>CM044962.1:5079652-5157830 GCA_024516035.1 Bactericera cockerelli | reverse complement strand
TCTTAGAAGCCAAATAAAAATGGCTTAGGATGGGTACTCTGCAAACAAAAAAAAATTGAAAAATAAAACAAATGATTTATTCATTATTATTATTATTAATAACAGTAATTTGGATGGTATTTTATGTGACAGGTTTTAGGCATTAAGATTTCTCCCTTACCTATTCCTGCATGGTCCAAACCATCTCAGGGGACTCTCTTGTATATTGGTCTGGCTGGGGGACGTTAAACAGGGAGAAGACCAGTGTCCCGCTAGAGGACTATAAACAGAGAACAGACTAGCCAACCCTTAAAATCCAGGCTAGCTTGCAGTTTCCTAAGGGTTTAATCTCTATAATAATAATAATGCTTTTTCTTTGTGTTATTATGTCACAATTTTAGTGGGTAGCGCAGAATCATAGGACTTTACCACTTTAATTTACAATATCTTGCATTTTTTTTTTTTTGCCTATGATTCTGCCACTGTTCGCTGCTTCACATCAAAGCAGCTACTCATTTTTCCTCACGAGGTATGAGTGGACCCCGAACATCCAAGTACAGAGCAGAAAAAATCCTCCCCCGCTGGGAATCGAACCCAGGTCACCATGTGTGCAATGCCTAGCGCGCTAACTCGCTCTGCCACAGTGACTACTTGCGTTTAATCTCTATATATAAAACAGAAAAAAGGACTACCTACCTACCTATGTTTGTTTGTTTGTCCGGAGTTGTTTAGCCAAAACGGTAAGAGATAGCGAAAAATGTCTCAGAATTGACCCCCCCAAAACCATTATCGCTTTGTCCAGAAAAAATATAAAAAATTCAAAAAGGCATTGCTGTCCAGCAGTACGGCCATGCCTTATTAAATTTGAAATTTAGTCCCGTTGCAAAGCACGGGCAAACGGCTAGTGGCTTATAAAGAAAAGTAAAAGTCCTCATGATGGTTGATCGCACATAGAATTATGTGGTTCAGGACGAGCCAATTTTGAAATAAAGTTGGCTGGAGACCATCACTCACCCCTCTAGCTGTAGCCAAGCTGGCTACAACAACAACAACAACAACAACTCTCTTGTATTTGCTCTGCCAGTGGCTCCACTAACATTTGCTGTTGTTCATTGTTTTCGCAGGTGCTCTTAACCGTATTAACTTCAACACGAGGTTCGTACTGAAAACCCTGATGACCATCTGTCCGGGGACGGTGCTACTTGTCTTCATGGTCTCCCTGTGGATCATCGCCTCCTGGACCATGCGACAGTGCGAGCGGTAAGTTGTGGTGCATCCGCTACCTGCACGCTGGCTTGCTTGCTTTACTTTTGTACACAGTAGAATTTTCGCTATCTCGAAATCCCGAAAGGTTGAAAATTCCGGTAACTCGAAAGAATTCTTCGGCCCTTGTCGAACTTGCCTCCGCATTTGAAATCCCGATAACTCGAAATTCTTCATAACTCGAAACTCTTCAAAACTCGAAACTCTTCATAACTCAAAACTCTCGATAACTCAAAACTCTTCATAACTCGAAACTCTTCATAACACGAAATTCTTCATAACTCGAAACTCTCGATAACTTGAAATGACGGTTCTATGTCTTCAATTTCGAGTTAGCGGGATTTCAGTGTAACAATAGTTTTCTCTTCTGGAAGGCACTTCTGTGAAGCGAGACTCACCCGTACATGTATGCATGAACAAGCAACAGGCAACAAGATCTTTTTCTGCCACACACGCTCATGCATACTTGACAGGCACGCCTGTTCATGCATGCTTGACAGGCACGCCTGTTCATGCATGCTTGACAGGCACGCCTGTTCATGCATGCATGTATGTACGTGTGTGAAAGGCTTAAGGCACAAATAGACGTCGCCTCCGTAGGTGTGATAGTTGGGGCCTCTCTTGTGGGACACCAACCAGTGGGATAATAATCAGGCATTTTAATAAATGGTATGTTACATGAAACCTAAACCTAACCTAACCTAACTTAACCAACAACTTTAAACTTAACCAAATGGCTAATGGTCTATTCAATTCACGATTTAGACTGTTATTGAAAATGCATCCTATAAGAACAGTGGTTGTTCATTAAATAACTGTCCAAATTTATTAAAAAAATTATAATCCAATTTTAAACTTAGGAATGATAAAGTCAATGATAATTCATAAAATAATTGTAATTATGACTCTCAATATCAAATACATAATTATAACATTATATTATAAAGGCATATAAAATAGCCTACTTAAAAAGAAGACAGACATGTATCCCTACATAGTAATTATACATGACACCTCATCATTACCTAAGCGTATTTATAATAGTTATGAATAAAATTGTATTTACCTATTTATCTTATAAGTTTCGTGAAAAAACATCAGTTGATTTGATTGAATTTTTAAGTGAAAATCAGTATTTTAAATCCATGGCCTGACATCAAAAATATTACTTAAAGAACCAGTCCACACCTTATTTCTTCATTAATATGTAAACATAACTAGTACTATTGCAATATTAAGAAAGAGAATTTTTGAGGTTACACAAACAAGAGCAACCAAAGCCACGCTCCGTGTTAAGAGCATTGGTTGCTGACCCGGAGGTTACCGGTTTGAATCCTGGACGGAGCAGAAAAATTCTCACCGAGTTTTTCCGTTTCTGAAATGGCACGTATGTAAATGTAAAGTGCCCTGAAGTAATACGAAAGCGGTTCCGGGGCACAATTACTTTTTTCTTATTTTTCTTTAAATCTATAGATAATTATACTCAGAAGTATTACCCTTTAACAACGAATTTCTGAAATATCTTCAACACAAGGTATTTATCCAACTTCATTCTTAGTAGCTCAAACTTCTTGGAAATTGATGTAATTAAATTTGAGTACAATTTTGCCCGCAAGTGGAAAAGGGAACGCTTTCTCTGCGCTTTATTCCTAAGTAAATACGAGAAGATTATACAGGGAGTAACATCTATCAGTCTCTGTAGCATATAACTAAGTAGATATACAGGGTCCTCCTATATTAATAATAACACTCTTTAGTGGAAGGTAACCATTAGGTGGGGTTAATGCTTGAAGCATTTTCTACTACCTAACCCTCAGAGTCTTATTATTATTTGGTAACAAACTCAAATTATTGAGGAAAAATTCATGCACTGGGTGGGATTCGAACCCACCCAGTGCATGGAATGCTAGAATTCAAAATGTATTAAATTGTAATACTCACCAATCACGTTTTGAAGGCCACATCAATCACTAGTTAGATGCCGGCCTTAATGCCGAATGCATGTATTCAGACATTCTTTCTAGCTGTCTGTGCATCGCGTTAACTGCAGGTATAATTATGTAGTAGGTAATTATGATATCATGCAAGATGAGAAGTCAAGTAATTGATTGCATCCGACCCAGTGCATCAATTTTTCCTCGTTAATTTGAGTCTGTGACCACATATTTCCACATTGAATTGCACATTGCATAATCACGATAAATGAAAGGCGCACATACAAATTAGAATTATAGGAGTTGTCTCCAGACAACAAAAATGAAAAAGTTGGCTCGTCTTGAACCACTTATTTCTATGTGCGATCAACCATCGCGCATAGTTCTTTATAAGCTATTAAATCTTTGGGAAAATTCACGCTAGCCTGGCTTGTTAGGATTTGGCTAGTTTGTTCTTTGTTTATAGTACAATAGCGAGAAATTGCTCATCTGTGCGCCACGCTAGTTCTCAGATGTGCACTCATCAGATATTTCCTTCTGGAAAATTGCGATGTTTCCAGCCCACCATCATTAATTAGTCTTTCAACATCAGAAATCTGTTACGCTGCTCAAAAAATTCACCGAAATTCTACATTGGTATGAAAAAAAAAAAACACTTCATTTGTACCTGTCAACTGTCAACATAAAAAACAATTAATTTTTAATACTTTTTCGAGCGCTTTTTTTACAAGTTTTTTTGTGTTCATTAACATTAGCACATGCTCCATGATTTCCACAAAAAGTAGATTGGAATAATAATGTTCAAAAAAACTTTACAAAAATCAGTTCTGAGGGAGTTTGTAAAAAATGAGTTTGGATGGGAGCAAAAGTTTAGCATACTAATGGTCGTTTACACAGGAAATGTCTGATTCACATTTTGTGAAATGTTTTGTGGTTGAACGCCCTTTTTCCACTGCCATGGTCATCATCAAGAAGCGGGTTTTACCGTCTCACGTTTTCCTCACCCAACCTGGGTTGGGCCATGAATAGCCAGCATCACGAGCATTCTTATTAAAATATTCTACTATCCAACCGACCTCAGTAGCTTGATCGGCTGACTTGTAACCTGGAGGACGGTGGTTCAAGTCCAAAGTAAAGCAAATATTTAGTAAAGCGAGTTTGAATAGTTGTGATATCACGAAAGTGATTAGCACAAATATGATAACTCTAATTTTACTAGTCAACTATCCAAGTGTGCACGTTGCTCGACTCCAGTGAAAGAATATGAAAAAGAAAATTCAACATGCCATCGAACCTGGCGCCTCTCATCCAAGTCCTAACCTCACTGGACGTTGCTTAACATGACATTGACGTTCACATTAGACATGAGAGGTCTGAATTTGAATTACTTGGTCCTGTGTAATTTTGCGAATAATATAACGAAAGGTCCCCTCAGTTTGAATTCCTGTTTGAGATTTTTTTTTTTTTTTTTTTTACAAAAGAGAACATGAATTAACTTCAAACATTATGTGAGGGCTGAAATTAATTCATCTTAAATGGGGGTTGTGGCATAATGAAATCCAATAATAATATTAAGATGTTGATCACTAATTTGACATTAATTTTTAACTAACAGTTACAGTTGACTCGCCGAATTTTGACTAATTTTCTGAAGATAATGAAAATTGTGGTGTCACACCTCAAGGAAAAAACCAATGAGCCAAATAAAATAATCCTTAACCAAAATTCAAAAGACATCAACCAACTGTTCCTCAAGCTGGATGGGAGGTGAATGTGGATAGCTGGTACGATTCTCAGCGAATGGAGGGTGAAACCCCAGTCCTGACTATCTAGCTCAAAATTCTCAAATCGGGACGTTAAAACCAATTAACCAAATAGAATCAACTGATCACAATAGATCTAATTAGGTCGCAGTGCTAATTGTATGGGTTTCATTGAAAATAACCAGGTCAGATAGTAAAAAATCGTCCCAAAAACCTTTGACGACCGTAAAAACCACCGAGGTCTAGAAATAAAATGTCCCACTGCTCATTTCAAAACTCACAAATAAAAAAATCTTCTGCGGTTGGTCACCGTTCTAACAATTAGAAAGGTTGAAATTTAATATTGAAAGTTTTGCGTCGGACTAAGGTTGAACGACAATCATTAAAAAGTTTTCTAAAATAACTTAGAACGGACATTTTTGGGATAGGGTATCCGTAGTCTTCTTTTACCCGTAGGTTCTGTTTTTTTTCTATTAATTTTTTGCTGTTAAAACTGTTAGAAACTACCGTCGTATAAGAGACCGACTGGTAATCCAGAGATCGCGGGTTCAAAACTCCGCCGGGACATGACAAGTTTTCCTCCCATTTGGGATTTCGACCTCATAATAATACGTCTTGGGCATTTACTGCTGGCATGATGGGACTCAATAGTAATAAATGAGCCGTATAAATAAGGCGATGTTTTTATTATTACAATTCTGACAAGAGATAGCTTCTTCTTTTCTTAATGTATTTTGTGCTCAGGTGTTGAAAAATGGTTAGCTTTGATTTATTACGAGTACTTATCATAGTTATGATTTTATTTCTGAACAAAAGTTGTTCAATAATATTTTTTTGGAAAGTTATAATCTTATTCATATATTTATTTTTTTCCTTTTTTTTTCATACAAAATTTCGTCGTTATTGGGACTATAACTCCAATTTTTTAGGTAAAGAACTATAGTTTAAATTTTTTTCTCAAAAATCCAATTTTCCATTTTTTTAAAGAAAATGAGAATGAAATGTAGGCCATATTTTTTTTTTCTCTCTCTCTCTCCCTCTCTCTCTTTCTTTCCCACTCTCTCTCTTTCTCTTTCTTTCACACTCTCTCTCTCTTTCTTTCTCTCTTTCACTCTATTTCTCTCTCTCTCTCTCTCTCTCTCTCCCTCCCTCCTTCTCCTCCAATATCATCTCCCTATCTACTCCCCTCTACCCACTCCCCATTAACTTCCGCTATCTGTTGTCTGAAAGTTGGCTGAGAACATCTCCATTAATGTACGTACAACACTTCCACATGTGCTGTACGAAAGTTTGTAGTGATCGCTCACATGAATAAATAATATTGTTGTTTGAATAGGTACTAAAAAAGTAGAGGTTAGATAGACTGGGGGAGAGAGAGAAGAAGAAAAAGGGAGAGAGAAGGAGAAAGATAGAGAGAGAGAGAGATGAGAGAAAAAGAGAGAGATAAGAAGGAAGAGAGAGAAGAAGGAAATTAAAGAAGAATGAAGAGAAGGAAAAAGAGAGTGAGAGAGAGAGAGAGAGAAGAAAGAGAAGGAAAAAGAGAGTGAGAGAGAGAGAGAAGAAAGAGAAGAAAAAAGAGAGTGAGAGAGAGAGAGAAAGAGAGAAGATAGAAGAGAGAGAGGAAATAAAAAGAGATAGATAAGAAGGAAGAGAGAGAGAGAGAAGAAGAAGAAGAATAAAAAAGAGAGAGAGAGAAGAAAGAAGAGAGAGAGAGGAAGAAAGAAGAGAGAGAGGGAGAGAACAAGAAAGAGAGACAAATGGAGAAAAGAAGAGATAGAGAGAAAGGAGAGAAAGAAAAAGGAAGAGAGAGAGAAAAAGAAGAGAAAGAGAAAAGGAAGAGAAAGCGAGAAAAGGAAAAGAAAGAGAAAAAGAAGAGAGAGAGAGAATAAGAAGAGAAAAAGAAAAGGATGGAGAGAAGAAGGAAGGGAGAGAGAGAGAAATAGTAGAAGGAAGGGAAAGAGAGAAAAAGGAAGAGAGATAGTAAGATTTTTGATTTGATTTGATAATATTACAAATTGTTTCATTGGTTTTTTTTACATCATATAATTCCCCTAACCTAAGAGCTAACTTATAATGGAAAAGAGAGAGGAGGAAAAGAGAAGGAAGAGAGATAGAGAGAGAGAAAGAGAGAGAGAAGGAATAAAGGGAGATGTCATGATGATACTCCACATCCACTTGTCCTGACTGGATATGAATATTCTACATGCATTTGGCCCCGTCCCAAGAGAAAGATGATGTCACTTTATGTAATGAAAACTTATTGTTTTTTTTATATTATTATATTAGAATTATATACTTTATTATTATGTAATAATTTATTGGTAAACTCAGGATATGAAATATAATTGACAGTAGAAAAGTTAGTGAAGGCTTTCTCTTCCACCGAACCCTCAATTACATAATAATTCAGTATCAGTATAAACAGAAAAATGAGTAGTTGCATGTACTTATTTGAGCAAGCGCAGCCTGACCATCGACGAAGAAGCATTTTCATGTTGTCACTAAAGTTAAGCAACGTCTAGTGAGGCTAGGTCTTGGATGGGTGACCATTCCAATTCGAACCTTTGTGCTGCTGACTATTTCCAGCCCCACTCAGGCTGGCTGAAATTAATTTGAGTAGCTGGTTTGTGTTCTTCCAGCGAATAGAGAGTAATAATTATCAGAGTGATATCTCAATTGACTGAACCCGCTTGACTATTTTTTTTGACT
Source organism: Bactericera cockerelli (assembly GCA_024516035.1). Classification (NCBI taxonomy): domain Eukaryota; kingdom Metazoa; phylum Arthropoda; class Insecta; order Hemiptera; family Triozidae; genus Bactericera; species Bactericera cockerelli. The sequence goes on along the minus strand of CM044962.1, from coordinate 5,150,182 downwards.
TTCTTGGGGTTCGAACCACCGCTTCTCATAACCGAAGCTCGGATCAGCATGTTCAGAGCCCCAAAATGTTCAAGATAAAAGAAACGGTCAAGCTACTAACGGTCAGATTACGAAAGCCAATAACTGCAATACTTGACAGATAGGTATTTGTAAATAAATCTATGAAGGTGTTATTAAATCTGAAAAGTTATAGCACCAAAGGCTCTATTGAAGGCTTAATAGCATACACGTGTGTTTTACACTATTGACAACAGCTGTTCCAACTAAAGATATAAAAAAAAATCTATGTCCGGACGTTATTGGCCGTGGAGAAAGATAATATATGTTTAATGTGCTCTGGATTGTCTAGGGACAGCGCCATTGCTATCATGTGTAAGTTCATCACAATCGTGATATTACTCCAACTCGCTTAAATTAATGCATAACTTGGTATTCGAGCTTGCGACCTTCAGGTTAGGACTCTGCCGGCTTATCCACCGAGCTACCAAGGTCGATATTGCGTAGGAAAAAGTGAAATACATTGGTACTCTTACGTGTAAGTAATCTTAGGTTCTTTCATATACAATTTTTTACAAGGATGATATTGAGATTTGAATTCTAACTGATTAACTAACTGACTTAACATTATGTATGTAGATGATAGATGTTTACTCATACACACTCTCTCTCTCTCTCTATTCTCTCATTGTATTTTCATCAGTCATACTGTTTCCCTCCTCTTTTACTTTATCATATTATTTTTTCTTTTCCTCTAGTATTCTACTTTGTAGAATTACACAACATTTTTCTTTTTTGTAAATAGCTATATAAAAAACATATTTTATATCTTTCCTTTGAGCTCACAATCCCATTGCTATCTTGTAATACACTTTATTGTTATCTTCTGTATACCTTCCTTCCTTCTCTTTCTCTCTCTCTCTCCTTCTGTTTCTCTCTCTCTCTCTTTCTGTTTCTCTCTCTTTGTCTCTCACTCTCTCTTTCTCTCTCTCTTTCTCTCCTTCTGTTTCTCTCTCTCTCTCTCTTTCTCTCTCTCTCTCTCTCTCTTTCTCTCTCTCTCTCACCTTCTGTTTCTCTCTCTCTCCTTCTGTTTCTCTCTCTCTCTTTGTCTCTCTCTCTCTCCTTGTCTTTCTTTTTTTAGACAAATTGAGTAATTATGATATCACCTTTGTGATTGACACAAAATATGAAAAAATATGATAGCCACTGAGCCACAAGCGTCTACAGTAGCTCCTGTTTCATAGCTACAAAATAAAAAGAGTTGTGAATCACTCATCTGGAAAAAAAAATCCTCAAAATTAAGATTTGGTTGTTGACCAAACCGAAGTCACACCTACTTTGGAACCCAGTCTGGCTGGGCGACTGTAAACAGGGAGTAGACCAGCAGTCTGGCTGGGGGACTATAAACAGGGAGTAGACCAGCATTGGCTTGGTTCTGGGGGCCCTTGTCAATTATTAGACTCCTTGTAAAGACAGTGGTAGAAATGCTGAGTCATTCCTCCACTGTCTGGCTACCATCGTTCACGATGACGTCACCCTACGATGATGACTTCAGAATTTTTCGGCCAGACGCCCTTTCTAACACCAACCCTGTTATGTAAAAAAAAAATCCCAACCCGGGAATCGAACTCAGGATCTCTGGACCACAGTCAGTGGTCACAACCGTTACGCCACGGAGACTGACAATTGCAGAGATAAGAGAAAAACTTCTGCGGCGTGGCGCCTGAGTGGCGATATTGGGTTAGCTATAAATAGAGCTTCATTTTCTACGGTATTGTCTTTCTGATTAGCCCCCTTTATCTCAATGGAGGGGGAAGGGGGGGGCTAATTGAGGGGAGAAAGCTCGAGAGTGGGAGAAAGGGAAATTTTCTTTCTGTCACCCTTTTGTGCTATTTATTTATTTATTTATTTATTATATTTTTTTGTACAAATTATACATTATTGTACGTGTACAACGTCAAGGGTACTTAAAATTAAATATAATATATGTATATATAAAAATAATAATAGGTGTATGCATATATTGTAGAATTAGAAGAATAGGTGGGGGAGGAGGAGGAGGGAATAATGATGGTATTGATGGTGGTGATGATGATGATTATGAGGGTGGTGGTCATGATGATGGTGGTGGGGGTGGTGGTGGTGGTGGTGGTGGTGGTGGTGGTGGTGGTGGTGGTGGGGGTATTGGTGGTGATGGTGATGATTTTAATGAAAATTATGATGATGACAGTGAGGACAGAAGAAGGTGGACTTACATCAAGTTATCCTGGAAACTCCTCAAATGAATAAGGGGCTAGCACAAGTAAATGTTCTTTGAGGGCATTTTTGAATAGGATGACGTTTTGAATTTCTTTTATGGACGGAGGAATTTTGTTGAACAGTTTTATGCCCTCTTTCAAGTATGATTTGTCCATAACTTTGCTTGTTACAAGTTTATCCTTATTCCTCGTATTATAGTTGTGAACATTACTGTGCTTGAGGAGGCTTGGAGATAATTTGTGTATCAAGACACAAGAGTCCAGAATAACCTGAGCATAGAATGTGAGGATTCCCTGCTGCCTAAAGACAGGTTTGCAGGAAACTCTCCAACCAAGTCCAAATATGGTTCTCACAGCCCTCTTCTGTTGAATAAGGATAGGTTTAGCGTGATGAGAGAAACCCCAGAAAATTATGGCGTAGCTCATCACGCTATGGAAATAGGAGAAATAGGAAAGGAGAGCAGCACTGTAATCAACATTCCGTCTGACTGATCCAATAGCAAAAATAGAAGAAGCGAGCTTAGGCTGGAGAAGCTCTATGTGTGTTTTCCATTTTAGCTTATTATCAACAGTCAGACCAAGGAATTTAGATTCAGGAAAATGTGGAATTAGGAGGTTATTAGCTTGGATAGGAGGGAGAGGAGTAGAAGAGGAGGAATTGAAATACATAAAGGAAGTTTTACCCTCATTCAGGTGTAGCTTGTTTTGGCGGAACCAGTTCTGGATGTTGGTCATCACTGCCTCCGCCCTATGCATGACATCAGCCTCATCAGAACCACAGATTAGAATTGTAGTGTCATCTGCAAATAGTGTAAGGTGAGCAGTAGGATCTGCTGAGGTGATGTCATTCATGTAGAGCAGGTACAGGAGAGGACCAAGGACCGAACCCTGGGGTACCCCCGCCCTAACCTGGAGCTGAGAGGAGAAGCAGTGGGAAGAAATAGGGGGAGAGGGGAAGGAGGGCTCGAAGTTGTTAGAGATTAATGTAGGTACAGTGTGAGATATATGAGATGGATGAGAATAGTAAGAAGTTGGATAATGAGGCGAGTAATTGAGTGTGTGAGAATGGGAGGAGGGAATGGGAGGGAGCGGTTGGGGGTGAATGAGGGAAGACAGAGGTAGTGGGGTGGAGCGAGTAGGTATGGAAGTAGTTGGTGCGCAGCAAGGGAAGTGAGAAGCTGAAGAATGACAAGAGTGGTTGAGTGAGTGAGAATACAAAGTGTGGGTGGGAAGAGGGTGAGATGAAGGAAGGGGAGACACGAAGGGGGGGGTTGGGGGAGTATGTATGGACATAGAACTAGGTGCAGTGTGTGAAAAGTGAGATGTTAAAGAATGAGAAGTGTGGTGAAGGTGAGAGTGCGAAGTGACCATGGAAGGGCTATGGGAAAGTAGGGAGGAAGACATAGGGAGAGAGGAATTGGAAGAAGACGTAGGGGTCAGAGTAGACATAGGTAAATGTTTCTTTTGAGAGATATTTTTAGGAAGAGGTACTTTGACTTTTTGCTGTCTCTGGGAGAGGGTAGGACTCAAACCATTTCAAAGGTGGCCCTACTAGACCAAAGGAGGGAAGTTTAGATAGCAGTATGTGGTGGTTACAGCAGTCAAAAGCTTTGCTCAAGTCGCAGAACACAGCAACTGCATGTTGCCCGGATGAAAGAGCAGAGTCAAGCTTTTGTAGAAAATTCGAAACCGCGTCCGAGGTTGAGCGGCCTGATCGAAATCCATACTGCTGCTGTGTTAAGAGATTGTGGCGTTCTAGGTAAGATGAGAGACGGTTAGCAACAAGCTTTTCTAAGATTTTTGAGAAACTGTTCAGGAGCGATATTGGTCTGAAGTTATTTACATCAGTTAAAGGACCTTTCTGTTTGTGAATTGGGGTAATAATAGCGCTCTTGAACAGGTCAGGAAAAATAGCCGAGGTAAAGGAAGAATTAAAGATCAAGGATAAAGGATGCGCAATTTGTCGTATGACTTTCTTGATTACAGTCATAGGTATGGTGTCCTCACCGCAAGATGTTTTATTTTGCATAGTACCGACTATCTTGACTATCTCTAATGGGGTACAGGGGGAGAGATAGAAGCGCGGGGGAGGATGAGAATGAGTGGAGGGGGTGGGGGTGGGAGCGTGATAGCTATTGCCATGGGTAAGAGAAGGAGTAGAAAAAGAGGAGGATGAAGTAGTAGGAAGAGATTGTGATGATGATGATGATAATGATGATGGTGGTGGTGGGGGTGGTGATGATTGTGGTGGGGGTAATGACGATGGTCTTGGGTGTGATGATGATTGTGGTGGGGGTGGTGGTAGTGGTTGTGGTGGTGATGATGGTGGTGGGGGTGGTGGTAGTGGAGGTGGGGGTGATGATGATGATGATGATGGTGGTGGTGGTGGTGATGATGGTGGTGGTAGTGGAGGTGGGGGTGGTGGTAGTGGAGGTGGGGGTGATGATGATGATGATGGTGATATTTTCTCCGCAATGTTGAGCCAGAAATCGTTAAAGATGTTAGCAACTTTTTCTGGGTTATCAACTAACTTGTCTCCCACTTTTAGGTTTAATGTAGGACGATTTTTCGTGGTGTTGGATTTAGAAAAGCTCTTAACGACATTCCAAATTGTTTTTACTTTCTTTTCTTTGGGGGCTTTCTTTATAGTTGTTATAGTGAAGCGTTTTTTGGCGAGCCGTACTACTTTTTGTAGTATTTTACAGTAGGAACTATAATAGGATTGGAATGATGGATCTACAGAATAGAGACTAAGATTAAATAGAGTCCTTTTCTTGGCACTGGATATAAGGATACCCTTCGTTATCCAAGCCTTTTTTTTTCCCTGCTCCTGTTGAGATAGTTTTATAAGGAAAATGGATATTAAATAGGTTTAGAAATATTTTATAAAAGAGTGAAAGTTGAAAGTTAACATCTGTGATAGAGTAAAGAGAAGAAAAGTCCACTTTGTTCAGAGCCAAAGTAAAGGATTCCATTTGGTTGGGTGAAAAGAGTCTGGTGAGTATTTTTTCAGATTTCTCTACTTTCGCCACAGGGAAGCAAATGATTTGGGCATGCTTGTGATCCCCAAAGTCGGTAAAAATATTTTTTTCACTGTTGACAATATTTTTGGGAGAGAAATTCACAAATATATTGTCAATGCATGTACTTGTTGAAGATGTTACTCTGGTGGCACTTTCCACTGTGGGTTTCAGATTGTGTACATTCAAAGTGGATAGTAAGGTAAGTCGTTGGCTCGAGGGACATAAGAGATTGATGTTATGGTCTGTTGCTACGATAATATATTTGTAAGCTTTTAGTTTCTCTAACAAACTATCTAAGCAGTTCACAAAGACATCAAAGTTAGACAGCGGATTGTTAGATCGGTATATACATACCACAGCAATGTCATGGTTAGATGATGAGACGGCAGCATATTCAAAACTAAATAAAACTGGATCTATTTTTAGATTAAGGGGAGTGAAATTATGGGTATCTTTGATAAATATAGAGACTCCACCGCCTGGCGTGCTTTTCGGCCTATAGAAGCTAGCGGTATTAACGTAGCCGGGTAAATTGCAGCAAGGTGAAGCCTGCTCCGTCAACCAAGTTTCCGTGAAACAAATAATATCAGGATCAAGCTTGGAATCCTTCTTCAAAGATTTCAGAAATACTTCGATGTTTGGTATTTTTTTGCGGATACTTTGCATGTTGTGATGCATGATCGTTAGGTATGGAGATTTACGGGTTAAGGAAGTCGTGGTTAATTTATTTGTAGTGTTCTGAGAGTGAACAGGTGAATGACAGTTGCTGGGAAACCAAGGTACGTTGGGTTGAAAAGGTCTTGCTAAGGGTGAGAGAGTAGATAATGAGGAAGTATTGGTCATTTGTATAGGGTTAACCTCTGTGACGTTTCCCTGGTTGGATGACACGGCTGGATGAAAGGCTGCATGGATGGCCGCGATATCTGTGTGAGTGGATGAGATAGGTGGATGAGTGGAGGAGATAGCTGTTCGGTTGGGTGTGATAACTGGGTTAATGTGTATGATAGGTGGATGAGTGGAGGAGATCATTGTTTGGTTGGGTGCGATAAGTGAGTTCGTGAATGAGGTAGGTGGATGAGTGAAAGAGGTAGGTTGATGAGTGGAGGAGATAACTGGTTGCTTGTGTGAATTATATATGTGAGTAAAAGAGTTGGATGGATCAGCGGAAGAAACTGGCTGGTTGGTTGAGATAACTGGATGAGTGGAAGAGATAGATGGATGAGTGGGAAGAGTAGATGGATGATTCGAAGAGTTAACTGGTCGAGAGGATGACGAGGTTGGGTAAGTAGATGCGATAGTTGGATTAATGTGAGAGATAATCCTGTAGGTTGATGATATTGTGGGATGAGTGGATAAGATGACTGAAGAAGTGAGTATATTGGTTGAGTAAGTTAATGAGGTGACTGAGTCAGTGGTTACAAAAAGAAGAGCCGAAGAAGCAGGTGTGAATGAGAAGGGACAAGAATGAGTGTTGGGAAATAAAGAAGAAGAACCACCTGTAATATTTTTCTTGCTAACCATGGAAAATAAAATCTCTCTCTCTCTATGTCTTTGTAACCTTTGTTCTTTTTCTCTCTTTCTCTTTCTCTCTCTCTCTCTCTCTCTCTCTTTCTCTTTCTCTCTATCTCTCTTTCTCTCTTAATTTTTCTCTCTCTCTCTCTCTACTTCTTTCTCTCTTTATTTTTCTCTCTCTCATTTATTTCCTCTAGCCTTTATTTCTCTCTACAACACAAATAAATGAGACTTTCTTTAGACTGTGAGAGTAAAGGGTCTCTTTAGTCTCACTCTTGCAGGATAAACAGAGTATTGTATTGCAAATCATCTCTTTCTCTTGAGTGTTTCACAGGCTTTTTTATTTCGTAGCCATGAAACAGGAGCTACTGTAGATGCTTGTGGTCTGTGTTGTAGCCTGCATACTACCTACGCCTCCCCTCTGATGGGCGAGAAGTGACACAATACTTCCCATTTAGGTGCTGGGTTACATCCCTACAAACAACTGTAACCAAAATTTGAATACAATTTTTTGTCGGCACGAGGGTTCGAACCCAGCATGACAGGCGAGTGCTTAACCACTGAGCTATTCTCTCTATCACTTCTGTCTCTCTCTCTCTCCCTCTCTCTCTCTCTCCCCTCTCTCTCTCTCTCTCTCTCCCTCTCTCTCTCTCTCTCTCCCTCTCTCCCTCTCTCCCTCTCTCCCTCTCTCCCTCTCTCCCTCTCTCCCTCTCTCCCTCTCTCCCTCTCTCCCTCTCTCCCTCTCTCCCTCTCTCCCTCTATCCCTCTCTCCCTCTCTCCCTCTCTCCCTTTCTCCCTCTCTCCCTTTCTCCCTCTCTCCGCTTTCATCCTCTCCAATACAAACTTCGCGACACTCTTACACCCCGACTCTCATTTCATTATGCACATATCACTTTATGTATCTGGGGCCCGTTCCACTCTAATTCCTCTTTAAATAAATAAATAAGATGTTGTGAACTGACCTTCTTAATAATAATAATAATATTTATTTTTATTGCGCATAAATTACATAACAAAATCCTAACTAGTTTTAAAATCTGTAGGAAATTTAAAATAAATAACATTGGTTTTTTTTTAATTTTTTGGTATCATTAAAGCAAAATAGCGCAAACAACACACTACACCTGTGATGTTAAAGTGCCTAACGGGGGGAACAAAAACAAAATAAATTCTGCGCAGCTGGGAATCGAACACAACGGTAACTACTGTTAGTAGACAGCCGCAAGGGAGACCCTGGGCCTAGACCTTAGACCTACACCCAGAGAGTCCCGAAAATCGTCTATATCAAGCTGTAGGTACAATGGTTTTTGTGGTCGAGGGTGTACGGTATAGCCCAGGGTCCTGTGGCCTCCTACTTAGATTGATATTATAAGAATGTTATTTCATTGTGTTATTGTGTCATAATTTTAGTGGGTAGCGCAGAATAATAGTACCTCAATAGGATCTCGTTTTTTTTCTGATTTCCGGCACTGGTATGCTCACATTAAAGCAGCTACTCATTTTTTCTCACGAGGTATGAGTGGAGATGTAAGTGGAACAGGCCCCTGAAATTATCTCCATGGTTTTATGTATCTGGAACGTATCAAATTATACCCCCCCCCCCCCCCCCGGGGGGCGAAGGCTATGTGCCCGGAGCCTCTCATCATTAGTTAGGAACAAAACACAAAGACTTCTCGAGTTTCATAAGCCTCATTTCCTACTCATTGAGGGTTGAGGGAGAAGGAGAACCCTCAATCAAAGGCAGACAGAGGTGTGAGAGTGAGAGAAACAGAGATAGAGGAAGAGAGAGAGCAAGGGAGAGAGAAAATCCTGAGTCAAATAGAGAGAGAGAGGTGTGAGAGAGCAAGGAAGAGGGAAAATCCTGAGTCAAATATATATATACAGGGTGTCCCGTATACAGATGCAAATATTTTGAGGGTAGGTTCAGCCCACCGTGGACTATCATATGAGCGAAACTTGCAGTGGGGCATTTTGCTTCGTTAAAGAGTTAGGGCCAAATCCCTGTTATTCCCACAGGTCTAGAGGTCACTTGGATCGATGCACGTTTTTAAAGAAATGATAGCCAGTAAGTAATTTTTGACTTCATGTATGGATAGTCATGCATATTTCCCTTGAAATGCAGTTGGTTGCATAAAAAAATATTGAAAGACCAGAGAGATATTTAATCATAAGTTCAATACTTTTCTAAAATTTGATTTTTCCCTGTTTTCCCCTTCGTGAATTTAGAGTACTTCTACAATTGCAATTCTGCGTATCACTAGTTAAAAAAATACCCTATTATGTTTAGTTTTATAAAAAAGAAAGCTCATTTATATTACTTTAAAGATCATGGAACGCAGTACACACAAAGCTCAAAAAGCACTTCTGAATCATGATGGAAAATTCAAAGTTGGCTGAATTTTAACAGAATTGGCGCGTAATTTGAGGTATAAATACAGTGCTCTGGGATGTTTAACAGAGGGAAATTGATCATTCACAGTGGTCGGTCGGTGTGAACTTTTATGTGAATGGGGTTACGGAATCACATAGTTATCATGAGGAAAAATGAGAGAGGCTGCAACGAAAGCAGCAACCAGTGGTGTAATTATGGAAAAAGAATAGACATGGAGAAAGACTCTGCGCTACCAACAAAAATTATGATTTTATTTTTAGAAGTAAAATTAAAATTATCATTTTTGTGTTTATCACAATCATGATATAAAAAACATAACAAATAGTGCCGAAAATTAACCTTGGGTAAAACTCGAACATCCAACCTTAAGGTTACTATTATTATTAATACTTTATTTTTATTTTATAAACAACTAGCCGTTTGCCCGTGCTTTGCAACGGGACTAAATTTCAAATTTACTAAGGCATGGCCGTACTGCTGGACAGCAATGCCTTTTTGAACTTTTTATAATTTTTCTGGACAAAGCGATAATGGTTTTGGGGGGGTCAATTCTGAGACATTTTTCGCTATCTCTTACCGTTTTGGCTAAACAACTCCGGACAAACAAACAAACAAACATAGGTAGGTAGGTAGTCCTTTTTTCTGTTTTATATATAGAGATTGGACCAAGCTTTCTTTACATTTTTTTTTTTTTAAATGAACATGGTAACAATTTGTGAAATAAATATAAACAAAGACTGATCAAGGGTGGTGATACAGTGATACATGTTTGTAGTTTATTGATAAACTACAAACATGATACATTCTGCAACACAGGACATGAAATGAAAAGGACCCAAAAGAATATGTAGCGAACCAAGGGCGAGGTTTAAAGCTTGTGGCTTTCTCTTCCACCGAAAAATTGATCGCCTTGTTATTTTAACTATTAGATTTGATTGATAATAGTTGGTTAATAGAACTAATTGTACTCACAAAATTTTCATTTATAACTTGCAGTTGGCACAAAAATAGTCACACAGACCGCTTCAGACATCGAGTGATCTTCAAAATGCAATAGCGCCCAGATTCAAAATTTGAAAGATGTGTTTCTCTCCTTCTGGTGCCGTTTGATAAGGCGTATCTCATTCGTTCCTTCACGCGTCTGAAAGAACTTTGTATTTATTGAAACAAAATAGCAAAGGGTATTTTTTTACCTAGTGATACGCAGAATTGCAATTGTAGAAGTACTCTAAATTCACGAAAGGGAAAACAGGGAAAAATTGAATTTTAGAAAAATATTGAACTTATGATTAAATATCTCTCTGGTCTTTCAATATTTTTTTCATGCAACCAACTGCATTTCAAGGGAAATATGCATGACTATCCATACATGAAGTCAAAAATTACTTACTGGCTACCATTTCTTTAAAAACGTGCATCGTTCTAAGTGACCTCTAGACCTGTGGGAAAAACAGGATTTGGCCATAACTCTTTAACGAAGCAAAATGCCCCACTGCAAGTTTCGCTCATATGATAGTCCACGGTGGGCTGAACCTACCCTCAAAATATTTGCATCTGTATACGGGACACCCTGTATAGAGAGAGAGAGGTGAGAGAGTGAGAGAGACAGAAAGAGAGAGAGAGCAAGGAAGAAGGAGAACCCTTAATGAAAGAGAGAGAGAGAGAGAGAGAAGGAAGGCAGAGAGATAGAGAGAGGGCAGACAGAGAAAGAAAACAATAAAGAAAGGGACAATGATTGAGAGATAAAAAAAGAGAGATTGAGAAGTAGAGAGAAAGGGGAGAACGCTATTAAAGGGACAGTGATTGAGATATAGAAAGAGAGAAGGAGAAAGTTAGAGAGAAATAAATAAAGAAAGAAAAAGAAGAAAGAGGGTGAGGGAGGAAGGTAGAGGGGGAGAGAAAGAGATAAAGAAAGAAAGAAAGAGAGAGAGAGAGAGAGAGATAAATAAAGAAAAAGAAAAGAGAGGGAGAAAGAGAGATAAATAAAGAAAGAAAGAGAGAGAGAGAGAGAGAGAGAGAGAGAGAGAGAGTGAGAGGGGGAGAAAGAGTGAGAGAAAAAGAGAGATAAATAAAGGAAGAAAGAAATAAAGAGAGAGAGAGAGAGAGTAAGAGGGGGAGAGAAAAGAGAGATAAATAAGGAAAAAGAAGGGAGAGAGATAAATAAAGAAAGAAAGGTAGAAAGAGAGAGAGAGAGAGAGAGAGAGAGAGAGAGTGGGAGAATACTAAATAAAGGGACAATAATTGAGAGAGAAAGAAAAGGAAACACTGTCTCCCACCCTATTCTCATAATCATGGAAGATAAAATCTATCTCTCAATTTCTCTAATTTTCTCTCTCTTCCCCTTCATTCTCTCTAACTATCCTTTATATCCTACTTTCCTTTCACCTATCTCACTCTCTCTCTCTTCCTCCTTTTTTCTCTCCCTTTTTCTATTACTCCCTCTTTCTCTCTCTTCCTCTGCATTTTGATAGCTAGGGAAGGTCTTTCAATTTACCAGAGGACGTCTCCATTCCTCCTCCTCTCTTTCATGAGTCTCTCCCTCTCTCTCCTCTCCTCTTCCTTTTCTCTCTTTTTCTTCTGCTCTCTGTATCTTTCTCTCCACACCCCCTTATGAGTCACTCCCCCACATTTTCTTTTCCCTTCCTCCTTCTCTTTGTCTCTCTATTTTTGTCTCCCTTTCATTGACTCGGTGACTCAATTATGAAACTTCCTTCCGAAAACTAATCGTAAGAAAGTTTGGAGCAAAGTCCTCCTCCGCCTCCTTTTCCTTCCTCTTCCTCTTTTCTCTCACTCCTCCTTTCTGCTATCTCTTCCTCTTATGTTACCCTCTTATGATAAGGCACAAGAGCCAAGAGCCCTGTCATTATCCATTATCCACCCCTTACTATATCTATTCATATATTTACCTCCTTCTCTCTGCCTCCCTCCCCTCTTCTCTCTATATCTCCTTCTCTCTATACCTCTCTCTCTCTCTATCTCTCCTTCCCTCTCTATCACTCTCCCTGCCTCTCTATCACTCTCCCTCCCTCTCTAACCCACTCCCTTCCTTCCTCCCCGTATACCATGAAAGAGGAACGGAACAGACGGACGGATATCTCCCTCCCCCCCTCCAAAGTGTCAGAACTATCGAAACTATTATCAAACTTAAAGAAGACCTCGACTATGTATGAAAAACTTTTAGTCTCATAGCTTTCCTTGAGAGGCGTCGACTTTAAACTCACTCAATATGCAAAATTGAAAGAGAAATTTGCGAAAAGAGCTCTCGAAATTTCTCAAAGTGAAAGTTGATTAATTTAGCTCTTTGCAAATGGTTTCTAATCTGTCGTGCATAATTTTCACTTTTCCCACAATTATTGTTGTTGAAAAGGAATTGGCAAACTAGAAAATTAATCTCTTTGTTTATCTCTTTTTCTTTCAGTCTCTTTTTCTTTTCCATCCTGTTCTGCTTACTTTTCTTCTCCATCTCTTCCTCCTCCTTAACTATTTCTTCCTTCGCCTTCTTTCCTTTTTCCTTCTACTTCTTTCTTTTCTTCCTTCTGCTTATCCTTCTTCTAAATCTCTTCCACTTTCTTAACTCTCTTCCTTCTCCTTTCTTTCTTCTCCTTCTGTCTTTTTTCCCTATGCTTTCTTTCTTACTTCTGCTTCTTTTTCTTCTACATCTCTTCCTCCTTCTTAACTCTCTTCCTTTTCCTTCTGTCTTTTTTCCTTCTTCTTTCTTTCTTACTTCTGCTTCTCTTTCTTATCCATCTTTTATTCCTCCTTAACCTTCTCCTTTTCTTTTTCCTTTTTTCTTTCTTACTTCTGCTACTCCTCTTTCTAAATTTTTTAGTCCTCCTTAACCCTCTCCTTTTCTTATTTCTACTTTTTATTTCTTCTTTCTGTGTCTCTTAATTTTAAAGCCTTCCTCCTCATTAACAACCCTCTATTTTTTTTGCTTCTCCCATTCTTTCTTCTCCTTTCCTCATTCTGCCTTTTTTCTTTTTTTCCTCTTCCTTTCTTCCTTCTCCCTCTTCATTTCTTCCTTCTCCCTCTCCATGTTTAATTCATCCGTTTATTCCTTCTGCCTCTCCATTCTTTCCTTCTCTCTTTCTTCCTTCTCCCTAACTTTCTTCTCCATCTCCTTCTCGTTCTCCATGTCTTCTTTCTCTTTTCCCTTCTCTTTTTCTTCAATCTCCATTCCTCCCTTTCTCTTTGTCATTCTTTTTCTCTCTCCATTTTTTTTTTTTTTTTTTTAATTACTCCTCCTCAGCCTTCTACTCTGACTGTACCGCTCATTGGTGGAGACAGAGGAAAAGCAGAGAATCATAGGAATGGGAGGGGACTCTAATTTAACACCATCATAATCTTGTGATGCCGGTGGGGCGTTAGTCATTTGTGTGTCCCCGGGGTGCCCCCCAGTGGCGGGTAGGGGCCGCTCGAAGGGGGTAACACCCATTTCTCAAAGTCGTGCTTCAATGTTGTGGAATGATTTCTTTTATTTTTTAGTACATCCATTTTATTTTTTCTTTATCTTTGATGTATTTTTTTTGTTGTTGTCTATCTGCTCTTGTGTCTGCCAGGGAGGGTCATATATTTTGGGGCTTTCGCCCTCACTTCGCCGGAGAGTCACAAAGCAGCCACCAACATTAACCTCATTCAGTCAAAACTGGATACAGAGAAATAAATTATAATTTATATAAACAAAACAAATTATAAACAAACTTAGCTCAGTCGTTAAGCACTCGCTTGTCATGCGGAAGGTCCCGGGTTCGATCCCCCGTGCCGACAAAAAAATTGTATTCTTCATTTGGTTACAGTAGTTCGTAAGGGATAGGTGAACTCGTGATACCAAGCATGGGAAATATTGTGTCACTTCTCACCAATCAGGGGAGAGGCATACTACGGGATAGGCAACCTACAAGACAGACCACAATCGTAGCTCCTGTTTCACGACTGTGAAATAAAAATGGCTGTGAAACACTCATCTTTTTTTAAAATATTAATTTCAACTGAAGTCGTTGACAGGTTGCCATTCAGAAAAGATAACTCAAGGGATCGTAGATGTAAAAATAATGTTCTGATATTTCTCTACATTTTGTACAACTTCTCACTTTTCTGTTTATACCGACACTATTTTCAATACCCTTGTAAATTTGAAAATAATAAGTATTATCTTCATTTTTCCTTGCACTAGCTTACATTCACCGTTACAAAGTATTTAGCATAAATAATAAGAAAACAATTTTATTTGAAAATACTCTCAGAAACACAGCTCAATTTTTTTTTATAACAATACAAAAAATGTATTCTGTTCGACTTCTGTGTACAATGTCGAAGCTCTTGTGAGGGTTGCTCTGTTTTTTTTTAACATTACTTCTGGTCTTTACGCTCTTTGGGGTTCCGCTAAAGTTTTATTATTATGTTTTTTAATTCCGAGAAATGTCTAATATTAGAAATCGGAAGTATTAGGTTTTTTTTAGTACATCACTTTTATGCGAAAAAAAATTGTTCCTAAGAGAAGACAGTGTTATGTAGACAATGAAAAATCATTATTATTTTTCCGAACATATTTTCTGTACAGGTGGATATCTGATGCATTGATTTCGTTTTTGTATTTGAAAAAAATACGCCGATTTCTTTTCATACACTTTTCTTTAATTAGCAATATCGAAAAAGTTAAATTAACAAAATTAAACTCAAGAGAAGCCATTCTAACGTGGGTGAATTTTCCCCAATGCAAAGGGTTCAATCTATGGGGAGATGGGCTTGATTTGTTTCACATTTCAAGCATTAATTTGCTAAAATCTAAGTAGGTCTAATTTGCTAGAATTTAGAGTTTAACGTAAATTTTAAGTTATTCATAATTTTTTTTAAACATATAAAATCGCGTTTTCTATAAATGGACACGTAAAATTAAAAAAAAATGTTTAATTTTGAAAATTTACTAACATAAAGTTTAATATTACACGCTTCAATGGACTTACTTATTAATGTAAATATTGAAACAATATTGTGTATTAAAATACTATTAAATATCACGATTGAAAACTATTAAATATCACGATATTTTTCTTTTTTAAATTTGGTTTTAACGTCGATTTCAACTGCAATGTCATCACGACCCTCCATCCGCTGGAAACTCACAATCCAGCTACTCAAATTAACCTCACCCATCCTGAGTGGGACCGTAAATAGCAAGCATCACGAGCGTTCGAATTTGAATGGTCACCCATCCGATCCTTAGCCTCGCGGGACGTTGCTTAACTTGAGTGACTGAATGAGAACTGGTGTATTCAACGTGCCATCGACGCTGTAATAATAATTTTATATAAAATTACCCTTACCTGGCAAAATAAATAAAATTAATGATTCCTGAAGTAATACAAACTTGTAACTTAATTATAATCTTTTGTAAACTTTAATTCAATACCTATTTCTTAATAGTTTAAGTCAGTATTGGTGTAATAATATTGAATTTTAATAATTCTAAAACCTAATTTTTGATTTTTCTTTACCATATATTATGCATTTTGTATTGCACAATTACTTTTAAGCTTTTCTGAAGATATTGGAAATTTGTGTGTCTTTTTACTATCTACTAATGCTTTTTTAAATATAGACTTAGCGAGGCGACATAGTATCATGTATTATGATATTCCATTTTATGTGCCACCTACCTATAGTATTTTTTTTTTGAATTTAATTAATTAAAGTTGACTAACAATTATTTGCGGCATTGTCTGCAGAACTGAAAAGTACACCTTGCTGTTATAGAGGAACACGAGATATTCCAATGTCATTTTAATGCATAATAAACATTTATGTTATTATTATTATAACTCTCACGCTCAGAGCTTCCTCCCAAACTATCTACATTTAATACACGTTTGTTTAAATTGAATGCCTTTTCACCTGAACATAACTTATCTACTGAAGATGCAGAAAATAAAAAGAGTCAAAAGAAGAAAAAAAAAAAAAAAAAAAAATTAATGTAAAATTTGCGAAAAAATTCGAAGAAGACGGACGAAAAAAGATATCCTACCGAAAATTAAGGCTATTTGGCAGCGACTATAATTCGTCCACCCACCCTATAGGAAACAAGATACACATACCTGTTTTTAAAATTCAAGGCCCCAGTTTAAAAGACTTTGATGGAGAAATCCTTCGAAAAAAAAAATACAGGAAATCCTTCAAAATATATAGATACAGAGGTAAACATAGTTAAAATTCTTCGAAAAATATTTTTTTCAATATACAGGGTGGACACTGCATCAGTTTTGTTTTGTTTCTCTGTGTGGCCTCACTCCAGGTTCCATGACGACGACCACGCCAATTTTCTCAACTCAATGTGGCTCATCGCGATCACGTTACTCAGTATAGGCTACGGGGACATCGTGCCCAACACGTACTGTGGGCGGGGCGTCACGCTCACGTGCGGCATCATGGTAAGTCACGTGGTCACGTCACTCTGGTAAGTCACGTAGTCTCGTCATCATGGTAAGTCACGTGGTCAAGTTATCATGGTAAGTCACGTGGTCACGTCATCATGGTAAGTCACGTGGTCACGTCGCTCTGGTAAGGTGTCGTCACTTTGGTAAGTCACGTGGTCACGTCACTCTGGTAAGTCACGTGGTCACGTCATCATGGTAAGTCACATGGTCACGTCATCATGGTAAGTCACGTGGTCACGTCATCATGGTAAGTCACATGGTCACGTCATCATGGTAAGTCACGTGATCTCGTCATCATGGTAAGTCACATGGTCTCGTCATCATAGTAAGTCACGTGGTCTCGTCATCATGGTAAGTCACATGGTCTCGTCATCATAGTAAGTCACGTGGTCACGTCACTCTGGTAAGTCACGTGGTCTCGTCATCATGGTAAATCACGTGGTCTCGTCATCATGGTTTCGTCATCATGGTAAGTCACGTGGTCTCGTCATCATGGTAAGTCACATGGTCTCGTCATCATAGTAAGTCACGTGGTCACGTCACTCTGTTAAGTCACGTGGTCAAGTCACTCTGGTAAGTCACGTGGTCAAGTCACTCTGGTAAGTCACGTGGTCACGTCACTCTGGTAAGTCACGTGGTCACGTCACCCTGGTAAGTCACATGGTCTCGTCATCATAGTAAGTCACGTGGTCACGTCACTCTGTTAAGTCACGTGGTCAAGTCACTCTGGTAAGTCACGTGGTCAAGTCACTCTGGTAAGTCACGTGGTCACGTCACTCTGGTAAGTCACGTGGTCACGTCACTCTGGTAAGTCACATGGTCTCGTCATCATAGTAAGTCATGTGGTCACGTCACCCTGGTAAGTCACGTGGTCAAGTCACTCTGGTAAGTCACGTGGTCAAGTCACTCTGGTAAGTCACATGGTCTCGTCATCATGGTAAGTCACGTGGTCACGTCACTCTGGTAAGTCACGTGGTCTCGTCATCATGGTAAGTCACATGGTCTCGTCATCATGGTAAGTCACATGGTCTCGTCATTCTGGTAAGTCACGTGGTACCCCCTAACAGTAAGACAAATGATCACTTTAATACCTTTTTTAATTTAGTTAGACAAATGATCACATAAGTTAACATGTCAAAAACAAATGATTTCCTAAATTAATGTACTAAGCCTAAATAAACATTACTTAGTTAATATGGTAAGATGAATTGTCAATATTTAATCCCTTAAGTCTGTATGGTAAGACAAAAATAAAGGTAAGACAATTAGTTTTTTCTGACTATCTTAAGTCTCAGGTACACGTAATTTATTCTTCAGCCTTACATATACGTACAATTTGTGACACTTATTGCTACTCAATTTCAAGACCATAAAAAAAATGAACTTTAATAAAAATGTGCATTGCAAAGAAAGTAAGCGAATGTATGAAGAATCGTAGAATTACATAACAAAAACATGATTGAAACTTATCATATTTTTTTCCATCATTGCTTCTTCGCAGTTTATATTATTTTACTTTTTCCTCTTTCCTTCTTCCTCTTTGTAATTTTTCTTTTCCTTCCTTCTGTCTCTCTCTTCTTCCTCTTTGCAAATTTTTATTTTCCTAGAAGTTCAATTTTTATTTTGAAAGAAGTGTATCAATTTCCCAGAGAGTCTATTGTTTCCTTGAATACAGAGACAAACAGGAGAACACATTGATTAAATTTGAAACATGCCTAAAATGATTGCTTTTGATTCCATTTCTGTGCTTCGTTGGGTTGGATTTTTTCAGTCATACGTCTCAAATAAAGGAGAACATCTTTTAAAGAAACTAGAGAAAACCTTGGAGGGATAAGTGAATGGAGACATCATCATTTATATCTCACGCGAGCCATATTGGATAGTCTGTCCTCTAACTAACAGACTATCCAATATGGCTACCGAATATTACCTTTTATTACCTTCAAAAGCATATAAGAAGAAAAATTAATCTCTTATATTGTCATTTCCTGTTTGGCAAAACTAACAAAGATGGCCGATTAAGTTCTCCAAATTTCTATGAAACAACTCCTCTCTCCTATAGTGATGGGTATAATGGATTATTTTATAATCGATTACGATTATCAAAATAATTGATAGTTTATCAATGACGATGAGCATGATTGAAATATATGAATCATGCTCATCACGAACTACTTTCCTGCAGTATTCCTCACCCATTAATTATACACCTAAGCTAAGGTCTCCCTCTCTCTTTATTTACACCTAAGCTAAGATCTCCCTCACCCATTTATTATGCACCTAAACTAAGGTCTCCCTCTCTCTGTATTTACACTTAAGCTAAGGTCTCCCTCTCTCTTTATTTACAACTAAGCTAAGGTCTCTCTCTCTCTCTCTTTATTTACACCTAAGCTAAGGTCTATCTCTCTTTATTTACACTTAAGCTAAGGTCTCTCTCTCTCTTTATTTACACCTAAGCTAAGGTCTCTCTCTCTATTTACAACTAAGCTAAGGTCTCCCTCTCTCTTTATTTACAACTAAGCTAAGGTCTCTCTCTCTCTCTTTATTTATACCTAAGCTAAGGTCTCCCTTTCTCTTTATTTACACCTAAGCTAAGGTCTCTCTCTCTCTTTATTTACACCTAAGCTAAGGTTTCCCTCTCTCATTATTTACACCTACGCTAAGGTCTCTCTCTCTCTCTCTTTATTTACACCTTAGCTAAGGTCTCTCTCTCTCTTTATTTACACCTAAGCTAAGGTTTCTCTCTCTCTTTATTTACACTCAAGCTAAGGTCTCCCTCTCTCTTTATTTACACCAAACTTAGTGCCGGATTATGAAACAGCATTAAATATCAAGAATTTGTTTATCTAACGAATAGCTGATGTTAATGAGCTGTGATTGGTTGAAATTCCCACTAGAGGGCGTGTTGAGGGTAAAACAGGATATTAATCTAATCCTGTTTCATAATTCGGACCTCAGAGTATGTCTTTTATTTTATCCTATACAAAAAAAAGTATTCGGCCTACCTACAATGATTAAAAAAAGGTAAATTTTATATCTTTGTTACTAGAAGTGGAGACAACCAATAGTTTGTTAGTTAGGTATCAAGGAAACAACCGGGCTAGTCCAGGTATGTTCTGATATTCATGTACATCTAGTACAACTTCTCAATTTTCTATTCATACTGATTAAAATAGAGAGGTTAGTTGATGGCATGAATATGGAGAACAATTACCTACTGATGAGAGCAAATAAGCTCGAAACAGCTGTCCAGGTATGCTCTGATATTCATGTACATCTAGTACAACTTCTCACTTTTCTGTTTATACTGATTATTAAAATAGAGAGGTTAGTTGATGGCATGGATATTCAGAACTATTACCTGCTGATGAGAGCGAATAAGCTCGAAAAAGCTGTCCAGATATGTTCTGTTATTTATGTACATCTAGTACAACTTCTCACTTTTCTGTTTATACTGACCTAAGAACACAAAATATTTTTCATACCCCTCCTGGACTCAAAACAAACCGGAATCTTGGTGGTCAAGTGGCCTAGTGGTCCAGTCAAGAGTCTATTAATCGAGGCAACGCTTAGAATTTTGTTAGTTTTAATACCGTTTAATGGCAGGAGATTTATGATTTTATTCGAAAACATGACAACATTTGAATTGAAAACATGACTACATTGTACATTATAATGATGCTGGAAAATAAAAAAATAAAGGGACTTAGAAAGTCTTTATTGGGTGGCATTTAATTATCATCATTCAAGTGTAATTCATAGAAAATACTATAAAATTTTACTGATCTTATTCCAGTTGTCGAAGAATAACTTTTATTCAATGCACATTGTATACGCACTTATTTAGACGGCGCGCATAGAATTTCGTAGTAATATAGATTTTGTTGACTTAGTTTTGATAATAGAGAGAGGCACAAAGGTATTTGATATTTGGACACCACAATTTGCTTTTTTGGATAACTAATTCACAAATCTACTTTCTTTAAAGGTTACTATTGTATTACCTATTATTTTTATAGAGGTTCTAGAAAGAAAAAAATGAATAAAATTCGGAAACATTACAATTTATTAATACAGTTGATGATATCAGATAATATCTCACAGATATAATAAATTATAAACCTTTAACCCGCAATCAGTACGGTTGTGAGAGATTTCTCTCACAACCGTATACGTTACCGTGTACTGGATACGTTACAAAACCGAACCGTACTGATCCCGGGTTAACGACTTCTCATTTTTCACTTTATACTACTAACAGAGAGTAAATATTCCCAGTATCAGGAATCAGGAAGGCAAATACAAGAATTCAAACAATCAAGTCATTTACCTTCGAGTATGTTGACTTCACCTCGTATCCCTTCTATACTTCTTTACTTCCTTTTTCTTCTTTTTATGTGTTATTCCTATTTATTATTTTGCAGACTATGAGAGCGCGTGTCTTAAGCCTTTGATCTTTACAAATGCGTACTCCTATACTTCTTTCTCTGCCAGTTTAACTCCTTCATTACCCCTTCAATTATATATTCTTGCTCCTTCCAAAATAATCTTTCTCTTCTCCCATTTTACGAATCCTTCTTATACCTATTTATTTCTCTTCAAGTTCAACTTCTTCGTTACGCCTTCAATTATCCATTATTGCTCCTTGTAAAATCATCTTTCTCTCCTCCCGTTTTATAATTCCTTCCATACTTCTTTCTCTACAACTCCTTCATTACCCCTTATATTATTCATTCTTGCCCCTTCCAAAATCATCTTTCTCTCCTCCCGTTATACATATCCTTCTTATATTTCTTTCTCCTTCAACTTCTCCGTTACCCCTTCAGTTATCCATTCTTGCCCCTTCCAAAATGCTCTCCTTCCGTTATAATAATCATCCTTTTCTTTGTATGTTTAACTCTTTTGATACCTCCTGTATCCTCTATCCCGTTTTCAAAATCCTCGTGTGTGCCTTCCGTTATATCTCCTGTCTTTATAAGTTTAACCCCTTCGTTGTCTCTATCTTATTTCCCGTTCCGCTATATTCACCCTTCCCCTACAAAAGAACCTCTGCTTCTGCGAACAATTATGCCATTATGAACTGACATCTTCTTCTACGTTCCTTCAAGGTTCAGTAAGTTTGCCTCGAGTTTTGCGAAATAAGAGTAGAAATACCTGTGTAATACATAAGCAGTTATGTAATGCACAGGCGATTATGTATGTACAAACATTTTTTGTACCAGGTAATAGCTATGTGCATACTTGCGGAAATTCGTTCAATTTCGTCACTATGCGTGGGTTTTGAAGATTTCTTCATGAATGCGTTACCCGAGCTTTGTTCAAAATGTGGTATTTTCGGAAGTTAATTGTATTATGTAGAACCCAGTACGATTGTATGTATCTTTGTTCTGCAATTTTTTGACTGAAATCTCAAAGTATAGATCTCAAAGCTCTGTCTATCTAGTCCATCTATCTGTTAGGAGTTGTCTGTCATTAATACCACAGCACAAACTGTAAATACTGTAAGAGCTATCGAAAATTTAATGAAAATTGACCGCTCTTAACTAATATCTCTCTATAGTTGAGAAAATTACATTAAAAAAAAAACTCGAAAACGGTGATACCGTTTTTTTTTTTTTTTTTTTTTTTTTCATGTGAATGAAAATCACCTTCACATTAGTATCAAAAGGAAAGAGCCCCCTCCACATAAGAAAATTGTAACATGTACAAAAGACATAGCCGTACCCACCAGTACGGCCATGCCTTGGTTAATAAATATCCATGCATTAGGAGGGATCCCTACACTGGATTTACACAGTGCCGGATTACCCATATGGCGGATTTGGCAGATGCCAAGGGCCCCGCGCTTTAGGGGGCCCCACGCTTGAGCAGCTTACACTAGATATTATGAGATTTTTAAAAAGCTTGCACTAGGTATTATGATTTTTTAAAAAAGCTTACACTAGGTATTTTTGGATAATGAGTAAGAAGAAGAAATAAAAGGGGAAAAAACACACACTCACAGCAAAGTACATAAATTGAAGGAAAAGCGCGGGGCCCCCTATTACTATCTATTCCTCGAATCAACCACATGGACACTAGCGGATTACTTACTCCAATTGCGGATTTGGTAGATGCCAAGTTCCCCGCGTTTTGGAGACCCCGCGTTTTGGAGCTTACACAATTTATAAGTGTTTTTGAATGGCCTTCTGGATTTAAATGTTAAAATCAAAGCCAGTTGAGCAAAATATTAAAAGAAAAACCACGGGGCCCCCCTTAAAATTGACCACGTATATGAAAATATGTAGATCTCTATACCAATTGCCTGCTGCTCTTTATATAATACTAGCGGGCTGTCGCCCGCTTTGCGGGCCGAGGCATGGCCGTGACAGCAAAAAATCCTTTTTCGCCAATGGCAGGTGTTGTGGGAATTTCAAAAAATCCCGTCTTAAAAAAATTGTACATCTAGACTATAAGACAAAGCTACCTACCAAATTTCAGCTTCCCA
This sequence comes from Bactericera cockerelli, assembly GCA_024516035.1. NCBI lineage: Eukaryota > Metazoa > Arthropoda > Insecta > Hemiptera > Triozidae > Bactericera > Bactericera cockerelli. Next base: position 5,127,083 of record CM044962.1, on the reverse strand, counting down.
GTTCGGAGAAACAGTGATGAATCAGTGAGTGAGTGAGTGAGTCAGTCAGTGAGTGAAACTCTCTTATATAAGTATAGATATAAATATTATATAATTACTCGTATTTGAAAAGAATAATATTGACGGACGTGATTATCGCCTTCGGTAATCTCTGCCATCAAACCCATAAAGTGTCTTCTGAGTGCTCAGTGATCGGCTTTATCGACATCTTAACCAATGATCTTCATTATAGTCGCCTGCGACGCTTTTAATGTCTTTTTCAAGATATTTTTTTGTATTTATTTTCCGAGTACTTTACCCCATAACTTTGCAAAAATTTCGCCTGCGGCGCCGTCAAATTTACTTATCATGATGTTTTGGATTGTTTTTCAAGACGTGCAATTCTAGTATGTACCATTAAAAGAAAAAAAGTCTTTGGGCATTTTCGAAATGCATTTCGAAAACGTTGTTTTGGATACTATTATGGATTAGTGCCCAGGACACTTGGCTTCGGTTTCAAGGTTCTAAAAATAGTATTTAAGAAAAAACTCAGTACAATTTTGGGGCCCCGCGCCTTGAAAATGCCAGGGGCCCCGCGCAGCCTTAATCCGGCACTGGATTTACAGGCTACTCGGATTTCTAGACCTACCACTCCTCCACCACTAATGCCATTGCAAGCACAAGAAAAGAAAGAAAAAAAAAAAAAAAAACCTTGGTGATTGGGATTAGGTCCCCCTATAACCTCAAGGAGTAACCTTATCATTTTTTGGTCTACTCTTCTATCGTCTGTCCCGGTAGCTCAGTGGTAAAGGCGGCACTCTGCGAATCCAGAGAATCCAGATGTCGTGGGTTCGAAACCCAGCCGGGACATGACAAGTTATCCTCCCATTTGGGATTTTTACCACATAATAATATGTCTTGGGCTTACTGCTGGAATAATGGGACTTTGATAGTCTTAATCGGACAGTATAAATAAGGCGATATTATTATTATTATTCTTGACTAGCATGGGCGTGTCACTTTATCTCGATTTTTTTTAATACCTATTTTTTAAGATACTTTTCGTAAATGCTATTTCATAAATAAAGCATTGTGCAGGAACATTTCTTTAACTTCCTCAATATTTACATTACCGTAGATTTGCGTATGTGTGTCGTAGTTACAAAGCGTAGGCGTGTGCTGTGTTTAATACTAATTAATTTACAATTTATTTACGTACTATGTGTTGTGTCTCCATTTTGTCTCCTTTACCAACCGGTAGGTGTTTTCAGTAGTGTCTGAATGAATGGTTCTCGGGTACAGAACTGTTCACAGGCTCGGGGGGGCGGGGCCTAGATAGGCCTAGATTCTTCAAGGGGGCCTGGTGAATAAGAAAGCCAATCCCGGGATTAGATTTCGGTCCCGGGAAATGATCAATCCCGAGATCCCGGGATTAGTAAAAAAATTAATTTTGTGCGTTTTAGTACCCTTAGAGCCCCATTTTACGCTAATATATATATATATATATATATATATTTTTTCATATTTGTGTTAATCACTTACGTGATATCACAACTACTCAAACTCGCTTTACTAAATCCACGCTGAAACCGTGACTTGAACCACCGACTTCCAGGTTACAAGTCCGCCGCCTTATCGATCAAGATACTAAGGTCGGTTTTTTACGCTAATATTATTTGATAAAAGGCGTTATGTAAGATGTATTACTATAGACTAAAATTATAGTATTCTCAGAAATTCAATAGAAAACAATTTGTTCAAAAGAAAATTTGAAATAAGCAACGTTTTATTTATATTACAAACACAATATAAACTTCTGAAACAAGTAATTTAATTAGTTATTAACCTAACAGGGTGTTAGTAACTGAGATAAAATACTAAATAAATAAAAAATACTACCAACATGAATCCCGAAAATTCCGGGATTTGGAAATCCAAATCCCGATCCCAAATGAAAATTCAGTCTCGGGATTTCAATACCGTGATTGGATACCCTACTGGTGGATGAGTAAAAAGAAAGAGAAAAATGGGGGTATATTATTGTCTGTCCCGGTAGACTAGTCACCGATGCATGACCGTACCAGGTAAAAGAAAATGAGTAAGCATACAAAATTTCAGCTCAATCGGTTCAGTAGAAATCGATTGGGAGTTATCTGGTCCCGGTAGCTCAGTGGTTAAGGCGGCTCTCTGTGAATCCAAAGATTCCAGAGGTCGTGGGTTCGAAACCCAGCCGGGACATGACCAGTTATCCTCCCAATGGAATTTTAACAGTCTAATCGGGCAATATAAATAGAGTGATATTATTATTATTACATTTATTACTAATCGATTTTATAGTAATCATTCCGGCAAGATGCAAAGTCTTTCGTAAAACCATTAGCTAAAAAGCTTAGAAAAACTCCTTAGAAGTATTCCATAGGAAGAGAGCCACAAAAATTGTAAAGAAAAACACTAAAATAAAAACTACACACAGTCTTTGTATTGAGGAAGTAAAGTAGATTTGGTACCCAGGGCAAGAGAATTTGTCGACAAACTTGCCAATCACCTAGTTTCAAATTCAGCAGAGCCCAGATCATACTGTGATCATGCTCAAAGAAAAAGTCAGGTAATAAAGAGGAGATAAAGTTACCGACACCTGAAAATCTAGAAAATTAAGTCTCTCACAACCACTTGTTGTTTTCTCTAAATAATGATTCAGGAGATATTTTAAAAGCTTATAGGTAATTCTATCTATGTATAGCTCATTAGCTTTAGATAGGGGATGTAATTTATGTAAATGTATAAAAAAAATTATATAAATAAATGAAATGTTCAAAATCAATCAATCAAATCATGTGTTGTAGTTTGTGTCTCCCAGAACGTGCTATGTTTTTGTCACCAAATCCAAAAGAAATCAAACTAAATTTAATATGTGAAGGGTTTTTATGTTTTTCCAGCTTTATGTCTTATTAACCTCACTTTTCTCAATAATAATAACACTCTTTAGTAGAAGGCAACCTCCAGGCGAGGTTAATGCTCAAAACATTTTCTACCACCTAACCCTCAGAGTCTCATTATTATGTGGTTGCTCAAATTAAATTACTGAGGAAAAGTTCATGCACTGGGTGGGATTCGAACCAACGGACCCCTACGCTACCTGGATTACCAGACTAGCGCGTTAACCACTTGACTACCAGTGTACCAAGTTACCGACACCTGAATTTATCCTTCCTCCTCTCTCTCTTTCCTTCTGATACTTATTTTTCTCACTCACTCTCGTTATCTACCTCTTTCTCTCACTTTTTCTCCTACACCGTCTTAAAGGAGAGAAATACACTTTTTCTTTCTCTCTTTCCTTTTCAATTTTCTTCTTCTTTGACATTTAATTCCTTTTCCTCGCCATCATCACTTCTCCTCTTCCTCCTCCCTCTTTCTCTCATCCCAAAAGCTTTGCATAAGAGCCATGATTTAACAAGCAAAAAGTTAAGCTGCATTAGAATCAAATCTCTTCACCAATAACTTTTTATTCGTTACATGTCGTACGTAATTAATCCCAAAAGAGGCTTACTCCAATTATTTTTTTCTGGAAAAACTTGGTACTTATATTTTTGTGACTATCTCACTCATAGGACCAGTTTGAGGGGCCCGAGGGGTAAAAGCTTAATGTATTTTAAAAGGAATTTTCAACTTTCTAAAAGCTACTTTCAAAGACAAAACTCGACTGATGTTTCCAATCTTTTACTTTTTTGAAATAAATTGAAAAAAAAAAAAAAAAAAAAAAATACTTGAATGATGTTTCCATTTTTTACCCAATAAGGAAAAAATATATATTTCCAATTTTTAACTTTTTCAAATGAAAAATACTGTTACTTAGCTATGCTCTCTTTCTTACGATATTCTCGAATAAATTTTATATTAATTGCTGGAGTTCTCTTGATTCTCAAAATTTGCTGCGGCCTACAAACTTAATTAAATGGCAGAGCATTTGAACTTTTTAATTCAATTGTACCATTTAATTGTAAAAAAAATGTTTCACTGGTGATAATCTCAAATATTTGAGAAAAAAAATCTATGCCATGATTTGGGAATGTTGGGATTTGAGCTCTGCACCATTTGGATTACGAAACTCTCACATTTAGGATTATAAAATAGGATTATTAGCTCACTACAGTCCAACCTGAGGGATGGTCTGGCTTACTTCTATTGTAATCCTATTTGTGAATTATTATTATTATTTTACACTTTATTAAGAAGGACATATATACAACACAGATAATTACAAATTAATATGAAATATAAGAATAAGTAAAAAGAGAGAGAAAAAAAAATGGAGAAAAAATAAATAAATATATACATATGTCCTAACTGAAGGGCGGGGTTATTGCCTTTGGTAATCTCTTCCACCCAAATGAATTAGCTCTTAACACTCGATTTCTAGCGAAGGTAAGTTATATTGGCTGAGTTAAACCATTAAAATTACTCAATGAAAGGTAAGTTCTAATTTTATATTAATATATGAGACTAGGATTCATTGTCATCTGGATTAATTCATAGCCCCAAAATTAAAAGCTTGGGTAAGTTAAACACACATCCTTTTATGGGAAGAGTCTACGAACTTAATAGTCACACCTCGTATAATCGTCGACTTTAAAAGATTTGGAGAGCATTCTAAGATTAGTTCTCTATTTGGTTTCATTAGCTCTCATTAAATCTTGTGGATATGAATTAGTCCAGATGACAATGAATTTTAGTCTTTTTGTATGAATTACGCTACAAATCAGATGACAAACTTGTTGAATTTATTGGTAAGTACTTGGTGAAATATACTCACCATCAATTCATCAATATAGAGTATATTAGCGACACTTATCTTGAGCCGACAGCGACAGTCTGAATAAAGCACTACTATACTGTAGTTACTGTACAGATAGTACTGATATATAATTATTATATTCTAATAGATAATCATCATTAACCCTGGAAAGATCAATGGAAGAAATTTCGCCCAAGGTTCACATATAGTCGCAGGGAGCAAAAATTAGCTGTGTTAACTTTATCTACTGAGTTTTGATTCCGACTTTGTACAATGTACAATTGTACATCGTACAGCGGTCACCAGAAGCCACATTGAGTTAAAACGAGATTGGTGTGTGTCCTCATAATGTCATACAGTCTACTATATCCACTATATTCTGTCCAATTCAATAGTCGTTTATTAATGAGGAACTCATTTCTCATTTATTGAAAATTGTCCTATTCATTTTATATCTGAGAACACCTTATCCCACAAAAACCTACCGTTGAAAAAAGGGCCAAGTTCCAGAATTACCATCCAAAAAGTTTTAGCCTATGAAAGCAGTGATATCTTCTTTCCGGCCAAGTTATCTTGGTACTAAACTATTTCTTTTTATTAAAACCCGTTTTCTTAGTTCCTCAAGTTTTGTATGTTTTTAACTCCAAACTATCCTCTAACTTGGCCTGTTTTATGCCATCGGTTGTGTGGAATATCACGGCAATATGTATACAAAATGACAATATCACTACCACAAGGAGCGAAACTGGCGAAGATATGAGGGTGTGAAAAACCGGGTGAATTGGTTCGTGTAAAGATACACTGACGTGCTTGCTGGAACTTGGCCTGGCGCACTGCTGTGATCTCAGATTTTAATATTAGATATGGGAAGTAGTATTAGAAAATTGAGATTATCATCATAGGGTGGCGTCATCGTGTACGATGCGCGATGGTAGCCAGATAGTGCAGGAATGACTCAGCACTTCTACCACTGTCTTTACAAGGAGGCTAATAATAAAATTGACAAAAGACCCAGAACCAAGCCAATGCTGGTCTACTCCCGGTTTTTAGTCCCCCAGCCAGACTATTAAGAAAATGAAATAAAAAAAATGCTAAATTAAAAAAATATCTCGTGAATCGTATTAATGAGAGAAAAACAATATATACAAAATTATGCTTTAGAAAATGGTGGTTTGTTACCTAAGTTCATTCTACCCAACCCTTAACTACGTGCTCCTAATTTTAAACCACATTTACAGCCATGTGTAATAAAATTTCACTGATCATATCACCATAAATATTGATGCCTTTTCCTTGGTGAACGTACTAATAACGCTTTAATGAAACTCAAATTGAGTCGTGGGTATTGTCAACATTCCAACTCGTTCGTGCAAAAACCTTTGTCACTGAACATTGCAAGGAATTCGCATTTTTCCTTATCTTCTATCTTCTTTGCATTTGAGTAGAGTATAAAACATGGGTCTCATGCAATAACAACTAATGGCTGTAAAATCCAAACGGCTGAAGTTGGTTTGCTGAAATATATATTTTTGGAACCGCCTCGACGACCGGCATCTTTTGGTACCACTTTCAGCCCCCTAGCTTAATTTCAGCCCCCCCTAGGGCAGTTTATGTGTTTTGGTGAATTTACGCAATAGTGGGAATCGAAGTGTTGACCTGTAGACTCTGAGAACTGATATTTCATTGTTATATTTGGGATTCGAACCATAGACCTGTGGATTTGCAGCCTTTTGGTACCACTTCCACCCCCCCAGCTTAATTTCAGCCCCCCCTAGGGCAGTTTATGTGTTTTGGTGAATTTACGCAATAGTGGGAATCGAAGTGTTGACCTGTAGACTCTGAGAACTGATATTTCATTGTTATATTTGGGATTCGAACCATAGACCTGTGGATTTGCAGCCTTTTGGTACCACTTCCACCCCCCCAGCTTAATTTCAGCCCCCCCCTAGGGCAGTTTATGTGTTTTGGTGAATTTACGCAATAGTGGGAATCGAAGTGTTGACCTGTAGACTCTGAGAACTGATATTTCATTGTTATATTTGGGATTCGAACCATAGACCTGTGGATTTGCAGCTTTAGCGATTGACATTAAATTACAAAGACCAAGTGTGTGTTCAATTCAGTGTCCAAGTTGAAGCGATATTATTTGTACAACAACAAAAAAAACCTCCGACATTTTTGGGATTCGAACCATAGACCTGTGAACTGTCGGCATAATATTATTTCGTCAAATGCTAATTTATTCATAGCTAGAAAAGCTAACTAAAGGTCTTTATCAGTTCTAACATTGCAACTAAATTCTTCTTATCTATTGTTAACATGCAAACCGGCAGTTGCTATCAAATTTGACCCATGACCTCAGCCAGTGATCACGCCATATCAACGATTCTCTCTTGACTAGTAAACAAATACAGGGTGATGCTAGATGTAATAAAAGAATTAGTCAAAATATACAGGATGGTTGTAGATCTTATTTATTCTTTTTATAGTGGGAATCAATTTATTCATAGCTAGAAAAGCTAACTAAAGGTCTTTATCAGTTCTAACTTTGCAACTCAATTCTTCTTATCTATTGTTAACATGCAAACCGGCAGTTGCTATCAAATTTGACCCATGACCTCAGCCAGTGATCACGCCATATCAACGATTCTCTTTTGACTAGTAAACATATACAGGGTGATGCTAGACGTAATAAAAGAATTCAATTTATTTTTTTCCCTCTCGATTTAATTAATTACATTACATTCTTTGAGTTCTTCTAAAATTGAATTTATTTCGTTTATGTGGGCTAGATAATTGCCTGCAGCTTGTGACCTTTTCAAGAGTAAAAGTCTCTCTACTAACTCATTGGGATCATTAAAGTAAACAAATTCCTTATTACGATTACTGTCAAACATAATATTTGGTAAACCCGATCCCTGAAATTGTTGTATTTTACTTGACAAAGGTTCAAGTTTAGTATCCTTTATAATTCTCACGTAATTTCTTTCATCCAGATTGGTATAGTTCTCTTGATTTGGTTGTTTGAGAAACAATAATTCCATAAGTCCGCGAGTGACTGGATAATTATTTTGACCAATACGTATGTGTTCGTTAGGTGTCTTAAAAAATGCAATTTCTTTTTTTCCTAGGAAATATTTTCCATCTTTTCTTTTGATACCGGTAACTTTATCGATTACGATGGCTTGATCATCTAATGCTTTTAAAAAACGATCTATCAAAGAAGCTTTTTTTGTTGTCTTTGAATTCATAGGTATGAAATAGGTTGCGCTTTGTGTCAAACTATTCTGAGTGTTATCGGCTTCAATGGTTGGTGGTGGTGGTGGTGATGTCTGCAGCATTGGTTCATTCATGGAATAATTTTGAGGTTGCTCCTGTTCAAGTGACGGAGATAATAGTGGTGGCGGTGGTGTTAACATTGTATTTCTTCGTTCCAGTAATGGTCCTCTTTTTAGGGCTTCCAAAGAAGGTTTTGGTGAGCTAGGCATTGATATACTTAATCTTGATGGTTTTAACTTCATTTTTAATGGAGAGCCTGTTGTTGGACTTGGAAAAATCATTTGATTGTATCGTCTATCGAACAGTTTTCTATCGTAACCAGGACTCGACTGTTGATATGACGTTGAGGTGCCTGGAAGTTGTATGTCTGGCGTTTGAATAGTCGATTGTTCACCTAAGGACCATGTATCTAGTGGACTAGCATATCGTTCGGAATCAGACGTTTGACCATCTTCATCATTGTATCTTCTGATTCTCGATGGACTGTCAAATTTCTTCAAGAGTTCAGGTATTCGTCTGAGCGAAGATATTGGTTCTCTTTTGATTGATGGTACACCTGATGATGCTGCTGTTCTCTGTTCTTGTAATCTCTTCAGAAAGTTGATTTTTTTCTCTTTACTTTGGGCAATTTTAGTCAATGGTTCTGATACTGGTTTCAAGAAACTTTTAATACTGTTTGATTGTTCATCTTGTCCAATTTTAAGGGATAATGTTTTAGCTCGTATTTCTTTCTGCGCGTCACTAATTTTTTTAGCGAGAATTTTCGCTTCACTCAGTTCTTTTGAAAGACTCATGTCTAATAAGTTCTACATTTGCAATCATTGTCTTATATATCTATGAAGTATTTATCCAAGCCACATCGAAACCGCCCAGACTTGCTGTCGGATTCTTTATCCAATACGAGAAATCCATGTTTCGATTTCCAACAATACTGACACATCTCTTTAAACTTTTCAAAAGACAAATCAGAAACATGATCGGAATAAATATGTTTCAAGTTGAGGGGATCTTGTTGAAAAATACATAGAAAGTTTGCATTATCTCGAATCAATTGTTTACCAATAGCTGAATAAGTTTGCGCTAGAAGAATGATGTCAACGAGGAAATGTCTACCTTGGGAAAAAAATTGTTTAATATTTTTTTGTTTCTCAAAAGCAATGTCGTCCATTACAAAAACAGTATTTTTCTTTGTTTCACACGGTTGAATCATATCTTCGTCGTTTGTAAATACTTTGAGTTGCACCTCTTTGATTCCATTCAAAATTTTTTCTAAAAATTGATATTTTGGTTGTTGAAATGATTTTGAGTACACATAAACGTTTTCAAAGCGCAATCCGTTTGGATGTAACAAGAGAGCCAGCAGAAGATTGGTCTTACCCGATCCGCTTGGACCGACAATTAAGGCTCGTACATTGTTTGGAAAAAAATTTCCATTTTTTTTATTTTTTGATTTCACTTCGCTGACAAAGTCAAAATTTTCAACATTTAAATTTTCTTTACATTTTTTTGTTTTCATGATTTCTGATTTTTTTTTTCTTTCTTTGTTTTCCTATATAAACCAATGTTTTCACAACAATCACTTTATTGTTAATGATTCGCAGACGTGGAAAAGGTCTCTTAAATAAGTTGATTGATAAGTTACCATTTGAACTTCACATTCCGTCGTACAGATTCTGTGGTCCAGGAACAAGATTGGATAAAAGAAAAGATCAAGAAGGTATTAATTCGTTGGATTCGGCCTGTAAAGAACACGATCTCAAATACGCTGACAAGAAAGCCGATCGTAAGCAAGCAGATTGGGAATTGGAAAACAAAGCTTGGCAGAGAGTGTTGGCCAGAGATTCAAACTTGCCGGAAAAAGCTGCTGCCTTGTTCGTGACTAACGCTATGAAAGTTAAAAGAAAAATGGGCGCTGGTCTACGTCGCAAAAAGAAGACAACAATGACTTTTCGAAAACTAACTAAAGCTGCTGCGCTAGGAATGAAATCTGCTGGAGAAAGTGATAATCTCAAGTTGATTAGTAAACACGCTCTGATGGCTGCACGTAAAGCTATCCGGGGGAATAAAGTAAACAAGAAAATTCCGAGAAGACTCAGAATAGCCAAGACAATGTCAGGTGGATTCTTGCCGGCTGCTATCCCCATACTTGCTGGTTTAAGTGCCCTCGGATCCATTGCTGGCGGTGTTAGTGGTATTGCAAAAGCAATCGCAGATTTCAAGGCTGCTGGTTCTTCGGGTGCTGTTACTCCTATTAAAAGTGGACAGGGGTTGTACATAAAACCATACTCAAACTATTTTAATGTCTTGTCAAAAAACTAAATGATTTGCCTCGGAGAGCGTTGACAAACATTGATATTTTGAAAAAGATTCGTGAAATCAATGTTCCACATTTTCGAGGCATCTACAGTTTGAATCAACTCCCGTCAAAACCAAGAACAAATGAAGTGATGATTATTAATCTTGACAAATCAAGTGGACCCGGCACTCATTGGGTAGCCATGTTGAAGAAAAATAACTCTGCCTTTTATTATGATAGTTTTGGCAACTTGCGTCCACCTGTAGAAATAAGAGTATACCTTAATGGGTGTAAAATTTTCTATAACTATGAGCGAGAACAGAAATACAGATCAGTTAATTGTGGACACTTGTGTTTGAAATATATTGTTCAGAAAACTATTGAATTATTTAACAAATAAATAAAAAAAAACATGTCCAGCAGAATTTTTCATATAACTTCTAGACAATCTGAAATTGTGTGTTCAATATTTCCTCCTTTAAAAGTTTCAACAGATGCTGTTATTGGTTTGACACAATTTCAAACCTACAATAGTATTCCAAACATTGATCGGACAAACAATGTTTTCAGATATCAGGACGATAGTAAAGATTGGATTGACATTGAAATAGAAGAAGGAACGTACGAACTATTGGATATTGAAAGTTACTTGAAATCCAAGTTGGGTGAAAATGTGATATCTATTAAACCCAATGTAAACACTCTGAAATGTTTATTTTGGTGCAAGTATAATGTTGATTTCAAGGAGCGATCACTTGCCGATATGCTTGGACTCCCTAAAGAAATATACATTGCACACACTATGCTGACCTCAACAAATACTTTGAAAATTTCCAAAATAAATACAATAAAAATTGACGTAAACATAGTCAATGGTTCCTATCAAGACGGTGTGTCCAATAATTGTTTGTATAAATATTTCCTGAATGTACCACCTGGTTTCCGGATCACAGAAGTTCCCAACAATGTTATATATTTACCACTCAATACAGATGAAATTGACAGATTGATTGTGAAGCTTGTTGACGAAAGACATAATTTAATAGACTTTCGAGGTGAAGAGATATCGTTAGAATTACATTTGAAAATATGATTGTGATGAAACGTGTGAAAAGCAATAAAAAGAGTGTGCCCACTCTCCTTAAGATCATTCCAACAAGTGTTATACAAGTGAAAAGTAATAAAAAAAAAATAAAACTAAAGAAACTTACCAAAAGGAGTGTAAAAATTCTACAAAGCTTAGGCTATAGTGTGAAACAAAAATGAACATTGAAGACAATATTTTGAATTTGAACAATCGTGTGACTTACGATGAAAATATAATTCGTTATGAAAGTCATACGTATGGACCGTACACAAGTATCAGCTTGGACAGTACAGACAATATCATCATCAGTATTAACCAGGAAAGCTCATATCTGCTGCTAAGTGAATCGGGAATCTACATTGAAGGAAAAATCGTAAAAGAAGATGGAACCAATCTGGAGGCTAATAAATCCATTCAGTTTGTAAACAATGGACTGTGCTTCCTGTTTGATGAGATTCGCTTGGAAATGAATAGTGTTGAAATCGATTCTAATAAAAATGTTGGCATCACATCCACTCTAAAAGCATATCCATCATACTCAAGCGATGAAATGAAAAAATATGAGACATCAGGACAGTCAGTTGAAATTACAACAAGTTATTCCTTTAGTGGATATCTCAAACTGAAATATCTATTGGGTTTCGCTGAAAACTATGATAAAATTCTGCTCAATCAACGTCTGGACTTGATTTTAATGCGATCCAAGAGTTCCAAGGATGCTCTATTATCTACGGGTACCGCTGCTGTAACAGATGCAAAAGTTCAACTCACAAAAGTAGTATGGAAGGTACCACATGTTCAAGTCAGCGATCCCATACGTCTGGAGCTGCTCTCTCAGTACAAGAGAAACATTCCGATTGACATGAGCTTTAGAAAATGGAGTTTGAATTACTATCCGAATTTACCAGCAAGTAAAGAGATCAACTGGACAGTAAAGACAAGTAATGCGCAAGACAAACCTAGATTTATACTTTTAGGGTTCCAAACAGACCGGGACAACAGCTTGACAAAGGATCCATCTATGTTTGACCATGTAAAGCTTAAGAATATAAAAGTCTATCTCAACTCTGTTTGTTTCCCCTACGAGTCTTTAAATATTGACTTTGAACAGAAGAAGTACATTCCTCTTTATCTAATGTATTGTGATTTCCAAGAGAATTACTATCGAAAAATCAGTGAACCGTATCTTAGTTATAAAGATTATTTAGCAAAAGCCCCCATTGTGGTTATTGATTGTTCAAAACAGTCCGAACTATGGAAACACAGCTCTACAGTAGATATTCGCATTGAATACGAATTAGCTGCAAATGTTACTGAAAAAACAACCCTGTACGCTCTAATAATACATGATGCAGTTGTAAGACTTTATCCACTAACCAATACAATCCAGAAAATAATGTAGATTTTTTTTTTTGTTAACTAATACACCCCCCTGTATATGTTTACTAGTCAGAAGAAAATACACTTGAGATAAACTTGAGAGGTTGTTCAATTATATCACGTGGCTAGCAAGAGCACATTGCCCGATATCACGTTGTCTGTAAGCTCACATTGCCCGATATCACGTTGTCTGCAAGCTCACATTGCCCGATATCACGTTGTCTGCAAGCTCACATTGCTTGATATCAGACGCAGAGGCAGATAAGGCAATCATATATAAAGCTGGACTTGACAATAATGTTATTCATTCAAACACATAGTCAGTAATATTACCCTACAAGTAGAAAAATATTCAACTAAAAAAAATTAAGTTTGTGAAACATTCAGTGTGTGTGTGTGTGTATAATTAAACCAACCATTTATTAATATTATTTTGTTCTTATTATTTTATGTGAAATGTGTAAATAATTATAAAGGAACATTATCCGAAAAAAAAAGTGTTTTTTTATTTTGAATATGAGTTCTATAATTATATTGAAGGTGTTAAATAATAAAAGACTATTAGAATTATTAATCAAGAAAAAGTTTAACGTAAGTGATAAAGACATTAAATTTGAAGAAGACAAAATAGTTTTTAAACCTAATTATAAAATTGGACAGATAAAAATCAAGGAAAAGTTAGAAGAAGCAGAGGGAGATTTCGAAATCATCAAGGTTACCTGGCCAAACTTGAATTGTCGGGAAGAAGAAGAGTTAACCAATCTGCTGAAGAAGAGAAACTAATCAACAATAGGAAGTGATTGTTGTATCGTGTCCACCATTCAATATCTTCAGCACGCACTCAAATATTCTTTATTTAATGGTATGTTATAGATTTTTTTTTTTAAATGTATATACAATCTTTATATTCATTATCATTAAACAGTATAAGTCATCAACTCTTTCAACAACATGAAGACCTTTTTTATTTAATTTTTGAGGATGTGCATGAAAAACATGCAGATCGACATTTTTACTCTGTAATAGATACATTTATGACCGAAAAAGGTTATAAAAATAAGATTACAGAAACAATTAAACAATTTCAAGTACCTCTAAATATACAAGAAGATATTTTTAAATTTTTTTATAATGATATAGTAAATATTGAGCGTTATGTGCTGGAATTTGTTCTAGAATATAGTCCAAAATGTGTTCAAGGTGAGCCTTGTCAACATATGAGAATATATTCTTTTGCAGAATCTCTTATACCTCATATTAGTGAAAATATAACAATGTTTAATTGTGTTACAACACATGCACAGTATTTTCCAAAAGATTGTGATGATATCATGTGTGATATAATGGAGGAACTTGAAAGAGACGAAATTGAATTAGTCAACATGTATTCAAAAAAACATTGAAAGAGTTGAAAAATTTACATACTGTTTCTTTACCTATTGATTTTTTCTTTTTTTTTTTTTTGTTTCTTTTTTATCAATATCCACTCAATTCATCAATTATTTTTACAAATGGATTCCTTGAGAAACATCATTCTATGTGAAATTTGTTTTATATATTTAAAAAATAATATTGAATTAATCATAGAAATAATTGATAGGGAATTACGTTTTTATGAAAATTTGAAATATAAAACTAAGACAACAGAAAAAAAAGATGCTTTGTTTTTAAAAATTGTGCAGAATATTCTTGAATTTGATATACCAAAAACATTAATTCATGAAATACAAAATAAATTAATGGATATTATAATAATAATTACACTTGAAGGGCATGGAATAGTATATTGTGACAATGTTCGGGAAAAATATGTTGAGACAATTAAACATATTTTGTCACATAATTCATCCAATTTATTTAAAAAATATATATTTTCAAATCAAATAAAAAAAATTGAACTTTCCTAAATTGAATATATACATTTGGAAAGAATATAATTGGAATGTTGGACAGATTTAAGATTGAGTGTAAATAATAATATCATTAATATTGTTTAATATAACTCATTAGTTAATTTTATTGGTATTGATATTATTTTTTAATAAAAAGAATCTTTTTCTCTCTACTGTCATTCTTTACCTTCTTTTTTTATTTTCTTAAGGTTCAATATGGATATTCCCAGAGTACGCATAGCCCTGTGTAATATATGTAATGAACATTATAGTTTTACAAGTGATGCTCAAAGGAAGGAACATTTTAACTCTGTACGGCATCAAAGAAACATTTTCAACAGCTACCCTGACAATGTTACATTACTAGAGTCTGCCTTTTCAAATAACATTAGAACATATTTTGTCAAAAATGTTATTTACAAAGACACAAATCAATTTCTTCAAGAGTTTGTGAAAGACAAAATAATGGAGTTGAAGGATGAGATTTTGAGAAATTATCAAAGTTTTAAATTTTCGGCTCGATTATTTGTTTTTTTTCAAACAAATCACCAAAAAAGACGAAATTAAACTTGCTTTGTTCAAAACAAAAAACCTAATAGTGTGTGAAAGTGTAGACTTTCATAATGTATGGCAGGAGGCTGTACAGAGTTTACTGTCGGAAATGCTTGATTTCGAATTGAAAGGAAGCGGTTGGACAATGGAATCCATCGGAGGAGTTCAGCTTTCTTTCCTCAAATACCAACCAATTCGCTGTGGAACCTTTATTGAGACTCCGGATTTTCTTCAGAAAAAACGACAAACTGTATTTAATGTCAAAATCAACGACAACTATTGCTTTAAATATTCAATGTTGGTAAAGTTTATTTCCGATTGGAAAAAACGTAGATATAAGGAAAACTATAGAGATCTTGACAGTAAATACAATTGGTCGGGATTATCGTGGCCAGTTAAAATTGACGAGCTCGATATTTTCGAAGGTAACAATCCGGGTGTAGCAGTAAATGTTTACGTAGTCGATAGAAACAAAGTGATCCAACCGTTTCGCATTTCCAGAGTTGATAATGTCCACAGTTCGAATGATTTACTTTTGCTTAGAAATGGTGACGTTTCACACTTTACATATATAAATAATTTCAATGAATTAATGCGTCATACGCTACCAGCAACATTGGAAAATAAAAGTCGAATTAAATTTTTTGTCTGCAAAATCTGTCTATCCATTTTTCTCATTGAAAAACATTTTCATGAGCATCAATGTGATGGACAGCAAATCGCGGATAGATTACCTTTCACTCTCGACAGTGTTCCATTATTTCTACGGAGAAGTAAACATTTGCATACCTTTGAGCATGGACTTGATAGTTTTAAGAAATGTATTCAGCTCGCTATTGAAAATGTTCAAACTTTAAATTTTGACGGTATACTTGCTAATACAAGTTTAAAGCAAGTAACTTGTTTTGAAAAAAATAATTCCTTCATGTCCATCAATGTTCTTGGTGCTGAAGAAGAAGAAAAGAAAAAGAATGTTTTCATTCTGAAAGTTTGCAAAGAGGAGAAGCCAATCCATGTTGATTTAATATTAACATGTGATGAAAAAGGCTTGCATCATTATTCCCTCATAAAAAATTTCAACGGTTTTATAACCAGATTTCACTATAAAGAAAAAAAAAAAAAACTATGTAACCCGGTTTTTCTGTAAAATGTGTTTTACCGCATTCGGAAATGAGGCGAGATTGGTGGAGCATAGAAATCTATGCGGTAAACAAACTCCTTGTGTTGCCATTATGCCGGAACCGGGTAAAAACATTTTAAAGTTTGAACATTTTCAGTTTGAACAAAAAATTCCTTTTATTATTTACACAGATTTCGAGTGCATTTTGAAAAAAGTTAGCTCATGTGAACCCTCATCAATTGATTCATACACTTTGACCACCCAACAACATATTCCTTTTTCTTTTTCCTACTATGTGATTGGACCCAATACAAACAAGTTGGTTACATACACGGCTAAAGATGAAAATGAGGATGTTGTTGAAATATTTTTCAAGATGTTGATTGAAGATGTGAAAAAAATTGATGAGTTTTACAAAGAGCAAGTTCCACTCAACCTTTCACCCGATGATTGGCGACGTTTCAATGAAACCACCGAGTGTGAACATTGCAAAAGACCTTTTTCAGATACATTGAAGAAAGTAAGGGACCATTACCACTATGGTGATGGAAGACTTCGAAAGGTCCTTTGCAATAAATGCAACTTGAAATTTAGAAACGAAAAATTTGTTCCTGTCGTAGCACACAACTTCTCAGGCTACGACAGTCATTTAATCATAAATGGTTTGAATTATGACGGTCAAAAAATCGATATAATTCCAAATTCAATGGAAAAATATGTTTCCTTTTCAAAAAAAGTTAGCGACAATCTCAGTGTTCGATTCATTGATTCATTTCGGTTTTTGTCGAGCAGTCTTGACAAATTGAGTAAAACACTACCCAAAGAAAAATTCATACACACAAGGAAACATATTCAGTCCGATATTGATTTCGAATTATTGACTAGGAAAGGAATTTTTTGTTACGAATATCTCGATAGTTATAGTAAACTGTTAGATAATAAGCTGCCGCCTCTTGATGAATTTTATTCCTCTCTAACAAATAGTTCGGTAACTCAGGAAGATTATGATCATGCTCAGAAAGTATGGACACATTTCAAGTGTTTAAACTTGAAAGAATATTCGGAAATTTTATCTGAAAACTGACGTTCTTCTGTTGGCAGATATTTTCGAATCATTCCGAACTCTGTCCCTCGATATATACAGCTTAGATCCTGTGTGGTACTACTCCCTGCCTGGTCTTACAATGGACGCAATGCTTAAGAAAACAGAAGTTGAAATAGAACTTTTGTTGGACTATGACATGTACCTGTTTTTTGAACAAGCGGTTAGGGGTGGTATTTGCCAATGTATTCAAAAGTACGCCGAGGCAAACAATAAATATATGGGAAGCGATTTCATTTCAACTGAGAAATCCTCCTATCTCACCTATTTAGATGCCAATAACCTCTATGGCTACAGCATGATTCAGAAACTTCCTTTGAAAGATTTCAAGTGGTTGAGTCCACAAGAAATTGATAACATTACCGTTCTAGATCTTACTCCACAAGATGATGTAGGTTATTATTTCGAGGTAGATGTGGAATATCCCAAGGAATTGCATGATCTACACTCGAATTTACCTTTCCTCTGTGAGAGTAAGAAATCTCCATCGTCCAATGCTCACAAACTGCTCACCACTTTGGAGAATAAAAATAATTACGTTGTTCATTATTTAACCCTGAAACAGGCTCTTGAGCATGGCCTGAAACTTGTAAAAATTCATAGAGGAATAAAATTCACTCAAAGCAACTATTTAGCTCCGTACATTAATCTGAATACAGAGCATCGAAAAAATGCAACCAATGATTTCGCCAAAGATTTCTTCAAATTGGCCAACAACGCCCTCTACGGGAAATTAATCGAAGGTGTGCGTAAAAGGATTAATGTACGGTTAGAAACAGAATGGAGGCTATCCAGAAAACGTATTTCAAGTCCATTTTTCGAAGATTTTAAAATATTGAAAGAAAATCTCGTTCTCTTTACAATGAAGAAGACGCAAATCCGATTTAACAAAGCAATCTTTGCAGGGGTTTGCGTCCTCGACCTCAGTAAGACCTTGATGTACCAATTTCATTACGATATTGTACAACCCAAATTCAATCCTGAGAATGTAAGGTTACTCTACATGGACACTGATTCATTTTTTTATCAAATTTTTACAAACGATTTATACGAGGACTTTTCGAGCCTTTCCGAACATTTAGATACAAGTGCATACCCGGCGAATCACCGATTATTTTCAATTCAAAATAAAAAGGTACTCGGAAAGTTCAAAGATGAATTGGATGGTAAAATTTTGAAAAAATTTGTGGGCATTGCGAGTAAACTTTATTCGTATCAAGTTCACGAGGGAAAAGTTGTAAAGAAGGCTAAGGGTGTTAAGAAACATGTCACAGAGCGTGAAATTAAGTTTGAAGATTTTGAAAGGTGTATGCGTGAAAACATACAACTTTACAAATCTTTTCACAACATAGTTTCAAAAAATCACTGTCTATCAACGATTAAGCAGAACAAACTTGTTCTGAATAATTATGATGATAAACGTGTTCTGATGACTGATAAAATTAACACCCTACCGTTTGGTCACTATAGCCTCCAGAACGAGTCTTCAGAAATGGATTTGGAATAAATGTATATTATTTTTTTTTACTTTGATTTAAGTTAAGTATAAAAACAATGCTCCCATGTATTTTCATATCTATTACTAGTTTATCACTCCAACAAGTGACATCAAATATATCGCTAAAGTAATTTTATTCTTTTTAAATAAATATGGAAAATACATTTATCGCTGACATTCAGTTTTTTCGTGGCAATGAAAAAGAAGTTATTGTGAAGAGTTTTTCATTCAGTAAACTTTTTGATAATGACTTTGTGCAACATTTTGTGTTCAAACCACCCTATGAATTTACCAAGTTAAATTTACTCCGTAGACGAGAAGCTGCTAATGTTACGCTAAATTATCATCATTTGAATTGGGATGATGGTTTCATTGATTATGATCAAGCAGTGAATATTATTCGATCATCTTTGTGTAACGCAACCGAAGTCATTGTCAAGGGTCTAGAAAAAGAAAAATATTTGAATTCTATTTTGTCCAGAAAATTATGCTACAACATTGAAAATTTAGATTGTCCCAACTTGAAATTATTGAAAGTTAACTTGTCTCTGCAAAACCCTCTTCCTCCAGTATCAAGTATAAATGTAATCGCCATGAAACATTGGTTCAGCGAATTATTGAAAAATACATTAACCTTGTCCAATGAAGCGATTGGAAAATTTCAAGAATATGGTTTCTTCTTGTTGAGACCGAGAGATTTATACTTTTTACCTGTAAATTTTTTCATTTACGCTCTTGGTCAAGATACTTTGGAAAATAATTCCTACCGACTAGCGCCTCATATTGTACAGAACCCTTATTTTAAGAAATATATTTGTAATGATAGTGGATACGACACTGTAAATTAATGTTTTCTCTCTTATTTGTTTTTTTCCATACCCAGTTATAAATGTATATTTTCTGATTTCTCATGCCTATTTCTATTATGTTTAGATAAATAAATAAAAACATGTATTTTATCACTCAAACTTTTTTGTACATATATGTGTATTTTCATAATAATAACAATATAGAAAAATTTAAAATTAAGTTACAATTAACTACATATAATATTTCTGTTTTCATTTTCATTTTTTTCTCCTCCTAATTCTGCAGTAGAAGAGAGGTGGTGGGAATCCATTGATTTTCCTCTGGACCAAAGCCTAAATATTTTACCAAAACCTTATTGCCTTTACGTTGGAGAACCTTTTCTACAAGATATACATCTGGGTATGAGGTTTTGAGTAGCTCTTGTTCGTAGAAACCACCAGATATTGGTTTCCCATGTAAATCTTCTAGGTGATATACCCTGGGAAAAGTACTGCCCACCTTGACCACTCTAAATACCTCATAACTCCAGTTGGCTTCGTAACCTTTTTGAAACAAATGTTTCACTTTGGAAATACGTACAAGATCACCTAGTTTAAATTTACTAGTCTTACTATTGGCTATAACTTGTTTGGGTTTATTCAAACGTAAAGCTATGAGACTCTGATTTTTCACGTTCACATCTTGAGGGGCCATTCCAATAGAACGATGCTTGGTGGCATTGTAGGTAGACACAAGAGTTGGCAAAATGTCCAACCATCTGTACGAGCCAAGGTAATTGAATTCAATCCACATTTTGCTTTTCAACGTTCGATTAAAACGCTCTACAATGGCAGCTTTCATGGGGAAAATGTAGCGTAGTGATTAATGTTGTATTTTTGCATTAGTTCACGGAATGGACGACCAAAAAATTCTTTGCCAGCATCCGTTTGCAAGTGGGTTGGGATCATAGCGGGTTTAAGCTTTTCTAGAACATACTTTTCCATCTGTTTGGCAACTTCAGCACTTGTTTTGTTTTTCAATGGTGCACAAAAAGAAACCTTGGAGAAACAGTTGATACAGGTAAGTATGTATTTATATCCATTATTTTCTTTAGCATAAGGAATCATTTCCACCAAATCAGCTTGGTAAAGATCATGAATATTTCGAAGTAGAGTTCTCCGGTGGGGAAACAATTTTCTAGCCGGACGATGTAACTCCAAAACCAAATCACGTTTTGACATTATACTACTGGAGTGGGAAGAATAGACGCTTTTTCTTCAACTTCACCAATG
Source organism: Bactericera cockerelli (assembly GCA_024516035.1). Lineage (NCBI taxonomy): Eukaryota > Metazoa > Arthropoda > Insecta > Hemiptera > Triozidae > Bactericera > Bactericera cockerelli. The sequence continues at coordinate 5,106,025 of CM044962.1, read as the reverse complement.
GGTTTTTTCGGTGTTTTTGATATTACAAGAGGCTCCAATTTCTCATACAAGAGAGGTTCAAAAATGAGATTTTTAATTTTCAAACCTATACCACTGTCCAACTCTTCAACTATATTCAACTTGATGTAGTTTTCAATTGTCTCATTCGAGATCTTAATTTGTTCTTTTATAGAGGTTATTTCCACATTCATTTTCTCCATTATTTCGTTGCGAAGTTGAGTTATAACTTTTTCTAAAATGTCATCCGTGATTTCACCGCCTTCACTCCAACATGAAAGAAATGCTGACAATATTTTTTCAGTATTGATTCTAGTAAGTAAATTATTTCGCAACTGTTGTAAAAATTTCTTTTTATTCAACTCTTGAAGAAGGAAATTATTGAAATTCTCAGTAAACATAGTCGATAGTTCACTTCGAATTTTTGCTTTCTCTTCATCAACTTTTGTTTTAAATTCTGTTTCATGAACTGACAGCGATGATTTAATCATTTTAGTCACTTCAGTTTTCAAACTTTTTTCTTTTGCACTAACAATATCCTTGAAATCAGACTCATGACTTTTTCTATAGTTGTAAAATGTTGTTGCGTATAGAGCTTTTTTGTCTAAAGTATTCAGATCTTTTCTCAATGCGTCAGTCAAACTATGAAATTGCTTATAATGTGCATTTACTGTATTTTTTAGTTCCAAAAGAGGCGTAAACTTATTATCCAACTCCAGTATCCGTTTCGAAAGATCTTCTTTCACCTTGGCAAGGTCCACATTGATCTTCTGTTCTTTTACTCCAGCCTCAACAATGTAGTCATCAAATGTTTTTTTCAATGTAAATGTTGATTGAAAAATCTCATTATCCTGTTTTCTGTCTTGTTTCACTTCGTCTAATGCTGATTTCACGTCATTCACATTTTTATCATTGATTGTTTTGTATTCGGAAAAGGTTTTCTGTTTCAAATAAGTTTTACTTGCCACATCTATTGGTAGAAAATTATTCTTACTGACGTAAAGTGATAAATTGTCAAATGTTTTTCTTTCAACAAAGTAAGATATCAACTTCTGAACATGTGATTGACGAGGAAATTCTCTCATAAATTTCTTTACTTCCTTCTCAGTTTGACTTTCAATTTCATTTTTGGATTTTTTTTTCTCTTCAGGTTGTTGTTGTTCTTGAATGTTATGTCTTTTTAATGCTCGTCTTATGACATGATGGAGCTCACTCTCACCAAAATAGTTTACCGGATGATTCTTCATAACTAATTGTTTGATTCTGCATACAAACTATTTATATCCTCTCCTTGTGGGCACTTTGTAGGGGACACTTCTTTTGACGTTACTACTACTTGTTGTTGCTGTTGTAGTTTGAGGTTGCAAAACTCTCTCCTGCTCCAAGTTACTACTTGTTGTTGCTGTTGTAGTTTGAGGTTGTAAAACTCTCTCCTGCTCCAAGTTTGGCATTTCGAATAAAAATTCTTCCAAAACATTTCCTCCATTATCGACTGGTACAAAGTTATAGGTTGCTTCATTGACGGTATTTAGATCATTATTAGTTGGGATGGTGGGTTTTTTTTTCTTACCAATATAAGGTTTCTGGAAGAGCGGACGGATATCGATTCCATGGTGGGTTAGCCAATACATCAAATGAATTGGTATGTCTTGTTTTTGACATTGGCATCCATCAATTTTACAAACCATTATAGATATAAAAAAAACGAACTAAAATTCGCGAACCGCACTTGAGGTCACTAACTTTTCAACTGATTTCCAAGCTCAGACATTCAAAGTCACCTTGGATTTTCTTATCTTATCTGTTGTAACGGTTAATCATATAATACCGGGTGGATTAACACTATAAATACTGGTGAAACAAACCGACTAGGCCTTAAAACATGTTTCAACATGAGAATAGTAATGTTGCTACCCAGTTACTGCTGGCAGCTCGTGAGTACGGAATGTACTTGATCAGGAGATGTTTGATTTTTCAAAATGTTTCTTTCCTGGATCAGTATGATGTGCACAGTTGGGAATCAAAAGCAAGACATTTAAAGTTAACTTACGATGATTGTACTGAAATTTCATCATCCAATGTATTCAATTGCACAGAGTACTTGATGGGTAATAATTATTCCATTAATTTCCTGTCTGCCTTGGAAACATTATGTACAACCATTGAAAATAACTCAAAAGAAGGAGAAAGAAATTGGTTCATTCCAACTATAATCATCTTATTATTGATGAGTGTTATTCTCCTTTTCATCATAATAAAAAGTAAAGTTATATGCAAAAAAGAATAAATAAATAAATAAGATCTACAACCATCCTGTATATTTTGACTAAATCCACCCAGTATGAAATGGCTGGGGTCAAACATCATATGACCTAAGCCTGTCTACCTGAGGAGATAAGAAGAATTGAGTTGCAAAGTTAGAACTGATAAAAACCTTTAGTTAGCTTTTCTAGCTATGAATAAATTAGCATTTGACGAAATAATATTATGCCGACAGTTCACAGGTCTATGGTTCGAATCCTAAAAATGTCGGAGGTTTTTTTTGTTGTTGTACAAATAATATCGCTTCAACTTGGACACACACTTGGTCTTTGTAATTTAATGTCAATCGCTAAGGCTGCAAATCCACAGGTCTATGGTTCGAATCCCAAATATAACAATGAAATATCAGTTCTCAGAGTCTACAGGTCAACACTTCGATTCCCACTATAAAAAGAATAAATAAGATCTACAACCATCCTGTATATTTTGACTAATTCTTTTATTACATCTAGCATCACCCTGTATTTGTTTACTAGTCAAGAGAGAATCGTTGATATGGCGTGATCACTGGCTGAGGTCATGGGTCAAATTTGATAGCAACTGCCGGTTTGCATGTTAACAATAGATAAGAAGAATTTAGTTGCAATGTTAGAACTGATAAAGACCTTTAGTTAGCTTTTCTAGCTATGAATAAATTAGCATTTGACGAAATAATATTATGCCGACAGTTCACAGGTCTATGGTTCGAATCCCAAAAATGTCGGAGGTTTTTTTTTGTTGTTGTACAAATAATATCGCTTCAACTTGGACACTGAATTGAACACACACTTGGTCTTTGTAATTTAATGTCAATCGCTAAGGCTGCAAATCCACAGGTCTATGGTTCGAATCCCAAATATAACAATGAAATATCAGTTCTCAGAGTCTACAGGTCAACACTTCGATTCCCACTATTGCGTAAATTCACCAAAACACATAAACTGCCCTAGGGGGGGCTGAAATTAAGCTAGGGGGCTGAAAGTGGTACCAAAAGATGCCGGTCGTCGAGGCGGTTCCAAAAATATATATTTCAGCAAACCAACTTCAGCCGTTTGGATTTTACAGCCATTAGTTGTTATTGCATGAGACCCATGTTTTATACTCTACTCATTTGTCTTAGAGTCGGTCGAAATAGCTAGAAAGGGGGGCTTGCGTTTGTGACAGCGTCACTCAGTTCTGGCTAAGTGAAATGTGCAAAGTGCATGAGCAATGTCACATGCGCCATAAAAAACTAAATTTTCTTCCAATTTTTAATACCCATCTCTCTTTATTTTTCCCATCATAACTGACATGAGTTTTTTTTTTTTTTGAGTAAGTCATATATTACGTTTTCTTAACTCTACTGATACATATTTTAAGCATCTTACATCAGTCTTTTTTTTATTATTATTTTCTTGTCCTTCGAATTCTCAAATCGAGACAGCCTCTTCAGATTGAGTATGCCTGACATGGGTTGCATAGACAAAGGAAGAATGATCCGTTTTGTTTTGTATTTCAATAGATTCTACATCTTTCGATAAGTTAAAGTTTCCCATTGAATAATATTATTATTCAATATACAGGGTGTCCAAGATTTATTTTTTATAATTTTAGAAACAATTTTATGGGACACTCTAAGACTGAAATAATCTCAAATGATTTTTCGAAAAATGCCGCCGAACGGAAAATACGAACAAAATCGTACAATAAAAATGTCTGTAGTAAAAAAAAGAAGCCTAACAGATTTTCCTACTTTTTTAAAAGAAATTTAGATGAATATAAAAATCAAAAATTATAATATTTATTTTATTTATATATAGTCACCGTGGCAGAGTGAGTTAGCGCGCTAGGCATTGCACGGATGGTGACCTGGGTTCGATTCCCAGCGGGGCAGGAATTTTTCTGCTCTGTACTTGGATGTTCGGGGTCCACTTATACCTCGTGAGGAAAAATGAGTATAGTTAAATGTATGCGTAACGACCAGTGGCAGCATTACCAGAGTAAAAAGAAATTAATGTAATAGAATTTGAAAAGTACAGGAGGCTCTTAGTAATGCTGCGCTAGCCACAAAATTGTGAAGAGGCCTTGTGCTTCACCACAAATAAAATAATAGTAATAATATTTATTTTATTTAAATTTATTAGAGTGTTCAAACATAATAATTCAAGAAAAAATAATAATATTAAACTAACTTACAATCATAATACAGCGTTGATTTTATATGATTTTGTAATACCTAAAAATATAGACATTTGTAAATGGTTCATAATTAACCCTGTATAATTATTATAAAAAGTATATCTACACTACTTTTCTATGTCTCTACCAATCATAATTTCAAATTTCAAGTTTTTACTTTTGGACTAACGACAGTATAAATAATAATAATTGTTTTTATTTTTAACAATGAACAATGTTTTCATCGTCTATTATAAATAAGTATTTAAATAATTTCACATAAATGTTTGCATTTTATATAAAAAAGTTTCAACACCCTTCACAAGTTTAGAGCACAGTGCAATTTTATTGAATCATTATAAACTATGACGGTAAAAAGTTAAGTACCTTGTAAAATAAAGGTACATACTCTAAAACGTAATTATAGTTTATTCATAGTTTTATTTCTGAGGGCACATGACAATATGTGGTAATAATTCATAAGAGCAAAAAAAAAGTTTTTATTCATATTCAGTTTGGTTATTGTCGGCCCAACTTAGACTGGGTGAGGTTAAATTTAATGCAGACAGACTTTAATGCAGACAGATTCGATTTATATATAATTAAAACTTATTTATATATAATTATATATCCTGTGGGCAAAAGCGGAAAAATTTAACCTCTACCACCGCGCCGGCATTAAAAAAAAAATACCTAGAGTCAGTAATTCATTATTTATTTAAATAAAAAAAAAACCCCGTCGGTAGGGTTGAAAAAAATATTTTAATAAATAAATAAAATTGTTATCATAACGGAAAGCCTCTGTACCTATTTGCCTATACGTCATACATGCGCTTGGGAACAAATAGATAGTTTACTAGATAGGCAGATTTCTGAATATTATATTACGGTGGTGTTTCCGCTCTTGTCGACAGGACTAATGTAAAATGTATGTTCCCCTATCATAAATAATATATAATATATGTTTGGTATCATAAATAATATTTAAATATATAATGTACTTAGCGGAAACTTTCAACCACGCAAATTATTGAAAACCGAATAAAATTATTATTATGTTTATAATATTCATTTTAACCGCGTGGCAAATTTTGCGTGCTAATTGATATATTGAGCCTTTCTAAAAAATCAGAAGTAATTTTATTAGTAAATTGAACACGTATTTAAAAAAAAATAGAAAGTAAAAGCACTGGTTTTACTTTTACGTTTATTCTTCTTCTTCTTTTTTTAATACTTCTGATGTAATGTAAGGTTTCTACCAATGGGCCTAAAACTGCTATTTTTAATGTGGTCACATGGTAAAATAACGAAAAATCTGTGCAATTTGTTCTGAAGACAGCTTGACCAAATGACCACCTTCAAATACTTGGCGACGAAATTTACCAAGCCTTATATCTCAAGTCCATCAGTATGTATTATTTCTCTTTTTTTTAATCTCCAATTTAATCCTAGATCAATATTGACTAGTCCTAATCAAAAACCTACTATTGGTTGCTTTCATTAATAATCAAGACGTTTCTTTTTTTTAAATCGGTCTAATAAATTTAATTATCCATCAATCTTGACTTAATCGAAGTCTATTGTTGGTCTTCTAACTCTTCATTCTTATGATGATTATTATGCTTTTTTAGCAGTGAAATATCATAGGGTGAAAATATAATGATGCATAAAAGTAATCTATTTTTTCAAGATTTTAAAAGTACTGTTTTGAATTTATTATGTAAATAGTGTAGCTTTCTCTTTATATCTTTTGTTTTTTTGCCAACTCTTGTAACGATTTTTTTTCAATACCTAGTTGTAATCAGGGAGGTTGTATGTAAAATTTCTAATCTAATCTAATCTCTTCTTCAAGATGTATGCCCAAGTGGCATCATGTCTGTCCCAAAATACTGTGTTCCGGCACAGAGCTCTAAGGTGTAAAAAAAACCATGTTATTACGTACTGTCACTGTGATTCTGCATTGTTGCTTTCTTTGTGCGCATGCGCACGTTCTGTTTGTCCCTCTTGTTGCATGTTATTTATGGTAATATTGATAAGTGTCCTACTAATATGTACAAGTACATAATATATGTGTCTTACTAACTATTAAATTGAAAATTCAATCAATATTTATTAATATAGTATATTAAAAATATATTTATTAATCTCTATATATATATATATATAAAAAACTCAAAGCTGTGCGTGTCTGACTAGCTGACTATGTCTTCTTAGGGGTTGTTCTGGTTACAATACCACAGCCCAAACGTGAAAATTTCAATATCTGTTACAGATATTGAAATTTTCACGAGAGTTGACCATCCCCCCTTAAACCACCGTCAAACTACCTAGAAAATTATCAAAATTAAAATATCTATTACCATTTTCAAGATAGCGTATAAAAATAACCGTAGTGAAGCACGGGTGAAATGGCTAGTATTTCATATAATAGTAATAATACATTGTTTTTCCGATTTTGAATTTCATTATTCTAAATATGAAAATTTACAGGCTGGACCATTAAAATGAACCCTGTTTGTTTTTGTGATAAAAATAGAATGAATCACTACTATTTGCAATGGATTGCTTTTTTGTGGAGAGAAGACCTTGAGAATTTATTCTCTCAATGGTGCAAGATGGTCAGCGTCAATGGCGCATGAAATGCAAACGCACAGGTTCTCGTAGGATCACCTTTTCCGTATATTGGTAGCTACTGTAACTTAAACATGAAATTCTCACGAGTAAAAGAAAATGGTTAAGAAGACGAAAATGAGCAAATGCTTTTATTTTTCTACCTTTTCCTTCAGACTTTTTGCATTTACTTTGAGCATTTTTACTCACAAGCAAATGTTTCATTTTTGTGAATACGGCCCAATATCTGAGAGAAAACTAACTTGGTACAAGAGAAGGCTCACTCTTGCGAGAGTCTCGTTATCCAATCCAACATTTTCCCTTATACTCCATTCCATCAGATTTTCACAGGATTAAAGGATTTCGGTTTTCAAATTTGATTTCAAATCCTCCTCGTGGGAAGAAAAAATAATTTATCTTAAGGAAAGAAAAACTTTTCTCTCATTTTCTCTTACTCTTTCCTCTCTGTCTTCCTCTCATTTCCTCCTATGTTTTGTTTTTTTCTATTATTTTTTCTATGTCATCAACATCCATTCTACAATATCTCCATTTCTCTTTGTCCTTCCTCTCATTTCCTCCTATGTTTTGTTTTCATCTTTCTTTTTCGTCTATTATTTTTTCTATGTCATCAACATCATCATTCTACAATATCTCAATTTCTCTTTCTCCTTCCTCTCTTTCTTCCTCTTCCTATTTCTTTCTTCGTTTTGTTTTCTTCTTCTTTGTACACACGCCTTCCCTTATTCCTTCTCGGCTATTATTTCTTCCATGTCATCAACATCATCATTCTACAATATCTCCATTTCTCTTTCTCCTTCCTCTCTGTCTTTCTCTCATTTCCTCCTATGTTTTGTTTTCTTCTTCTTTGTAAACACGCCTTCCCTTATTCCTCCTCGGCTATTATTTCTTCCATGTCATCAACATCATCATTCTACAATATCTCCATTTCTCTTTCTCCTTCATCTCTATCTTCCTCTTCCTATTTCTTTCTTCGTTTTGTTTTCTTCTTCTTTACACACACGCCTTCCCATATTCTTTCTCGTTTATAATGTCTTCTATGGCATCAAAATCATCATTCCACAAACATATTATAATACTGTCTACGCTAAACTGATGTACACCGTGGGAAATCATCGACAATGAAGCTCTTCTAATATGATTGGATGAGAAGTATGCCTTAGAGGGGCAGATACAATGAGCCAGTACCTCGCAGTGGGGTAGATCGATAAGGCAGTGAACTTGTAACCTAGAGGTCGGTGGTTCAAGTCCCGGTTTCAACGTAGATTCAGTAAAGCGAATTAGATTAGTTGTGATATCACGAAAGTGATTAACATAAATATGATAACTTTTACTATCAATGTACACTACAGGTTGAAATTTGAGGGAGGGTCTGGCTTATCTAAAATTTAATTCTGTTTTACATTTTGTCCCTTAGTATATCATAATCAGTATAAACAGAAAAGTGAGAAGTTGTACTAGATGTACATGAATATCAGAACATACCTGGACAGCTGTTTCGAGCTTATTTGCTCTCATCAGCAGGTAATAGTTCTGAGTATCCATGCCATCAACAAACTTCTCTATTTTAATCAGTATAAATAGAAAAATGAGAAGTTGTCCTAGATGTACATGAATATCAGAGAACAAAATCAAGTCTTTAGATTTATACATTTTATGTTTCCTTAATGTCATTTTTAAAGTCCTCAGAGATCGAGAAACTTACTTACCTGCTATCTATATCAACCTCACCCAGCCTGGGTGGGGCCAGGAATAGCCAGCATCACGAGTGCTCGGATTTTAGTGGCCTTTTTCCAAGTCCTAACTTAACTAGACATTGCTTCAGAGATCTTACAAGAACTAGGATATCCAACGGGCCATACTTGCTATCTTTTTAGTTCATAAGCGCAAAATGTTTTAAAATCGCAAAAGCTCTTTGAAACTGATAATAATATGTACAGGGTGGATATTTCCTTGGGAAAAAATCATTGCTAAATTAATAATGAACCAAAATCCGTTGAGTATTTTCTGAGATTTGCGCGTTACAAGTAATATTTTTAACAGACCGACGGACCGACAGACGGACACAAAACCAAAGTTGTTCAGGAGGTTATGAAACGTCCAGAAATATGAAGAAAAAAAAAATGAAATCGGAGCAAAAAAATATTTTTTTTTACAAAAGCGAACACAATACCTCCGATTTCTAATATTAGAAATTTCTTGGAAGTAATAATGAAGAGACATGAAAAATGTTCTCAAAAGAAGCAATGATATCAGTTCTAGAGTAGACTACTTGACCGACATGAATTTTCAAACCCTACGTAAAAAAGTCTCCATAAACTATTATTGTCTATTGCAATTTATTTTACTACTTTCTTTATCAGTTGTAGGTAAAGGTCTCCTGATCAAAAGTTGTCCTCTTGGTCAAAAATTATTGAATACTTTTTGACCACCGTGTATAATCTCCCATTTTGTAAAACTTCCACACCGATGTTAATAATAATCCGCCATTTCCTTTAATGGAGGTACCTTTGAAAAGACAAGCGTGTTGAGGCAATAATCGGACCTCTTAATAGTAAAATACTTGTACATCTACACTAGCAAAGCTTACAGTTACATTAATGACTACCGCAGTCATTCGAATTAAAACTAAAGTGCCTTCCAGTTGTTTTTTTTTTGGCCCTTCCTTCTTTCAGGCCCGAATCATGAAACAGAATTAGATGAACTAATCCTACACTATCCCGCAACACGCCCTCTGGTGGGAATTTCAACCAATCTCAGCGCATTTGTATCAGCTGCTAAGTGATAGTGGCTTGGATTAACAAATGCTTGATGTTCAATCCTGTTTCATAATGCGATCCTTGGGACCATATTATGAAACAGGATTAGTAAATCTGAGCCGACTCTTAGATTTTATCAGCTCTTAGATTTTATCAGCTGACTTATTGACTTATTCTAAAATAAGATTTTCCGTCGAGAAGGCTGGCCACATCTCCGTTACGCCACAGAGATAATGTATAACTGTATAGCTACAATGACCGTATTAGATATGACCTCTATACTTGTTGTCAAGGTGAAAGTTAAGGGATAGTGTCCACTAAGATTAACTAATCATATTTCATATTTCGGGCCCTTTAGGTAGGACATTAACTTCATTCTCTTTTTTTTTCTTGTATCTTTGCTTAATCTTTTTGTTTTTCTTTATATTTCATTGTATTTTACTGTATATTTTTTGTTCTACCTAATAAAGCTTACTATAATAATAAACTCGTAGGGTATTACGATCATATTATTTTACCAAATCTTACATCTTCTTCTTCCACATTGCTTTTTTCCAACCCTACTTGGGGTTGGCATTAGTCAACCTCTTCCTCGGGTTGAGGTTGGTTGGTTCTGGCACTTGTACTTCAATATTATTTTACGGCTAGATGCCTCTCCTGACGCCACACTCGTTAAGGGCAGCAAAGACTTGTGTTACTGTCTCTTTAGCTTCCGATGATTTCAATTCCGATGATATGGCTGTATGGGTTGTTTTTGCCCAATGCCAAAACAAATAAACAAAAAAATTCCGATGATTTCAATATTAGAAACAGAAGTTTAGAATTGTTTTCTTTTTTGTAAAATAAAAATATTTTTTGCTACGATTTCAATTTTTTTTAATTTTTTTTTTTTTTTTTTGACTTGGTGCTAAAAAATTATCCGACCGACCAAATAAATAGGAATATACCATGTTTCTATTTTCTACGTTGGTTCACATGAAATCATATTAATCTTCGTTAAGCCTTTATGAAAGAAAATTTACTGTGCAGTACAAAAAAACCCTTTTTATATAACTAAATATTAATAGAAAAAGAAACAATGAGACAGTATAAAAAAACAATAAATTAAAATATGTACGTACCATATTTCCATTCAATATCATCAATTATTCAAATAAACCCATTTTAATTCCAAAGTACGGAAACCTTCTTTTTTTTTCAACAAACACATGAAAATAAAGTATCTATTAAATACCATCAATCAATAATTCAAATAATCCATTTTACTTCTAAAGTATGTATATTTATTTTCTTTCTTCTTTTTTAAATGATTTTTCAAACAAATACCTGCATACTCGTAATTATAAATATATTAAAAATGACAGAGAAAGGGAGGTTTTACCTCCTCTCTCCCTGTAGAAACACATGACGAAGACATGCAACTATTCGTCGGATAAAATATTTTTTACTGTTCTACGCTTGCTGTTTTTCTTGTCGTGAACCTTTGTTAAAACTAGCAGTAATTATAAGAATGCAGTGTTCTAAAAAAAAACTTGACTGCATTGTTTGAACTACAATTAATTCTGGTAAAACTACAAATAATTTTACGAACACGAAGACAGGACACAATTAATTGTGCTTTATTTCATCCTGGTTTTTAAAACATCTGCTTCAACTTTTCACACACAACTTTTTTGCTTCAACTGTAATTTTCTTTTTATTATTAAATTTTAATTTATTTTTTCCCCTTTTTTAATTGCATCATAAAATAACATTAGTACAAATTTAAATAACATTAGTACAAATGATATTCAACAAGTAAAACTAACTTGTAATGACAATTTGTTTGTCCATCTGAAGATTTTTTAATATCTAGGTACTGGGATTAATATGAACACAACATCTACACTACCTCAGGTGGATGGTTCGGATGAAATTTTATTGTTTTCTAAATAAATAAACTGAATTGTACAACAACAGAAGATAAATAGGAACAGTGTTGCCACGTCTGCTTCTAATATAAATGCATGCATTTAGATGTCTTATGTAGTTAGATTTTGTGCTGCTTTTATCTTTAAAGTGTCAATATCTCTCAATCCCTAAGTATATTCCAAAATGTATGAGCCCTTCCTCTTTTTCTTACTCTGTGGAATAGCAATTGTGTTTTACAGTTTTCAGAAGTTTTTTATAATTTTATTTCGCAGTTATTTGAATAGAGAGCTCTTTCTTGCAATTTCTTAATAGTAACTTGGAATAGATACGGCATAAGAACATGCTAAACGTTCTGCAGACTAGGAGTAGAGCCAACCGAAAGGGAAGGTGGTTTAAAGCCCCCCCTTCACACGTTTTCGCAAATAACTCGAAATGTATGATTTTGAGCGAAAATTTGCGTCGATATTTAATTACTGTGGATTTAATTTCCGACAGAAAAGATTCTTACACTTTTTGGATGGGGCCAATACTTCCGAAGATCTGGAGGTGAATGGGGGAGGATACTGGAAATGGACGAACAAATAACGCCACATACGGATTTTTTTACTGTTAATTTCGGCATTTTTTTGTAAAACGATTGAAGATATCAAGAAATGTATGAGAGTTGACCCCCCATAAACCATAGATAAAATTCGCAATTTTGAAAAAAATTCTTATAAGCCAACAGTGGCTGAATTTCGACCGGCGGTGGACGACTTTGGCGTAATCTTAGAGATTTCAAAAAATTAATGGAAATTGACCATCCCTAATGTATAAGTGAAACTTCAAATAAATTTATTAATAAAAGTTATTGGTAAAATTTTGTTCGTCCATTTCAATTTTCTCCTCCACCTCCATATCTGTGAAAAGATTTTTTTTCCAGCAGTATAATGTATGAATTTTTTTGTAGATAATTATATTATGCACAGTAATTTAGTATAGAAACACATTTTTGCTCAAGACCATACAAGTTTCAAGTTATTTACAAAAAAAAAATGTTTAATTTTCTTCAATTAATTGAAGTAGCTCATTTGGTGGTACCTATCTCAATAGTATTTTGTGGTAGATTTTGGTAAACTTGACAATGTTTTGTGGTTAGTTTATTAGAAAAGACATTTATATGAATACAATAATTAAATATAAAAGAAAGTAAGAAAGTGGACATAAATTTTTACAAAAAATAATAATAATATAATCCCGATAAACGGGCTTGTATTAACGGAAAGAATCCTGCACACGTGCTTAGTACTAATAATAATAATATCGACTTATTTTTACTGCCCGATTGGGACTATTAAAGTCCCAATATTCCAGCAGTAAGCCCAAGACATATTATTATGTGGTAAAAATCCAATATGGGATGATAACTTGTCATGTCCCGGCTGGGTTTCGAACCCACGACATCTGGAATCTCTGGATTCACAGAGTGCCGCCTTAACCACTGAGCTACCGGGACAGACAGAAAACTCCCAATCGATTTCTACTGAACCGATTGAGCTGAAATTTTGTATGCTTACTCTTTTTCTTTTACCTGGTACGGTCATGCATCGGTGTCTAGTCTAGCCACAGTGCTGCTAGTTATTATTGGATTAAGTTTTATGTACTTGTACCTTGACTTGTGTTAACAACTTTTATGTTGAATGAGCACCAATAAAACATTATCTTATCTTATCTTTACATAGAATAATTATATACAATACATAGAAAATGAGATTAATAAAACAAAACTTGATCAAGGGCGGTGCTAATGCCAACGGCATTCTCTTCCGTATTAACTTGGCGGGGGCTGAGTGCTACCGCGCTCATAACCTCTTCGCGCCCAATGTCCTCGTGAGAACACATTTATTTTATAGTCCTAAGTGCCCAAGCTAAAAATTTAACTACCAAGTAGCATAAAATGTTTGTCTTCGGGCGAGGCCACCGGTCACTTTGTACTACAAAACAAAAATTGGTGTCGCGCGCGAAGAGGTTAATATTCAAATGTCCTTCCTAATGGGCGGGGTTATTCTCTTCCACCCAACCCCTACTGTATGTCATGTTCTCACTCGTCCCTGTCCCTGTGTTCTGGCCACGCCTCCTGCAGGTTTCACGATGAAGACCACGCCAACCTCCTAAACTCGATGTGGCTCATCGCGATCACGTTCCTTAGCGTGGGCTTCGGAGACATTGTGCCCAACACGTACTGTGGCCGGGGCATTGCCGTCACGACCGGGATCATGGTAAGAGGAGCTATCTTCGGGATCATTCGGTAAGAGGAGCTTGATTCGGGATTACTCGGTAAGAGGAGCTTTTTCAAGAGTGGAAAACAAATGCTTTATTTAGTTTTTACAAATAGAAAACTTCGTCCATTTTGTTATCGTCGGGGATGGACCCCATTATGCTCACAGCATTCCCTTTTTTGAATTGCCAGAGGAGCTATCTTCGGGATCATTCGGTAAGAGGAGCTATAGCTTCAGGATGATACGGTAAGTCGGTAAGACAGCCTACCTTTGGGATTATACGGTAATACGAGCTACACCGTCCACAGGTAAGTACTGTGGGCGGTGCAATGCCGTCACGACCGGGATTATGGTAAGAGGAGCTAGCTTCGGGATGATACGGTAAGTCGGTAAGACAGCCTACCTTCGGGATTATTCGGTAAGGGGAGCTACCTTCGTTATTATTCGGTAAGTCAAGCTACCTTCGGGGTTATTCGGTAAGGGGAGTTACCTCCGGGATTATTCGGTAAGACAAGCTACCTTCGGGATTATGGTAAGAGGAGCTACGTTGGGATTATGGTAAGACAAGCTACCTTCGGGATCATGGTAAGACAAGCTACCTACGGGATCATGGTAAGAGGAGCTACCTTCGGGATACAGCCTGGCTAAATCTCTCTTTCTTCCACAGATCGAAACCCCTTGGTCCGTTCTGTTGCAGTTTGTGAGCATTTATGACAAGCTGGGTAATGTGTGACATTTTTTAGGGCAAGCCAAGAGACGAACTTATCAGATAGAGCACTCACAATTTAAATTTTCAGATAGAGTTGGCTGCATTTAAAAAATCAAAAAAAAAAACCAAAGAACTTTTGAATCGAAAGTAAATTAGTGTTTTTGGAGCATTTAATTTTTCTCTTTTTTCCTTTCTTTAAATTGTAAGTACTCTATCTGACAGGCTTCTCCTTACAAATTGTCACACATTACCAGTTAGTCATAAATGCTCACAAACTGTGACAAAATGGGCCAGGGTATCGATCTGTGGGAAAAAGATATGGCCGATCTTTTGAGCAAGGCAAAATGCCCCCCTGCAATTTGGGCTTATTAGATAGTTCATGATGTGTTGGACCTGCTCTTATAAGTTGATTCGTAATGGGAACACCTTGTACATATTATTATTATTTTTTTATTTTTTTAACAGCATTTAAATTCATTCAAATGCAATTCCAAGTGCTTTTATTTCAACATTTAAAAAAATCATATTTTATTAAAGTTCACCCAATTTGTTAAAAATGAAATGTGCATAAAAATGAAATTATTAAAAAATTCATGTAATAAAGATAGCATGATCTCTGTGTGGAAATTTGTTCAGTATGAAAGTTGAATTTCAAATTGCAATTTGTAGAAGATTCGAATCTTTTCTGTGCGGAAAAATTTGTGCAGTATGAAAGTTGAATTTCAAATTGCATTTTTTTTAAGCAGTTATCACGAACAACAATTTGAACAAGATTCGCCAAAAAAGGGCTCATCTGTTTTCAATTTATAAACAGCAATCTTCGTGTGATTGAGTTAGTGGTACATACAGTGTGTTCATTAAGTCCACCAACAGCAGATTAAATTTTGAACGATTTCAAGCTAGAAAGTTAAATTAATTGTATGTAAACCTGCGTTAATGTACTAAGATTGTAAAAATATTTTTAAAAAAATTACTCCGAGGCCGCCATTTTGTAAGTTTATGCCAATTTTAACTGGCCGCCATTTCATATTGGCAAGCAACAGACATTCCCAGATTCTTGTAAAAACTCTGAAATGAAGATAAAACCAACAAGAAAAAAATTCGGTCATTTAAGATTTTGAAATAGAGCCATCTGAGGCAGTCTTTGATTTTTTCCCTGAAGAACATTATTTGGGGGGGGGGGGGGTAAGTTTCACGTCCTCAGAATATTAATTCAGGCCTACAATTTAAATATCAACTTACCAGCTTGAACAGTTCAAAAGTCAATCAACTGTTTCTGGACTTTATGAACACACTGTATGTACCCTGTTGCTCGACTTTATGAACACACTGTATCTACTTGCATAAAATATCAAATGGCAACAGAAATTGAGTGTTGCAGCACAGCAGGAATCAGGAATCTTTAAGCTTTACAGAAATAAATAAAACATTTAAAAGCAAAAAGCTACTTCGGCACCGAATAGTTTGTAATCTTGACAGAAAGAGATAAAATTTCGTACGTGCAGATTGAATTTTTTTTCGCAAACCTTGAAAAGATAATGAAACTTTTATCACCAACTCGTGAATAGAATTCGCGAAAGTTCAAATGTTTTTCACGTCTAATCTGTGTTTCAAATTAAACTTGGAGCACGGATTTTTACTGATGCATAATTTCGACACTAGTCGGGATCAGTGCTGGAAAAGCACTTTAAAGAAAGAAAATTTGAGAACACGTATTAGATTTTTCAGTATGGAGAAATAGAGGTAATAGCGAACTCGCAATGCCTCAATACTGTCCCGTAAAATCGGCCATCTTTGTTAGTTTTTACACGGAGGAAATTTCATTTCAACAATAACAAATTGATTTTTCTTCTTACATGTTTCTGAATTAATAACGGTAGCCATATTGGATAAAATGTTAGAGGACAGATTTGTAACCCCTAATATATGTATACAATTTTGACAACTATCACATCTTCTCTAACAACTGATGAGGTTCTCACATTGACAAAGTATTATTTTTTTTATTAGTCTTTTCATTTTTCTCGCTCTAATTATTCCAATTCTCAAGACATTTGTGTCTCCAATCTTCCTGCTTAAATAATACTCAACCTCCCCTAATCCTGGCTGTAAATTAGTCCTCTCTCATTTCTTCACCCGCTAATACTTAATCCTTCCCTTCATCTTCCTTTCCTCTCTTCCTTTTTCTCTCTTCCTTTTTCTCTCTTCCTATTTGGTCATGAGTTCGAACCCAGCCAGGACATGATAATTTATCCTCCCATTTGGGATTTTACCATATAATATACTTTGATTGCAAACAATGGACCCAAGCAACACTACCTATTCGTTCTGGTGGATTGGGAATACGAAGTTTTTTGGATATTAGCCTGCCAGCTTTTCTTTCATCTTGCTTCAATGTCAAGCCAAATGTCTCCATCATTATGAACTCTACAGTTGACAATTTGGCAGTACATCATGAGCTTGATGCTTTGGAATCATGGCGAGCTGATTTTCAAAACCTTCCTGAAAATCCAGATAGACAAAAGAATTGGGACTGCATAGTTATAAAAACGTTGCTTGAAACAAAACTTCAATTTGATAATGATATTGACAAAGCAAGAATGAGTGCCCTCCAAGTGAACGAGTCCAATGCATGGCTTCACACACTACCTTGTAAACAGCTGGGAACTCTTTTGGACAACAATACTTTAAGAATAGCCATATGTTTAAGACTCGGAAGCAACATATGTAAATCATACAAATGCATATGTGGAGAAAATTCTGATGTTCGAGGTCTACATCCATTAAACTGCATAAAAAGTTCTGGCAGATTTTACCGACATTCTCAATTAAATGATATTCTGAAACGAGCATTAACTTCAATCAAAGTTCCCTCAATCTTGGAACCCACTGGAATGTCACGGACAGATGGAAAAAGGCCGGACGGAACAACGTTGATACCTTGGAGTAGGGCCAATGCATTGTATGGGATGCCACTTGTGTCAATACTTTCGCGTCAAGTTATATCCAGCAAACCATAAAACAAACAAGAGCTGCTGCAGAAATTGCCACTGTAAGAAAAAAACACAAATACTCTAGCTTCACAGACACCCACATCGTCAAAATATTCGCCACAGAGACCATGGGCCCATGGTGTAAAGAAGCTATTGAGTGGATTAAAGAAATTGGGATTCAACTGGAGTGTATTTCTGGAGAGAAGCGAGCCGCTGAATTCCTTAAACAAAGACTGAGTCTGGCGATTCAAAAAGGGAATGCTGTAAGCATAATGGGGTCCATCCCCGACGATAACAAAATGGACGAAGTTTTCTATCTGTAAAAACTAAATAAAGCTATATAACTTACATTTCTCTTAAAATACGTCTTGTGCTTACTGCTGGATTATTGGGACTTGATAGTCCTAATCGGGTAGTATAAACAAGACTATATTATTATTATTCTTGTATGTCATCAAGTATCACACCCTTTCTCAATGACAGTAAATTAGCCAGCGTCGGTACACAAGTAACACTGTCTATTACACCAGTTCTCGTTCTGTCACTGAAGTTAAGCAACGTTCAAGAAGAATAGGACTTGGATGGGTGAGTATTCATATTTGAATCCTCGTGCTTTACGCTGACTATTCCTGGCTCCACTCAGGTTGGGTAAGGTTCATTTGAGTAGCAGGTTTGTGAGTTTTCACCGAATGGAGTGTGAAATCTCCTTCCAAATTTCTTTCCTTTCCACCTCTGTTTCTCCTGCTTTATTAAATCGTTCTCCTCTTCTCCTTCTTTCTGTTTTGTCCCTTCTCCTTGTCTTCTATATCTCTTTCTGTCTCTTCGTCCTTTTTGTCTCTTCGTCCTTTGAAGGACCTCTTTTCCCCCTTGCTTTTACCTTATTTCTCTCTCTCTTCCTCTCTCTCTCTCCCTCTCTCTCTCCCTCTCTTCCTCTCTCTCTCTCTCTCTCTCCCTCTCTCTCTCTCTCTCTCTCCCTTCCTCTCTCCCCCTGCCTCTTTTATGTTGACATCACTAATCTACTGTCATCTCTCCTTCCTTAGCAACTGCTGTGACCTCTTAAACAGAAGCACACTTTTTAGCTCTCTTTTTTATACTCAATTGTGTCTTCATCCCTCTCTCTTTCTCTCTCTCCCTATTTCTCTATCTCCCCTCTCTTTTTTTCGTGTCTCCCTATTTTTCTTCCTCTCTCTTTCTCTCTCCTTGTTTATCTATCTCCCTCTCTCTTTCCCTTTGCCTCACCCCATTTCTCTATCTCCCTTTTCTCTTTCTGTCTCTTCCTATCTCCTATCTCTCTCTCCCTATTTCTCTATCTCCCCTCTCTCTCTTTCTCTGTCTCCCCTCTCTTTATCTCCCTTTCTCTCCCTCTCTTTCTCTCCCTCCCTCTTTCTTCTTCTCTCTCTTTCTAGTTCTTTTTTGCCCCCTCTCTCGCTCTCTGTTTCTCTCTTTTACTTTTTTGAAGCTGTTGTACTCAAAAAGTCAGCCATTGAGAGCGATAAAATGAGTATTATTTGAATAGGAAATATGGAGCAAAGGGAAAAAGAAATTGAAGAGGAGGATAGATACAGGTATGGAAGAGATAGGAAGAGGGAGTGAAAGAGAGAGAGATAGAATCAATGAGGAGAAACCGAGGTGATAGGAAAAGAGATAGATAAGTAGTGGGAGAGGTAGAGTGGGAGAAGGAGGATAGAGAGAAAAACAAAACGAAAGGGGGGTAGAGAAGGATGAATCAAAAATGATAAGAAGGAGAGAGATTGATAAACAGATTGATGGAAGAAAGAAAAAAAGAGAGAAAATAAGAAAGAGAAAATGAAAGAGAGAGAGAGAAAGTAAAGGAAAAAATGGAAAGAGAAAATGAAAAAGATGAATAGAGAGAGAGAGAGAGAGAGAGAGAGAGAGAGAGAGAGAGAGGGAGGGAGGAAGGGAGAGAGAAAGGGAGGGAGAGAGATTAAGGGAAGGAAGAAAGAGAGAGAGAGAGAGAGGGAGGGAGGAAGGAAGAGAGGGAGGGAGAAGAGAGAGAGGGAGAGAGGGAGGGAGGAAGAGAGAGAGGAAGAGAGGGAGGGAGGAAGAGAGAGAGGGAGAGAGGGAGGGAGGAAGAGAGGGAGGGAGGGAGGAAGAGAGGGAGAGAGGAAGAGAGGGAGGGAGGAAGAGAGAGAGGGAGGGAGGAAGAGAGGGAGGGAGGAAGAGAGAGAGGGGAGAGAGGGAGGGAGGAAGAGAGAGAGGGAGGGAGGAAGAGAGGGAGAGAGGAAGAGAGGGAGGGAGGAAGAGAGAGAGGGAGGGAGGAAGAGAGGGAGATAGGAAGAGAGGGAGGGAGGAAGAGAGAGAGGGAGGAAGAGAGAGAGGGAGAGAGGAAGGGAGGAAGAGAGAGAGGGAGAGAGGAAGAGAGAGGGAGGGAGGAGAGGGAGAGGAGAGAGGGAGGGAGGAAGAGAGGGAGAGAGGAAGAGAGGGAGGGAGGAAGAGAGGGAGAGGGAAGAGAGGGAGGGAGGAAGGAGAGAGAGGAGAGAGGGAAGGGAGAGGAGGAAGAGAGGAGGAGAAGGAGAAGAGAGGGAGGGAGAGAGAGAGAGGAGGAGAGAGAAGGGAGAAGAGAGAGAGGGAGTGGAGAGAAGAGAAAATACGAGAGAGAGTAGAGAGATGCACCAAAAATGAAGAGATGACGAACAGATAAATTACGGAAGAAAATGAACAGGGATGACAAGTCAGATTAATATGTGAAGAAGGATGCCACAGATAAAGTGGTAATAAAGAATTTTAGTGAAACCTTTATAAATTAATTATTATTTTAATTATTATTATTAGTATTATAGTATGCTTCATTAGGAGGACAGAGTACAATGGTAACAGTATAAAATTAAGAAAAAAACAAACAAATGACAAAATAAATAAGTAAAAAAGAAAATAACACTAATGTCCTACCTGAAGGGCGGTGTTATTGCCTGTGGCAATCTCTTCCACCCAACCCTTAATTAATGGTAATATACATAATTTATAAATATATTTTTTTCCAAGACGAGTGTTTTGCTGCTTTTTTTGGTTGGTGTTGTAGCTTGCCCATCCCGTAGTAACGCACCGGAGCCATAAAAACAACTGTAATCAAATTTATTTTTTTGTCGACTCTAAGGTTCGAACCGCGGGACCTTCTGCATGACAACTCGAGCCATAGTATTTCTTCAGTAATTCCAGAACGAAAAAAAAAAAAAAAAAAATGAAAAAAGACCGAGCTAACAGGAAACTACACCACCACACTATTTTTACAAGAGAGAGAAGAGAATATGAGTTCAGTTTGAAGAAGAAAAAAATGGAGGAAATGCTGGAAATGGTGGGGGAGTTGCATCAGGAAGAGGAAGAAAATGGAGGTGTATGTTGAAGAAAAGGAGAGGAGGAGGGAGAAGAGGGGAAGTAATAAGAATTACAAATAGGAAAAGAGCGAGAGAGCGTGAAAATAAAGAGAGAGAGAGAGAGAGAAAAAAAGAAGCTTGTAAAAAAGGGACAAAGGGAAAATTGGTGAAAATTCAAATTTAAATATTGTTCCAGAATGAGTTTTTTTGCCCTCATTAACCCTGCGATGCAGGTCATCAGACACATTGGGTCACTACAAGTTTAGGTATTAGATATTTTTATTATTATTATTGTATGCTTTATTAGGAGGTCAAAGTAACACTAATGTCCTACCTAAAGGGCGGGGTTATTGCCTGTGGCAATCTCTTTCACCCAACCTTTTTCGGTTGGGTGGAAGAGTATGGTATTTCATCTGAAACCCTGCAACCAGGTCTCATAATAATAATATAGTTTTATTGATGATAATCGTGATATCATAATTATTCAAAATCGCTTCACACATAAATCCTCTTTATAAGAGAAAACTGGATATAAGGGGAAAAAATTCTGGTGCCTTGAATTCTTTTACATCCAGATTTGACTGTATATGTATTTTAAATATTTGAGCGAACAGCTAATGTTTTACAGATTTTTGTTTCTAGTTACCATGTATTTTTGTGCCGACCATTGTAATATTTTTTGTTTAAAAATAAATACAATTATTTTTATCTATCTATTTGAGCGAACAGTCTTTAAGACAAATGATGTCATTAGGGCTGAGATAACCACTAAAGTTGTGATATAATAACACAAAGAAATTTATATACATTCTACCAAACAGATAAATATTCTTAGAGGCATTCATTCACAAGTTTCGAGTCAGGGTTAATTTCACAACCTTTTCGAAGTTAGATGATAAAATCTCTGTTAATAATGTAAATATATTTGCTGCTCTAATGTTAATAAACGTGCAGCTTCCTCCAAAAATACAATATAACGAAAAGAAACGCAAAAAATATCTTGATGGTCTGAGTTCAGTTTCACCTGTTACAAATATTTCCGCCGACTAATAATAATAATAAAAACACTCTTTAATGTAAGGTAACCAACCACAAGGTGAGGTGAATCCGCAAAGTATTTTCTACCACCTAGTCCTCAGAGTCTTATTATTATGTGGTCACAAACTCAAATTAATGAGGTAAAAATCGAACCAACTGGATTATCAGACCATTAACCATTTGTGTTGAATCAATTTAATTTTAGATCAGTTTGATTTTAAATCACAAACTCAAATTAATGAGGAAAAATTCGAACCAACTGTATTATCAGACCATGAACCACTTGTGTTGAATCAGTTTGATTTAAAATCACTATACCATCTCAAAAAAAATAATTAAATCGTGTCGAGGAAAAATTTGCACTAAAAGATTTGGGATGACACGTTCAATACTGTCTCAATCACTGATATTAAGCAACGTCCAGCGAAGCTAGGACTTGGATGGGTGACCTTTCAAATTCGAACTGGTGGCTATTTCCGGTCCCGCTCATGCTGAGTGAGGTTAATTTTAGTAGCTGGACTATCTAGCAAATGGAGGGTAAAACCCCCGTCGTGATATACCATGCAGTTGAAAATGACGTTAAACCAAAAACACAGTATAGATGGCGTCCTTTTTCGTTGTTGATATAAACGTTCTTCTCATGTCGTATTCTTTAAAATAAAATATAAAAAATGTAAGCAGAAAAGCAGTTTACAAATTTACGACCTTTCGGAAACGTTAGAATTTTTATAATATAAAATGACAATAAAAATCTTGGACAAGACGCGAGGTAATAACGATCTGTAAAGTATGAACGGTTTTCTTGTGGGGGGTAGGAGGAGGAGGAGGAGAAGGGGATGGGAAATGAGAAGGAGAAAGAGAAGAATGAGGAAGAGAAAAAGTAAGGTTGAAAAAAGGAGGGAAATAGGAGGAGGGGTAGTGTAAGGAAGAAGAGGAGAAGGAGGAGGATGGTAAGGGATAAGAGAAGAAACAGGAGGAGTGTAAGGAGGAGGAGAAGGAGAAGAAGGAGGATAAGAAGAAGGAAGGGTGAAAGAAAGAGGACTAGAAGAATAATGATAAAAGATAGGAGGAAAAATAGGGTGAGGGGTAGTGTAGGGAAGAGGATGAGAAATTGGAGGAGAAGAAGGAAGGTGACATAAGGAGGAGGAGGAGTAAGAGAGGGATGAGTGGAAGAAAGTAGAAGCTAAGAGACCCTCACTCGTAAAACATCTTTAACACCTTCTTTAAGAGTCCGTGAAGAAAATTCAAAAACTCCTGTCTCTTAAACACGTGTGAGTCTTCAGATAAATCTCCAGTAAAAGAGAATCTTTAACAGTGGTGTGGATCCGAATATCTGTTCTGTGCACAAAAACATAAAAGAGATTTCCATATTTATAGTGAGAAAAATGACATTTCAAGATATTATACTATATTCAAGCTAGTTTGTTTTTGGTACTGAGAGAGAACACTAATAATTTCCTGGAAGAACGACTAGTGGAATACTCGAAATACCTTTAACTTGTCACTTCAATAAACTGATAACAATTACTCAATATGGCTACCATTTTTACCTTCAGAAGTATGTAAAACTGAGGAAGAAGAAAAATGAATTTGTTAATGTTGTGATTTTCTCTTTGTTCCAGCTACACAAGATGGCCGAGTTTATGTGACAGGCTTATTAACCATAAGATATACGTATAATATACGCTATGAGTTCTCCATGGCTTATTCTATGACAAATACAGGGTGTTTCAGAAAAGTGTGCATTAATTTTAACCACGTATTTTATGTACCATTTTAGGGGGGGTCAACTCTATAACAAAATGGGCGAAAGTGCTTCATAAGGAAGATAAACATCTCTAAAGGTTCTTTAAAAAAATCTTAGATTTTGAATTACGCCTTACCTGTTAGAGTTATTGAAACGCGGAAAAAAATTGACTCCCAATACAAGATGACGCCGTTATTTTGATGTGAGAATTGAGGTCATTGCACTTTCAGGGACGGCCACAGGGGGGTTAACTGAAAGAAAATGTATCTCCCTTATGAAGCACTTTCGCCCATTTTGTTATAGAGTTGACCCCCCTAAAATGGTACATAGAATACGTGGTTAAAATTAATGCACACTTTTCTGAAACACCCTGTATATTATAAATATGTATAAAATAAATTACTTAAACTACACAATGTTCCTGGCGCCTGTTGCTAGTTATACCTATGTATTATTTTTAGTATCATCATACATTTTCAATAATGTCAAAAAAGAAATACAACAACATTTTCTGTTAATTAATGGTGAAGGTGATGCCTCTACCAAAAACTTCTAGAAATATTTTTAAATAAAAAACCACTCCCAAGGTTTTTCTATTAAAAAATATTTTTCACAGAACCATTACTCCTAGTCCCAACTGCATAGTCGTAAATGAACAGATTAAATCCATCAACATTATACACAATCAAATGACTAATGGGCAAACTTAATCATTAATCAATCTGTTCGTGACTATGCAACTCATACCTAGACTATTAACCTTTCAACAAAGTGGAACAAACCCTATTCCCAAATACTATCTTGGTTGAAAGCAATAGGACAAATGTCAATAATAAGAGCAGTTGGGTTGAGAATAAGAGGAGCAAGGAGGCTCATAAGAAGCTTACCCTACAAAGATGGAAAATATACAAATTAACAAGCTTTTTCACAGAACCATTACTAACCTTCCGCTCTCTCCTCTGTTGAAAACGCTCCTAGGGTGCGGGCTGCACAGCACTCCTTGTGGCAGTCGTGTCGAGGAAGATGGAGCTGACGAGGGCGGAGAAACACGTCCATAACTTCATGATGGACACGCAGCTCACCAAACGGGTGAGTCTTGGGTCCTGGTTGAACGAAACGGTGTTTGGGCAGCGCTGAATTGAAACATATTGAATGCGCGCTTGAAATCGCGTCAAGTCAAACCAGGACTTGTTTATTTACAATTCATTTTTTAATTTTATTTTTATTTAAATTTATTAGAGTGTGCAATACGTTAAATTTAAATTCAATAAATTTAAATAAAAATAAAATTAAAAAATTAATTGTAAATAAACAAGTCCTGGTTTGACTTGACGCGCGATCTGGAAAACAATTAACCAAATATTATAAACATAATTACCATTGTTTTGTAAACTGGGGCGAAGTCAATGTATTAGCATTTTCTCTGCCACTTAACTCCGGATGGGTGATTATTAAAATGCAAACCCTAATGATGCCCAACCCAGGCTGAGTGAGGTTAACGTGAGTAGCTGGTTTATGAGATTAGAGCGAATGGAAGGTAAATTGGTAAAACCCCCGTCTCAAATGACCCAGATGCTTAAGAAACGTTCAACCAAAAAAACTGTACTATAATGTTCTCGATTCGCTCCTATTTTCTCTCCTTCTCTCTACAACTCTACTACGTTATCAGTTTCTTACCTTGTTTAAATTCTCTCCCTCTTCACATACTTTTCTATGATACAGAGATTTAGTTTTAGTTAATTTGTTATTATTATTATTTACTTACCTATATTACTTTTTCCTTAACATTTATTATCTTTATAGTCTTAAGAATTTAGTTTTAATTTAGTTTTAAGCACTACATTGTTAACATTCAACAATAAAAAAAACATTATTATTATTATTATAGCTATGTATAAATCTAATTTTTGGTTTACTTCATATTTCAGCTGAAGAACGCCGCGGCCAATGTACTGAGGGAGACGTGGCTGATCTACAAGCACACGAGGCTAGTGAAGCGTGTGAACGCGGGACGCGTGCGCACGCATCAGCGGAAGTTCCTGTTGGCCATTTATGCGTAAGTGATCAGTATCAGTATAATCAGTTATAAACAGAAAAGCGAGAAGTTGTACTAGATGTACATGAATATCAGAACATACCTGGACAGCTGTTTCGAGCTTATTTGGTCTCATCAGCAGGTAATAGTTCTGAATATCCATGTCATCAACTAACCTCTCTATTTTAATCAGTATACCTAAACAGAAAAGTGATGACCATTTTAATATATGTGGTATTACAAGGAGAGATACCTGATATGACCATGCAGCTGAAAGCGACGTTAAACTCGAAGTCTCGAAAAAATAAATAAATATTTTCTATACCTTTTATGTATTAGATAGTAATAAAGAAGGAGAGAGGTAGCAGGACTCTGATTTGTTAAGCCTCCTCTCTAAATAATATCATTTAAAAAAGAAAAAAAAAAAAGGGAGAGATAGAGTAATAATAATATGACACTCTTTATGAAGGTAACCACCAGGCGAGGTTAATGCCTTTTCTACCTCAAG
>CM044962.1:5027033-5079552 GCA_024516035.1 Bactericera cockerelli | reverse complement strand
CCAGATAACCATCGTTATAATTATAATCCTTACAACATTATAATCCTTATAATTATAATAATTACAGACGTGTCAAAACGTAGAGTTGCCTGATTAACAACTCACGGTGGGCGGGGCACTCATGGAGAGTTTGGGGCTTCTTGACCCTGGTGTGTCCAGTTTTTTTTTTTTTTTTTTTTCCTCGTGTTTTGGCACAAACGATTAGGATCCATCCTTTGTTGTGAATTCCGTGAAAAGGTTTCTGGTTCCGATGTAGTGTCTTTGTTCTAATAATTGGTTGTTGTTTTCAGTAACTGTACCATAGCTCTTGTGACTACCAAAACATCTGAATACCTATACCACATGTGAAAGAATAAGGGCGGAATTAATAGACGTTTTTGTAATACCTTTGTGGCGCTAAGTCTCGGATTGCGTACCGATTGAGTAACGCTTTCCTGTCAACAAGTTTCATATTTTCATGGTCGCCAAAAATATTCATTGCCGCATTTTGTCACCAATAAGAGTTAGACTGGACGTCTTTTTTATAACCGACCATTGTAGCTTGATCAATAAGGCAGCGGACTTGTAACCTGGAGGTCGGTGGTTCAAGTCCCGGTTTCAGCGTAGATTTAGTAAAGCGAGTTTGAGTAGTTGTGATATCACGAAAGTGACTAACAAAAATATGATAACTTATAAACTTTCTTTTTTATCAGACTGCAAACAGTTGTCCAAGCTTGTACAAAAGAGAAAACGGACAATCAAACGTCAGTTGAGAGGACAAGAAAAGTGGTTCATTATTAAACCATTAAGGAGATAACCACAGTAGCTCTAAACAGGCGAAACCCCAAGCAATCAATTCCAATAGAATTTTCAAACATATTGAACAATGCTGGAACACTTGTTGCACAATCTAGATCTATCAGTAAACTCATCGAGAAAAATCGACTCGACTAACTAAGTTCCCTCCAAAAAAAATCCTTCAGACCAGTGTCCGAACGAATTCTTCGCTTCTAAGGTCACTCGTAAGATATGCTGTAGCTCAGGTAGGTCTCCAACTCTCCCCACAGGTCCTGATCTAGAAGATCTACTCGACATCCTTGATAGCTATCTTTCAATTTGGTAACATCTCGATTATTTATGCCTCTCCTATGATTATTTGTTGGCTTATCTCTCTGGTTCCCGAATTCCGATCGAATAAAAAACTCAAAAAAAAAAAAAAAAAAAAAAAAAAAAAAACAACGCAAGGAAGCCGTTCTCCAGTTAATTTAATGAGTGTCACCATTTTTTTTTTTTTGTTTTAATGCGTGTATCCTACTAATCATGCTTTGAAATCAAACCTGGCTCTACCATGTTACATTTAAAAAAAAAAAAATTAAAAAAAATAAATAATAATAATAATAATCAAAAACCAAACAATATTAATAAAAAATTAAATTGAAAAAAGTCAAAGGACACCCGCCTAGTATTTCGTCCAGTGGACGGGTTGTGTTCTGGTGATGTGGTCACATGTCCAGCCAGCAGGACACGGCAACATTGAATCAATTCGATGACAGCAGAATGGATGCATAAATTATAATTCGGTCTTTGTTTTGAGGAGATTCAGAACTCATGGTGAAGTCCCATATGGAATGCATGGTTAGATGTCTTATGGGACACTAATATGTTTTAGCGCTAGAACTTCTCTTTTTTTTATCGGAATTGCTGGACTGATCTTGTACAAGATTTAAGTGAATGAGAAGGAAAAAATTCTGTGAATAATTCTCAAGGACGAATAGATTTTTTCTAATGAATGGGAACGGGTATAATTTGGTATGAATTGGGCCACAATAAAAAAAATGAAAGTGAGGATTGATCTCAGTTGGATTGATCTCAGTTGTCAAGAGTCTTATATAAAATCGTCACACAAATTAATTTACGACTCTTGACAAACCATCCATTAACAACAAAAAATAGATTTTCTTCTGTCAATTTTAAGAATTTAGAATATTAAATGTATGTACAAAATGTCTGTTAAATTTGAAAATAAACAAGACCTTGTTTAGACTGCTGGAGTAAAGGGACTTTTTACTAGCTCGATATACTTACTAGCACCAGAGAGGTAGGTTATTAGTTGAAAATATACAATCACAAATAAGATGTCACCATCACCTAGAGAGAGAGAGAGAAAGATGATGTACCAAGTCTTGTTGAAATTCGCCAAGCTCGAGGCTCGAAGCCGCGACCTTGAGAGAGGAGGCCGGGGTGATGATGTGCAAACACATGGGACAACTATTCTCCCACGAAGTTGTCTCGTAAGTGCCCGCCGAGTCAACAACATTCTTATTGAACCTCACACCAGACTACTAGAGTGTGAGAGAGAGAGGGACTGAGGATGCAGAACAAAAAATGAAGGAGCGAGATAGAGAGAGGATAGGGGATTCAGAAATCAGGAGAGAAAGATTCAGAACTCATAAGGAGAGAGATAGAGAGAGGATAATATTCAGAAATCAGGAGACAGAGAGGGAAAGGAAAGAGGAAGAGAGAATAGGATTCAGAAATCAGGAGGAAAAGAAAGAGAATATTCTGAACTCAAAAAGAGAGAGAGAGAGAGGATAGGAAAAGGAAAGAGATAGAGAGAATATGATTCAGAAATCATTAGGAAAAGAAAGAGCATATTCAGAACTCAAAAGGAAAGAGATGGAGAGGATAGGATTGAGAACTCCTCAAGATTAGCTCCTGGAGCAAGTGATGACTCATTCCCCACATCCGGAATGCGGACTCCTCGGGAATGTACATACATATCAATATCCAGTATTGATATGTATGTACTAGTTGGATATCCAACATACATGACATAGATAGCTGTATCCAGCAACCAGCATTCATAGCTGGATACTGGATATCCAATCCAACATCCATAGGTGTTTGGGCATGATGTACATTGTAGAGTTTACAATAGCTATTCTTAAATGGATAACTAACTACAAACGACTCCTTATACAATTACACATAACTAAACTTATTCAACGTATGTTGAACATAGTTGGCTAACAATTTATACATAAATCTTTACTCAACATCAACATATATACTTAATTGATGCATACATACATAACCATCTCGTGTATGCTGGGTATGGAGGCATCGACTTCTGCCAAGACTGAGACCAAGGTTCTGGCTTGGAAATGAGGAATTTGCTCACCTCTCCACAGGCTGACCGATTCCGAGAATTGATGGTCCTTCAGCTCCGAGCAGATTCTTAACCAGACTTGCTGTATCCCAGGTCGTGGGTTCGAGCTTCGAATGTGTTGCGAAAATTTTTGGACAAATAATGAAGAGATTCAATTTGAATCACTTGATTTGCTTTGTTGTTTTTTTTACACACACTCACTCCATCGCTTTTTTACACTCTCACTCAGTCTCGCTCACTCTTTTACACACGCTCACTCTCAATCACTCACCCTCTGTCTCTTTCTCCCTCTCTCTTTCTCCCTCTCTCTTTCTCCCTCTCTCTTTCTCCCTCTCTCTCTCTTTCTCTCTTTCTCTCTTTCTCTCTTTCTCTCTTTCTCTCTTTCTCTCTTTCTCTCTCTCCTCACTCTCACTCTCTCTCCCACACACACACACACACACACACACACACACACACACACACACACACACACACACACACACACACACACACACACATATATATATACATGCAAATTTAGCCATCCTCAGCACACACATATCAGAATCTACGAAAATACGTTATTTTTACTGTGCGTTTTTAAATTTTATAATTGAGCATGAACAAGTATTTCCTCTCCATGTAACTACGAGTTTATATACATAATTGCATTTATTACATGCAATGATAACACTACGAGTACGATGACAATCGTAAAAAATGATAACGAGACTCATTATCCTGTCATCACCCGCGAGGTTATAGAAGTGCAAGTTCATTGCAATCTTATATGCACTCGCAAGATGCAGTTTCCGCCTTTCGCACGCATTCAACTCTCACACGTGGTGGAAAAAATAGCGCCAATGTGAACCATTCTACTTCCCTGGAATATTATCAAAAATATGCACTGGTTGCAAAAATAGCGCCACTATGAACCATTCCACTTCCCTGGAATATTATCAAAAATATGCACTGGTTGCAAAAATAGCGCCACTATGAACCATTCCACTTCCCTGGAATATTATCAAATGATCGCTGGAGAAAAACCGCTACCAAGATGTTCTTCTTTATTTTTTATTATTTCATAAATAACTTGAGATACCGACCTCAGTAGCTTGACCGATAAGGCGGCGGACTTGTAACCTGGAGGTCGGTGGTTCAAGTCGCGGGATTCAGCGTAGATTCAGTAAAGCGAGTTTGAGTAGTTTTGATATCATGAATGTGATGAACATACATATATGATAAGTTAATAAATAACTAAGATATATTATTATTCCTCCCCCTCTATAATATCTCAGAACCTGGTTACGTGTATACCTAATGTCGCGGTTCGCTGACTTGAACCTAATTTGCATTTCGGAAATTCGGTCGGGTCTGTTAGTTTTTTTTATTTATTTTTTGTTCGTGTGTGGTGGTGACCGCAACTTTTTTGTATAGCAAAAGTTGAAGTTTTCATATTTTCGTGATGTCGCAACTACTCAAACTCGCTCTACTAATTCCACGCTGAAACCGGGACTTGAGCCACCGACCTCCAGGTTACAAGTCCGCCACGCCGCCTTATCGATCAAGCTACTGATTGAGGTCGGTTTAATAGAGCTCTATAGAGATAGTAATTATGTATATTATTGTAGTATGTATGTTATTCTTATTATCATGTTCTGTTTATTTGTTTTTTACATATATTATTTAAATATTTTCACTTCCCAAGTTCTAGATTGATTACAAAACTGAATATCTAAGGCTTAAATGTTAACTAATCTAATTAGGGACATTTATTTTCACATTTATAATCCAATCAGAACAATGCACGATCTTCTGGCTTTTATCGGCCCAACTCAGGCTGGGTGAGGTTAATTGTTGAGTATTTGAATTGTGAATACGGGCCGTTTTCTTGTCTTCTACAAATTTTTCGACCAATTTTCTCATGTGAGTTTTCTTTTCTTCTGTTCACAGGTATGTATTGCTTTCGGAAAGAATAAAACAGGTATTTCTACTCTAGACTACCCCGGCCTGGACAAAATTGGTAATGTAAACCTATTGAGGGGGGTTAAAACATCTTGGATATCTATGTTCATTTAGACATTTTGTTCCTATTCTTGCTGGTATCAAATAGAACATCTTCCCTGTGAGCCACATTTTTTTTTTTTTTTTTTTTTTAATGGTACTGTCTACACATGCTGGCATAGCAAGTTCACGACGCTATCATGCAATAAATGACATTATGAAACAGGATGAAAGTTAAGCTCAGCCAGACACGCCCTCAAGTCGGAGTTTTCAACCAATCACAGCGCACTATAGTCAGCTGACAGACTGAGTCAGCTGATGGGGTCCAGTTAGATTAAATCTAATCCTGTTTCATAATTTGGTCCCTCGTCGATACTCTACAGACCTGAGTTGGAACTCCCGAGTTCTGCTGGAACTTGTGAAGAAAATTTCCAATGCTCTCTCGGTTTCTTCTGTCTGTTCTGAGTGAAGAGGGGAGAGAGAGAGAGAGAGAGAGAGATAGAGAGAGAGAGAGAGAGAGAAAAGAATTGATACCACAAAACTAGTCCGGGTCTCTCTCTCTCTCTCCCTCTCTCTCTCTCTCTCTCTCTCTCTCTCTCTCTCTCTCTCTCTCTCTCTCTCTCTCTCTCACACACACTCAGGTCTAAGTCCGTAGTCAAGGTCGTACCCAAAGAACCACCACAGGTTGGTTTCACTCTCCATCTTCTTCTTCTTCTTCTTCTTCTTCTTCTTCTTCTTCTTCCTCCTCTTCTTGTTGTTTTTTTTTTTACCATCAACGTACATTAATAATAAACTGGTGTGACACCACACGACTTGACTTATCACTCGCAAATAAGTCAAATTCCGCCACTTGTGAATTTTAACAGCGTGCGCCCGATTTCAACCAAAAGTTTCGTGTGGTATGCGTATTTGTCTCACAAGCCACCTGCTCACAAGGAAACTCACAAGCCACCTGCTACCCACATTAACCTCACCCAGCCTGGGTTGGGCCGGCATGCCAGCATCACGAAATCTTCACCTGGCTGGTTGTTGTTTACCTTCGGTGATTCTACGAGAACCGGTGCATTCAACGCGCCATCGACGTTTTGGCAGTTTTAAACTTTAATTTCCTTATTGTACAGGATAAGGAAAGCAAGAAAAACACTGCCAATTATGGACACAAAACTTCCTCGTGATTGCTTCACATTGTAAACACGTGCCAATTTTGAGATTTTATAGAAAATTACTTGTATCTCCAAAACGGCTCAACCGATTTTCTTCAAATTTGTTTTATATGGTAGAATATCATTTTTTCTACATTCTAGATTCCACAAAAAATTCTGTATCGGCAAGTCGTAGTCCTTATTTTTTTACTTTTTTGTCCAAAATTTCGGAATTTCTTAAATATCAGAGTTAAATTATAATTATTTTGAAAATAAATATAAATAACCTTTGTAAAACAATAATATGCATATTCTTACAAAATTTCATCGAAATCGGGTGTACCGTTCACGAGATATAAGCGTTTAAGTAAAAAGTTAGTGGTCAGGCGCATGGTCTCTTTCACCTAGAACCGCTGGTATGAATTCGATGAATTTAAAATGGGACCATCTACAGAATATCTCCTAGATATGTGCAAAATTTCATTAAAGTCGGTCGAGTAGTTTCCGAGATTTGCGCGTTACAAGGAATCGTTTTAACAGACCGACGGATCGACAGACCGACAGACGGACACAAAACCAAATTTACTCAGTAGGTTATGAAACGTCCAGAAATATGAAAAAAATTGAAATCGGAGCAAAAAAATATTTTTTTTTAGAAAAACGAACACAATACTTCCGATTTCTAATATTAGAAATTTCAGAAGTAAAATATATGTGTGTTTCAAGGGCGGCTGAGCGGTTTCTTTTCTCTCGTGAGGAATGGGTATTGTTTTTTTTTTTTACTTTTTTTTTTGCTTTTTTTAATGGGAATAGTGATGCTTCCAGCCGCAAGTTGGTGGATCGATACCCCGTTGTTGAGCGGGTTTTTTTGTCGTGCGTGTTTGTGATGGTTGCCAAATTCCGTCTATACGTGCGAGATGTGTGTATGTTGGTTTCCTGCTTCCTTGGATTAATTATTTTATTTATTTATGTATTGAACACATAATCATACGTCTTGGACCGTACTGCTGGAATAAAGGGGACTCATTAGTCATAAGTGAGCAGTATAAATAAGCCGACATTATTATAATTGCTCAGGTTATCTCCTCTCGAAGGTGTGAAGCACCACCGAGGGGGTGTTACTTGATTCTCCCCTTGGTGGACTTGGTTCTCCACCGTATTTTCTCCCGTGGCCATTCTTCTTGATGGTCCCTATAATAATAATTATTATTATTAACCGACCTCAGTAGCTTGATCGATAAGGCGGCGGACTTGTAAACTGGAGGTCGGTGGTTCAAGTCCCGGTTTCAGCGTAGATTTAGTAAAGCGAGTTTGAGTAGATATCACGAAATTGGTTTACACCAATACGATCACTTTATTATTATTACACTGTCGATCAATATCAAAAGTGGTATCCAAGGTAGTCCAAATAAAGCTGTGCTTGGTCTGGATATGATGCCATAGTAGTGTCTCACGCACATCTTTCCATAAGGTGCTGTTCCCGCCAAAACTGAGATACACTAATGTGGGTGCCTACTACATACATAGAAGAGCTGACGGATATGAGATACTCTTATATACCTATTTTAACTTGGTACATGATTGTGTATATGGTGTATGTTATATATATCTTGTATATATTCCTCTTAATAATGATGTACACAGCTTGTATACATTCATAACGTGAAGAATTGAAGACACTTGAAGCTATTTAATCTTCATAAATTAAATTATCTTGAGCTGACTCTTAAACAAATATGTCCGTATACATGTACATAAGTTTAGTTATATATATTATGTATATTAAGGCATTGGCATATCAGGAGGTTGTGTTGCCATTTAAGTTCTTTGACAAAGAAGAAATAATTGAAATGTTCACATATTGTTTACTAAATATAAAAATTATAATTAATGGAAATATATTGTAAAAAATATTTATACTGTGTCACTGTATACTCAATATTACACATGTATGTATATGTACAATTGTACATGCTAATATTTAGGAGTTATTTTCAAACATTACTTTGACGTGTATGATATGAAATCATTAATTTGAAGCATGATTTATGATGAAGGATTGTATACTCTGTGATTGCACTAATTAGGGGACTCAGTGCATGAGAATCACATTTAAAATTCCATGTGCTCCGCTCACATATATACTATATATAATTATATATAATTTATTATACATAGTATGTAAATAATGTTGATAGCAACGTTGATATAGATATAAATACTAGAGTATAGCACCAAGTACAGCTGTAGTCTTCTTCTTTTACTCTGTCTTATCCCACTCAAGCAGGGTCGACGTTGTTTAACCTCATGGTTGAGGTTGGTTGGTTTTGGCACAGCTGTAGTACGAGTAGAAAAGTAGCGACTTACTAACATGTGTTTACTGATTTTTATGCCAGAATTAATCGACGTTTTTGTAATACTTATGTGGAGCTAAGTCGTAAGTACGAAATTAATAGACAAAATCAATAAATTAAGTCATTGCTTTGCATCGGTTTTCTCTTTTCTCCATCTGAGACAGTACACAATCCGAGACTTAGCGCCACAGAGGTATTACAATAACGTCTATTTATTCCGCTCTAGATTTCGCGTATTGTTTTAGATAGGGAAAGCTAGTGCTAAGTCATGACTTAAGTTCTAGAGTTTGTCTTTTAATTTCATCCTAAATCTTATAGGTACTTATGATATTTATGATTCTTACTCATATCTACTATTCTTCTTTGTACAAAATCATAAATATGATTCATATGCTGGATCTAGTTTTAAATCTGAAAGATATCCAAAACTTATCAAGTAAGTCTAACAAAGTTATAGCTGATCTGATTATCACAGAGCTATAGTAGCTACACTTGTCCTACCTACAATTTGACCATTATCGAGTAGGTAGATGATGGTCAGATATTATCACCCAGAACTTTCGGTACCTTCAACATACATTGATTGAACATGACATGTTTGTGTATGAGATAGACCCATTGTGTTTGTGTTGTGTGTCTTGCATACGTTAAGATCAAGTTCAAGCTGTTCAAGTTTAGTATATCAATTGTACGGTTTCATATCGGAGTGCTCGTTTGTCTCCTCCATATATTCCAACAGGATCAGACAAACCCCGGAGTATTTGAATTGAATTGAATTCTTTTATTTATGTATA
Organism: Bactericera cockerelli; assembly: GCA_024516035.1. Classification (NCBI taxonomy): domain Eukaryota; kingdom Metazoa; phylum Arthropoda; class Insecta; order Hemiptera; family Triozidae; genus Bactericera; species Bactericera cockerelli. The sequence goes on along the minus strand of CM044962.1, from coordinate 5,070,131 downwards.
CAATAATGATAGGTATTACAAATAATACATCTCCTATAAGCTAAGTCTAACTTCTGAGGAGGTTTTGAGTAGCTTTTGATTGAACGATTTCTGCATGACCAAACAACTACGATATAATGTTTGGTAGTCAAGTGGTTAACGCCTTAACCTGGTAATCGAGGTACTGTAGGAATCCTTTGGTTCGAATTTCACCCCGTGCATGAATTCTTCCTCACTGATTTGAGTATATGACAACATAATAGAAGTACAAGAGTTTTACAACAAGTCAATCTGAATTGGTTGGATTGGTTTTTTTTTAACTTATGACAAATGTGTTTTATATTTTATAGATAAGTAGATAGTCTTATGTTAGATAGTTTTATATTTATATAGTTAGGGAAATGAATTGTAGATTAGTTAATACAGGGTAAAATATGCCCGTATATTGTTGACATAAATAAATAATAATAAGACTCTGAGGGTTAGGTGGTAGAAAATGATTCGAGCATGAACCTCGCCTGGTGGTTACCTTCCACTAAAGAATGTTATCATGTATGTTGTACAAGTATGTGTGTGTTATCTGAACGAAGAGGCATAGGTGGCCTTCTGAATCTCAGCAGACATATCTCCCCCCGGTGTAACAAAGAGCCGGGTTATTCAATCTCTCCCGAACCCATAAAACACCGGAGTCCCCCCCGCCCCCTTCTTCTCATACAAGAAACACCATGTTGTCTCCAAAGACAAACAAAAAAGAGAGAAGAAAAAAAAGAGCAGTACCAAATAGTGATGCCCGATCTCACATAAAAGATCGATTTATTGAATCGATTTAGATCGAGGTGTAAAAATCGATCCGATGGATCGATCTCACCTAAAAAATCGATTTCGTAGAAATCGATCTTCGATTTTTACCAAACTAACCAAACAGCAAACAGCATGGTGTAAATGTAAAGTTGTAAAGAAATAAAGAATTAAAGAAAAGAGAACCAAACAGAAGTTGTTTACTGTGTTTATAAAAAAAATAGTAGAACCACTATCAGTGATGCCAGAGAGTCGAAATAAAAAACCTCTGCCTTTATAAAAAAAACCCTCAAAGAACCTCAATATAATTATTTAAAATAGAGTGATACACAAAATTAAAGAGGCAATATACCATTTACCTAATACTCTCTTCAATCTTCAATGTAGGAAAAATTTACCACTATGTGGTATGAGGTTGCCTTAAACGTAAGATAAAATTGTGTTACCTGCACTCTGCAGCTTGACTGAAAAAAAAACCTTTGATAATCCTTTGAATATCCTCAAAGAGCAAAAAAACCTGTTTTGAGGAAAAACCTTTGAATCTGGCATCACTGACCATACGTCACAATCAGCTTATACAGGGTGGACCAAAAAAACGTTTACACCCGTTAATGGTAGATTACTGAGGACATTTCCAGGCCGGATCTGCAATCCGTTTTTTCGGATTCGCCTTCGTAACTGCACAAAGTAATTTTTTGCAACTTTCCGAAAAAGTCTGACTTTGGCTTATTCTTCAGGTCAGTACTTTTTTCCTGTTTAAGATGAGTTGAGTCTGAACAATTTTGCAGAAAGCCAACAAAATTTCGATGTTTCTAGCTACACTACTTTGTTTTTTACGATTTGGTTTGTCATATTTTTTTACACCTGAACAGAAAAAAACACCTAAAAAAACTTTTTTACCAAATAAAACACTCGACATTTGTCCGAACAAATTTTGGCACAGACATGGGCAAGTTTGATAAAAGTTGGCGGCCGCCCCGAGGATGCTAAAAAATAATTTTACGATTTTTTATCACGTGATCTTCTGGGAAAAATTATTAGATGTTTGCCAAAAACTCTTCAAAAATCCTAAGAGTTTTCTAGCTGTAGACTGTGTAAGGGCGTCTTGTATTGTTTACAAAAATTGTTTACATTGCTTTTTTTGAATACCGCGGTCTCACATGCCTTCATCAGCCAGTTTAGGAAAAGTCAAATGATAAATTTCGTGCTTCTCAGATTGTCAGTGGTGTTAGCTAGATGTGGTAGTGCTAAGAGTGTTAGTCGCATGACCGAGGTTCAATTCTCGACGGTCAATATTATTTTAATTATCAAAAAAATCTGATGGAATATTTTATTCATACCTGTACGAGGTCTGTCCCGAAAGTTCGTATAAAAATGAAATAAAAATTTTATATTACAATTAATCGGGTAATTCAATTTTGTCTCCTTCAAAGTACTCTCCCTGGGACACAATGCACTTCTGCCAACGCCGTTTCCACTGTTTGAAGGCTCCTTGAAAGTCCTCAGTTTGAAGTCTCTTCAGCTGACTCGTCGTTGCTGCTTTAATGGCCTCAACGTCCCCCAAATGCCGCCCCCGAAGCACCAATTTTGTTTTTGGGAATAAAAAGAAGTCACAGGGTGCCAAATCCGGTGAATAAGGGGGGTGTTCAGTCGCTATGATCGAATTGGCAGCCAGAAACTCACGCACAACGAGAGAGGTGTGAGCGGGGGCATTGTCGTGGTGGAGGATCCACCGCCCCTCTCGCGCCAAATAGTTGTTTTGCTCAAAGAAAGCTCTTCAGACACCTGTCTGACGGTTAAACGACGGTCCTGCAGGACACAGGATCGAATTCTTTCCACATTGTTAGAAGTGCTGGAAGTGGAAGGACGTCCTGACCGAGGGTCATCTTCGAGACTTTCTCGGCCCTCACGAAATCTTTTTACCCACTTGTGGACTGTTGGTTCCTTGAAAACATCATCTCCTTAAACTTGGTTGAGATCATTAAAAATTTCGTGCCCATTCTTGCCGAGTTTTACGAGAAATTTGATGATGACGCGCTGTTCTTGAATGACTGAGAGTTCCATGCCGACGAGTGATAGAGAGAGGGGTCACTTCACAGGTACCGGGACGATCCAGTTTTTATCGTAAGGCGATCGAACGCACACTGAGAATTGTTTGGATGTTGTAGAAGGGGAAATAGCCCAAATTGCCTCCCCACTTTGCCTTCCAGCGTTGCCAGAACACTTTTATACGAACTTTCGGGACAGACCTCGTATCTGACCTGTTGTAACACCAACAACTTATGGTTTTTTGGGGGGTAACACCATCTGTAAATTGAGTTATATCAGATACTATTGGTATCACAATACAAATAATTATTATTCATGTAAGCCCCTGAAAGACTGCCTTGATAATGTAAGGATGGTTTTTCTTATGCTTTCCTACGAGAGAAAAAAAAAACTAGCGAATTTTCCAAACGAAAATAGAGTTTATGAAATAAATCCAGGTAAATATGTAGGTAGGTTCTTCTGTCATAAAACTCATAAACAATACTCATTAAATAACAAATATTTACCAATTGCCAACTCCTAATAGAAGTCTTGAAAAAAACAAGATAATATTTTGTAAAATTAATATTTGCAGTCTTTATTATGTTTTATACTATTTTGATATAAACAAAAAGGTATTTAAAAAAACATTTTGTGTTAGTATGTTCAATGAGAAACGATTAGACGCGCACGATTAGCTCAGTGGTAAGCTAGTCCACCCGGTCCGAACGCCAGAGCCAGTAAAAAATTCATGACTACAAAATAAAAAAGACTGTTGCCATTTTTTATTTAGCCATAGTACACACTATGGATTCTCCTCACACAAATTTTTGAAAGCAATGGTGACTTTAGTACCTTAGTTCTAACTCAGAACTGTCCCTCTACCTTCTTGCCTTTCTCTCTCTCTCTCTCTCTCTCTCTCTCTCTCTCTCTCCCCTTCTCAATTCCCTCAGAGGAACTGTTGAAAGTGGCGTCCACCTTTCCTGGTGGACGCCTGGATGCAAAGGTTGAACCTCTTCATCATGTTCCGTCGAATGTTGCGGAAGATTCCAGGTTTTTCTGTCAGGTCATCGAATGCCAACAGGATTCTTGCTACCAGATTTCGTAAACTATGTTTCTCACGTGATCCCAAATGTTCCTGTTGGCAACTCCATATGCTAAATGCGTATCTGCCATTCCAGCATCCGAATTATAATAATGTAACTTTTACTAAAAAAACTCAAGAAGTTAAAAATAATATTTCATAGAATGCAGAAAAATATGCTTGAAAACTATCATCGAGAAACAAACAATCATTCATTTGACTGGCCTTTAATTAATTCCAAGGAAAATAATTATCAGACCTAAATAGCTAATTACTCTTTAAGTACAAGACGACTCTACACGGTCAACACTTTTAAGATTTTGAACATCATTTTTTGAGACTTACCTGGTTTGTTTACCCAGAAAATCACGTGATAAAAAATCGTAAAATTATTTTTTAGCATCCTTGGGTTGGCCGCCAACTTTTATCAAACTTGCCCATGTCTGTGCCAAAATTTGCTCGGGCAAATATTGAGTGTTTCAAAGTGTAAAAAATTTACATGAGAATTTTTTTCCTATTCAGGTGTCAAAAAAGATGCCAAACCAAACCGTAAAAAACAAAGTAGTGTAGCTAGAAACATCGAAATTTTGTTGGCTTTCTGCAGAAATGTTCAGAATCAACTCATCTTAAACAGGAAAAAGTTCTGACCTGAAGAATAAGCCAAAGTCGGACTTTTTCAGAAAGTTGCAAAAAATCACTTTGTGCAGTTATAAAGGCGAATCCGAAAAAACGGATTGCAGATCCGTCCTAGAAATGTCGTCAGTAATCTACCATTAACGGGTGTAAACGTTTTTTTGGTCCACCCTGTATTTGACCTTCGGGACAGTTCGGGAGGAACGATTAAAATTAAAAATCTAAATCCTTCGTCGGTAGCGGCTCTCAAGTCTCAAAATTTTGATATTTTTTTCAAAGCCAAATAAACTCAAAACGCGTTAAACGGTTTTTAATATACCTCCGATCTCGATTCTCGATCTGATTCTTTTTTTTGATTAATCGATCTTGATTCAAGATAGAAGATCGATTCAAAAAATAGATCGATTCTCATCAAAAGATCGATCTCCGATTTAATCGAAGATCGATCCCCATCTCTAGTACCAAATCGGGGCCACACCATATGTCACCAAACAGGTCCTCAACATGTGATACTGGCGCTGCTCGCTAGCACTACTCAAGTACTCACCGTGGGGACCGCATTAATATTCAGCTCCTTTCCTTTGTTCCCGGCGATGTGTATGTGTCACCAACATCACATTAACATGATCTCGACAATGTCCTGAGTCTTCCGCTGTTGGGCAACACAGCCCAACACAGGCGATGTTCCGTGGGTTTGTGGCCTGAAGATATTTCTAGCCTGAAGATATTTCTAGACTTAACAAAATTCTAGCCTGAAGATATTTCTAGCCCTTAAAAGGGTTAGAAAGAAGAGATTGCCACAGGCAATAACCCCGCCCTTAAGGTAGGACATTAACTTCATTCTCTTTTTTGTTCTTGTATCTTTGCTCAATCTTTTTGTTTATAATTTCATTGTATTTAATTGTACATATTTTTGTTCTACCTAATAAAGCTTACTATAATAATATAAAAACAGAAAATATAAACCTCACCTTTCTGATAGACGGAAAACCAAAGAAAATTGGCGGGATCCTCTCGAATCAGAGGGGGAGGGGGGGAGCCCAGACCGTGTGACCCAGAAAAATTAGGTGAGAGAATTTATTACAAATTAATCACACGAGAGAGAAAACCTCGCGATTTCCTTCCCATAGAAGAAAGAGAAAAGGTTCACGGAAAGAAAAAAAAAAGTGAAGGTGATCGAAGGCTCATTGTAGGTCGAGAAAAGGACACGAAACACCATACCTGTGTGACATTGCTCTCCTTGTAAGCAATTAAATAGAGGGAAAACATTGAGGACAATAGAGCAGAATGAGTAAGAAAAATAAACGGAGGGGGGGTATTTCCTCCCCCCCCCCCTCCTGTCTGGAAAGAAAACTTCAAGAAAGATTGAGGGGGTAGAAATGAAAAGGGGGGGGGGTCAGGACCCTTTGAATAGGCAAGCAAGCGCACAAAAGAAAAACCGTTACGAGAGTAAGACTTTCACAGGAACAGAAAGAGAGAGAGAGTGAGATTCAAGATAAGGGTTCCAAGGGGAGAGAGAGAGATCTTTGAAAGCAGAAAAGGTAAGAAAAACACGAAGAAGAATTAAACACACGAGGGCATAAATTATAACGGTCCAGCTTTTGTTTAAATCTAAAACTTCTTGAAACGACTTTTGAAAGGGCCACGCGGTTTGAAAAATCTTTTGTTGCTCCGATTTGAATATGCCTCTAAGCAAGTAATACCTGTGTGGCGCTAATTGTCTCGGATTGCGTACAGTTCCATACATGGGGAAAACTGATGCTACGCAATGACTGGAGTTATCAATTTTGTCTTGTAGGCCGAAATTAATAGACAAATTCCACATCACAAGTCATTGCTAAGCGTCGGTTTTCCCTATCTTACACAGTACGCAATCTGTGACTTAGCGCCACAGAGGTATTACAAAAACGTCTGTTCATTCCGCCCCTAAACTTAACTCCTCAGAAGTATTACAAAAACGTCTATTAATTCCGCCATAAGAATCATGAGTACATAAATACTTATATTCTTACTGACTCAGTGAACAATGATCACTGATGCTGGTATGTCTATAGCTGCCAGGGAATCATAATATAAACCCATGTGTGGTTACTGACAGAATGTGTCTACAGATTCTGGGCAGTGTTCGATGTATGTCAGTATAGCTATGTGACTAGGTATGTCCGTAGAGATATGTGACTATGTATGTCGGTATAGATGTCTGTCTGAGCCTTGAAACTGCCTCCACTATTTCTCTCCTGAGCAGACAGGATCTCTCTTCGGGTATCAGGTCCTGAGTCTTGTGTCTCCTGAGAGTCTGTCTGGCCCCGGGTGCTCGAAATTCCAAAAAAGAAAGCCATTTACCACAAATAATGTATTTTATTATACTTTTATTTTGTAACCGACCTCCGTAGCTTGATCGATAAGGCGGCGGACTTGTAACCTGGAGGTCGGTGTGGTTCAAGTCCTGGTTTCAGCGTAGATTTAGTAAAGCGAGTTTTGAGTAGTTGTGATATCACGAAAGATGATTAACACAATGATAACAAAAATAAATAAATAATTAAACTACTTTTATTTTGTAGATTGTAAATGTATCAAAAAAAAAAAAAATACCACTACATGGGACTATTTGTGGCGGCTCTCTGCCCCAACTTATTTAGCCTGTCTGAAATCATAAGCCTGTCATTCTGGTCGATCTTCTTGAATTCCAACTTATTTAGCCTGTCTCATTTTTAGCCTACAAGAATTTATTATTCAACAATTTAGATCAATCTTTATTTACAATTTTTTATATACAGGTAAAGTCAAAAGGTAAAATTAATTAAAGTTTTATCAAGGGTGGTGATAATGCCTTTGGCATTCTCTTCCAAATTTACAATGTTACAACAAAAAAAACCGTCAGCTACGACTACGACCGAACAGGACCATCTAGCCTTCTTTAGCCCTTACTTCCAGTCACGACAAAACTTTGGCCCCAACTTCCTAGTTTTTTTTTTGCATACAATAATTTACAAAATTCCCAAAAGAACGCCGCGAGTCACGCGGCAAAACTTTGGCCCCAACTTTTATTTGGCCCGTCCTCTTTTTGGCCTGCAGACCCTGAAGAGGCATCTTGGCCAGTTTGCGCGGGAAACTACATTTGTACGTTGTTCTCACTATCTCATTCTCTCTCTCTCTCTCTCATTCATATAGCTCGTTCCCTCTCTCTCGCTCTCACACGAACATCCACAGGTTATGAATGAAACTTGTTTCTCTCTTTCTTTCTCTCTCTCTTCTGATGTAATCCTGGCTCTCACGAGTTCTGGGCTCTATGTCTCTCTCTCTTTCTCTCTCTCTCTCTCTCTCTCTCTCTCTCTTTGTCTCGATCTCTCTTTGATCATATGGAGTGTTAAGGAACTCGCGGATCTACTGGGTCCGCTGAAAGCCGTGGTGGATAGCCAGCGCCTCTAGTGTCCCCCCGCCGATCCAAACTCCAACATTACCCCGGAAATTAGTTCATTATAATTTTCCTAGCCTCGCTGGACGTTGCTTAGCGTCGGTGACAGGACGAGAACTGGTGCCATCGACGCCGATGGTGGTGGCACCACTGTAGTCTAGATTTCCCTCTTTTAAAATATTAAACCAATAAAGGAGACTATAAGTGCCACAGAAAGGACTTTTCAGTCCTTTACGCAGGCAGTATAAATATAGTTGAGTCAATAGTCTCGGATATAATAGAGAAAATCTCAGGTCCTTGTGTCACCTGTTTATGTGTGACAGAGAACTGACTATATTAGAAATCTGTTAATAGTAGAATTTTTGTTGTGCCTGGGTTCTATTATATCCAGGCTTGAGTGTATTGGTATTTGTAATTGTAAATCGATACTTGATGAGTAACAGTTATCAAATTTGTGTTAATCATTTTTCTTGATATCACAACTACTCAAACTCGCTCTACTAAATCTACGCTGAAACCACCGACCTCCAGGTTACAAGTCCGCCACCATATCGATCAAGTGGGTAGATTATAATTGTAAATAGAAACTAGATGAGTAAGAGCAAGTTACTTTAGTGTTTGGATAACACTCCAGTACCAGCTAGTTACTCTGGTGTTGAGGAATTCCGTCACACGGGACACCCTGTATATTCCGCGCACTATTTACATCAATACAACACGCATTAAAAAAGCGCGCGAACTCATATCTCTCTCTCTCTCTCTCTCTCTCTCTCTCTCTCTCTCGCTCACACTCTCACTCGGTCTCTCTTTTTCACTAGTAAATAACACATCACACACATACACACCACACACACTCAATCTCTCTCTCTCATACACACACACACAATCGAACAAACACACCACACACGTACACACCACACTCACTCAATCATCTCGTCTCTCACACACGCACACACACAGTCATTCGATTTCGGGACCTTAAGAAATCAGATTAAAATTAAGAACTCTATTCAAGGTTTCCCTCGATTATGCTGAACTTGAGGAAACCTTGCCACGAGTAGGAGAATTAGAACAAAGCAACTCAAATATGCACACTTTGATATTAAATTAACATGAAAATTTGATTGTACTACTTTGACTTCTAATTTTTTGTTTAAATCGTCGGTTTTTTTATCGCAGAGTTTCTCTGTGGTTAGTTCAAGTTCGTAACCTTGAGAACACGATTGATTGTTAGACAGACTTTTTGTTCTCGAGGTATGTGTTCTAAATAACTCGTTGAATCTGATATAATTATAAGCACTGAAGACCGACCTCAGTAGCTTGATCGATAAGGCGGCGGACTTGTAACCTGGAGGTCGGTGGTTCAAGTCCCGGTTTCAGCGTAGATTTAGTAAAGCGAGTTGGAGTAGTTGTGATATCACGAAAGTGATTAACACAAATATGATAACTTTATAAGCACTGAATTTTTTAGGAGGCGTTCTCCCGCGAAACGACCGCCGTTTCGCTTGATTAAAAAAAGAGGTTCGATGGCTTGGATAATCAGAACTATTGCCTGCTGATTCGAGAGCAAATAATCTTGGAAGCCAAATAAAAATGGCTTAGGATGGGTACTCCGTAATAAAAAAAATGATTTATTATATTTATTATTACAGGTGACAGGTAAGCTCGAAACAGCTGTCCATATGTCTTCAAATCACCTTTAGTCAATGTAATGTCTCTTTATAACGAACTGAACCCCGAAAATATAATATTCAATAAGACCCGATATATTTAAATATGTAGTAAATGTAGTATAGTTCAGAAACCTTCTTTAGACAAAAAATATCTTTGTCGATCCAAAGGGGAAATTCGAACGCTGTTTTAAATACCATGCCTCAGAGTAAAATCATGCAAAGCGAGCTCGACTATTTTTCTTTTAAAAAACATTTCATTTGTACATTTTAAATAAAACATGATTAACATTTATATATATAAAAAAGAAACAACATAGTCATTGCTCTAGATGCAAATTCTTCTTTTTCTTTTTTTAAAGAAAGAAATTGGCATTTTAATTTAATCCACACTAACATTTACCTCCTCTGTTTCGGCCGGCAGGTTGCAAGATCAAGGCTCTGCGCGCCAAGACCAACACGTACATCATAAACTGTCATTGTTATATAATTATATTTGAACCATTTACTTGTCATGTATTTAAAAAAAAAAATTGGTATTTTTATTTTATCGACACTTATAATTTCCCTCTGTTACACAATTACACACACACACCCACTTCACATTCATACACAATTACACACACACACCCACATACACACACCCACATGCACAATTGCACACACACCCACACCCACACTCATTCACTCACATACACCACCGCAATCTGTTTTATAGTTTTATACCATGTATAAGTATAAGTAGTGCTTTATTCAGACTGTCAGCGCAAGACAGGTAGTCCCATTATGCCAACAGTTTTCCCATTATGTACTAATACTTGTAACTTTCGTTATGTAAATATATATAATAATAATAATTTTCCTCTGTCCGGCAGGTTGCAAGATCAAGGCTCTGCGCGCCAAGACCAACACGTACATCAAGACGCCCGTCCGCCACGAGGAGCCGGTGTTCGTGGTGACGGGCCGCAAGGAGGACGTGTGTCGCGCCAAGCGGGAGATCCTGAGCGCCGCCGACCACTTCTCGGCGCTGCGAGCCTCGCGCAAGAGCGGCGCCCTCAGCCCGCTGAGCCCGCCCACGGGCGTCCCCGGCCATGTCACCATCGAGGTGAGTCCGCCCGTCTGTCTGTCTATTCGCCGCCCCGCCCGCTTCGCCTGCTGCTTGGCATGGTGCGGTGGGGTGGGGTTATTTTGATAGTATGAAACATATGGGATCAAGTTTTATTTACATAGAATATATTGATATTTGTTTCGCAATCTTATTGCCTTTTTCACATATTTAAAATAATATTCTGAACTCCTTTTTGTACATGCATCATTCTCGTCCAACATACATCCTGAGATCATTGAAATTGATTTCTTAGTGGTTGTGTAGATATCTTTGTGAAAAACTTGAATGGCACTAAAATATATCAAAAAGATTGACATTAATGAAGTTTAAAATTAAAAATATTTGAAGAATTTTGAGAGAGAAAATTGAAAACTGCAGCTGTACAGGCGCCTGGCTACATAGAATATATACAATACATAGAAAATGAAATTAATAGAACAAAACTTGATCAAGGGCGGTGCTAATGCCAACGGCATTCTCTTCCAAATTGTCTTTGACAATATCTTTGCCAATTGACAAAGATATTGTCAATTCTGTTGGTGTTTAGAGAGTTCAAAATCTTATTTACTACTTTTTTTTAATGGAGTGGAGGTAAAAATCTTCTAATTCATTCAAGACAAAGAATGGGGCTCCGATGCTAAAAAAATAAATATAATACATAATATACATAATATATGTCAGTAGTCACTGTGGCAGAGCGAGTTAGCGCGCTAGGCATTGCACACATGGTGACCTGGGTTCAATTCCCAGCGGGGGAGGATTTTTTCTGCTCTGTACTTGGATGTTCGGGGTCCACTCATACCTCGTGAGGAAAAATGAGTAGCTGCTTTAATGTGAAGCAGCGACCAGTGGCAGAATCTTAGGCAAAAAAATAATACAAGATGTTGTAAATTAAAGTGGTAAAGTCCTATGATTCTGTGCTACCCACTAAAATTGTGACATAATAACACAAAGAAAAAGCATTATTATTATTATTATTATTACATAATATATGTCCTAACTAAAGGGCGGGGTTACTGCCTTTGGCAATCTCTTCCACCCAACGTGTTGTTACGTTGTTTTCCCGAATAGATTTTTTTTCCGCCATGACTCACTCCGATATTCTTCTCCCCCCCCCCCAGGTTCGAGTCCCGTACAAGGTGGTGGGGCTGGTTGTGGGGCCCAAGGGAGCCACCATCAAGCGGATCCAGCACCAGACCAACACCTACATCGTCACCCCCTCCCGGGACAAGGAGCCCGTGTTTGAGGTCACCGGTAAGTTCTCTCTCTACTTTTACTTTTTTGTTTTTTTTTTTTTTTTGGTTTAACGTCGCTTTCAACTGCATTGGTCATATCACGACGGGGGTGTTACCCTCCATTCGCAGGAAACTCACAAACCTGCTACCCACATTAACCTCACCCAGACTGGGTTGGGCCGGAATGCCAGCATCACGAAGTCTTCACCTCGCTGGACGTTGCTTAACTTCGGTGATCCAACGAGAACCGGTGCATTCAACGCGCCATCGACGCTGGCTTACTTTTACTTTTATTATTTCTATTTTAAACATTGTTGAGTGAGACCATCTCCTCATCAGTTATTTATATTAGCTTAGGAGATGTTATTTTTGTAAATTTAAATTGTTATAAATAAAAATAAACCAAATCTCTCCCTCTCTCCCGCTCTCCCGCTCTCTCTCTCTCACACACTCTCTCGCTCTATCTCTCTCTCTCTCTCTCTCACTTTCTCTCTCCTTCCCTCCCTTCTTCCCTCTCTTCTCCTATCTCTTAGAAGCCAGCGTCGATGACACGTTGAATACACCAGATCTCGTTCAGTCCCTTAAATTAGGCAACGTCCAGCGATGTTAGGACTTGGATGGTTAACGGCCAGTTCCCGTGCTGGGTGAGGTTAATTTATTGTAGTAGTTGCTTTGAGAGTTTCCAGCGAATGGAGGGTGAAAGCCCCTGTCGTGATATAACCATACAGTTGAAAGCGACGATAAACCCAAAATTAAAAGAATAATAATAATAATAAAAAGGAAATCATTCGTTCCTACCTTCCATTTTCTGCATTGCAAATATTTGCGAATGAGCATTGCAAACATTATTTTCTCCTCTATCATCGGAGAGAGAGAGAGAGAGAGAGAGAGCAAAGTTTGCGCGAACCCAATCAATTCACGAGGAAAACTTTACCTGTCTCTCTCAACAGTCAACAGTCTGTAGCTCAGAGAGAAGCAAGGGAGGTGAGGGGAGGAGAGACGAACTTCCCAAAGTAAACCCCCCCTCCCCTACTTTGGGGGGCAGTTTGTCTGCGTCTTTTGCCAGCAAAGTTCACCTCCGATGTTACTTTTTCTTCCTTGATTTTCTTTTTTCTTTTCTTTCTCTCTACATTTCCTTTTCTACCTGTCCTGTGTTTGACTGTCGAGAATGCATCTCTCTCGATGAGTTGAATGCTACTCGATCACTTAGAGCGCCAGCTAATGATGATGGATCAACAAAATCCAAAGTATCTGCTCTCTCGTTACTTTAATTGATTAATAGATTTTAGACTGCCAAGTTGTGTGAAAGAAAAGCTTTTGGTAACACTATCCTCGGTTCTAAGTTGAGCAATCCAAACCCAACGACTTGGACCTGGAAATTTTTCTCTTATTAAAGAAATTTGGCTTTTAGGGAGGTTTTTTTACCATATAGAGAGGTAGATTAGACCTGGTCATTGGTCTCTTATATGCAGGTTTCTCTTAAAAAGAGGTTATTCTACCTTATAGAGCAAGGCTGCCCAACCGATTTTACAGGCGGGCCAAAAATTGCATTCCATGTCAACTGGCGGGCCACCTGATAAAATTTAAATAAATTACAAGGTACATACCTACCTAACTACTAAATAACGAGGACAAAAAAACTATGTTTCAAATGTACTAATAACAGCATTAGGTATTTTATTGAGAAAAAAAAGTTCAATAACAATTTAACATGTTATTTATAACATTATTGGCATGAAATAGGGTTTTTAGAAAATACCCCTAAAATCTGTAGTAGAAAAGGAATGCAGTTGAATTGATACATCAATTCAGTTTTTAATGAGGCCTCTGGAGAGACAGTGATGCCAGATCGCGGGAAATTTCCCGCGGTGGAGGGAAATTTTGACCCAAAAAATCTAGCTAGAGGAATCGACTGTTTCTTTGCATAAATTCATGATTATGTGATACTTGTTTTTTTTAACTGGAATAACATTTTTTTTAATTGATTTTTTTGTCAAAAGATGCGATTCATTTTATTTACTTGAATCACCTGCGGCGGGCCACTCCAAATGCGCTAGCGGGCCACTTCGTGGCCCGCGGGCCTGCGGTTGGGCAGCCTTGTTATAGAGAGATAAATTAGTCCTGGACATCTCTTATAACCAGGTTTCTCTTAAAATGAGCTTATTTTACCATCTTAAACGTCCAGATTCGACTCTATTTATAGTATTTATTTATTTACACTTTATTAATAGGACATATCATATCCAACACAAATTAAATACAATATAATAGAAGAAAAATTAGAGAAAAATGAATTAAATAGATACATAATATATATGTCCTAACTAAAAGGCGGGGTTATTGCCTTTGGCAATCTATTCCACCCAACCCTTGATTGTACTATCTAACTATTGATTCTGTCCCGGTAGCTCAGTGGTAGAGGCGGCGGCACACTGTGAATCCACAGGTTCCAGAGGTCGCGGGTTCGAAACCCAGCCGGGACATGACAAGTTATCCGTGGGATTTTTACCACATAATAATATGTCTTGGACCTACTGCTAAAATAATGGGACTTTAATAGTCCTTATCGGGCAGTATCAATAAGGCGATATTATTATTATTATTGATGGTACTATAATAATAATTCCGTGTCCGTGAGTTAGGTATTGATACCTAAGTCACGGTGGTGAGAGGATTATATGGACGCCCAGATTCAATGTCTAGGCTCCTTTCATGTCCATTAATTCTATTTGGTTTTAACGTCCTGACTTGAGATAGATAGGACGGGGGTTTTACCCTCCATTCGCTGGGAATCGTACCAGCTACCCACATTAACCTCACCCAGCCTGGGCAGGGTCGGAATTGCCAGCCTCACATGCTCGGAGGGAACAGAATTTTCTGTGCGAAAAGTCTGCTTCAACCGGGAATCGAACTCAGCATCTCTGGACTACGGGCAGTAGTCACAACCGTTACGCCACGGAGATTGATGGTACTAACCTCCCTCTTCTTCCCCCCCCAGGCGCCCCTGACAGCGTGGAAATCGCGCGCGCCGAAATCGAGTCTCACATCATCCGCCGCACCGGCTCGTGCATCACTCCCCCAGCCTGTGCCGACCCACTCCTCGGCGGATCCATGCCCTGTCCCCCATGCGGGGGGGGCAGCGACGACGGAATGGCGGCCCTCCCGAGCTCGGCCGACCTGTTGCTGGCCTCGCTCTGCAATTCTGGCCTCGGCAGTCTGGGCACCATCCTCAACTACGTGGGACAAGGCGGCGTGGGACACGGTGGCATGGGACACGGCGGCGGCATGGGACACGGCGGCGGCATGGGTCAGGGCGGCTATGAGGGCGATGGGTTCACCAATGGGTTCACGCCCCTTGGTATGATGGGCATGAATGGGCTCGGCTCTGCTTCGCAGGTGAGTTTCGTAGGGGCGTTATTTTGGAGGGTCGATTTTTTTTTTAGTTTGTAAAAAAAAATTAAAAAAAAATATACATAATAGATATCTATAAAAAATTAAGTTTAGAAGTTATACATAAATGTATTTTTGTTTTTGTTAGACTATTTTCCTGTAACTCTTCATTAGACTATAGTTATACAAAAAAATAACTATTTTTTTGCATAGCTCACAATAGGTGGTACATAATTTTACTATGAGGGACAAAATACAAATGAGCAATGCAGCCAGTGTTGTGGGTACAGTTCCAAGTACTGTGCCCATGGGTGAAGTTTTTTATCTGTAAAATTTGAATTTTATTATTTTAATGATGTATTATAAATGAATTACATTCGGTAGATGGTAGACAGGGAGTAGACCAGCAGTCTGGCAGGGGGACTATAAACAGGGAGTAGACCAGCATTCGCTTGGTTCCGGGGGCCCTAGTCAATTATTAGCCTCCTTGTAAAGATGGGGGTAGAAGTGCTGAGTCATTCCTCCACTGTCTGGCTACCATCGTTCACGATTATTATTATTATTACTACGTGTCCAGATTTGACGCCTTTATTTTGACGATGACGCCACCCTATGATGATGATAAATATAAATGTGTGTTTCTGACTCATGACTCGTGAATTAGGAATGAATAATAATAATAATCTATTTCTCCTACCTTTATGACTCATGACTCGTGAATTAAGAATGAATAATTTTAATTTTGAAATATTTTTTTTTTTCAAGCTAAGATATTTCTTATTATATTAAGATTGTAATGTTAAGTAAGGAAAACTTGTATAAATGGGTAGTTCCCGTAAGTTTATATAAAATTTAAAATAATAATAATAATAATCTATTTCTCCTCCCCCTCCAGGGCAACCACCACATGTTCTCCTCCTCCTCCGGCTGCTCCTCCGCCTCTTCCTCCTCCTCGTCCACCTCCGCCCCCAACACCTCCAGTGGACTGGACCTCACCTCCATCTGGTCTGGCATGAGCAGTCTCGACAAGGACGAAGGTAAGAAACGAGTCTCCTCGGGAGCGAAAGGTGTGATTGAGAGGGGCTTGCGGAGTGAAAGGTGTACTTCGTTACTCGAAATTTATAATAATAATAATAGAAAATCTTATAAGGGCAAAGTTTTATAACTAAAGCTATTAGCCCAGAACTGAGCTTCTTAATAGCTAAAATGTGGTTCATTTCATCGAAATGGGTGGTGGTTCATTACCTCGTTCAGTGAGATCGCAGCGAATCGGTGGCCTTATCGTACTTGTCTTGTGAGTTTTCGACGAGTAGTACCCTCTACTCCTTTACCTCTAATTAATGACGCTTGATATCAAAGACAAGACAGAAATGTCCGTCATCTCGACACTTGTTTCTGAACATTTCATATCATGGACTTTAATAGTACGATAGAGTATTGATTGACTGATGGAGTAAAGGGACCTTTAATAGTATGACTGCTGGAGTGAAGGGACATTTCAGTCTTATAATAATAATAATAATAACTCTTTATTGACAAGAATAATATTGAACAAAGGGCGTGATTATTGTCTGAGGCAATCTCTGTCATCAAACCCATACCCATACGTCTTACCTCGTCAGTATAAACAAGGTATATTCTATTGTTATTCTATTCTAATAGTCTGGCTGGGGGACTATAAACAGGGAGTAGACCAGCATTGGCTTGGTTCTGGGGGCCCTTGTCAATTATTAGCCTCCTTGTAAAGACAGTGGTAGCCAAGTGCTGAGTCATTCCTCCACTGTCTGGCTACCATCGTTCACGATGACGCCACCCTATGATAATTCTAATATTTCCTCTGTATGAATATGTCTAACACCCCCCTCTCTCCTCCCTCAGGTCTCGGCGACTCCTCCCCCTCGTTCAGCGGCGGCGACTCCACGCCCTCCCCGGTGGGCACCCAGCCCCCCTCCTCCTCCTCCATCTGGTCCTACCCCCCCCTCTCCTCCGCCTCGCCGAGCGGCTCAGTGAGCGGCGGCTCCTCGTCGCGCGCGTGCTACGTGTGCGCGGATCGTGACGTCACGCACGCGCTCGTGCCGTGCGGACACAACCTGTTCTGCTCGGAGTGCGCCGACCGCACGGTCGACTTCGACCGGCTGTGTCCCGTGTGCCGCTCGCCCGTGCACCAAGCGATGCGAATCATTTCCTAAAGTGAGTGAGTCGAGTCGAGTCAGTGAGCTGGTTCAGTGAGCCGAATCAGTTCTCCTCCGAGTCAGTGAGCCGAATCATTTTTTCGAGTCAGCATATACTCGGTATTTTCCTAAGTGAGTCGAGTCAGCGAGTTGATTCAGTGAGCCGTGTGAATCATTTCTCCGAGTCAGTGAGCCGAATCATTTCCTAAGTGAGTCGAGTCAGCGAGCTGGTTCAGTGAGCCGTGTGAATCATTTCTCCTCCGAGTCAGTGAGCCGAATCCTTTTTTTTTTTTTCGAGTCAACTTAACTCGGTATTGTGAATCGTGTGAGTCAGCGAGTGAGTTGAGTCAGTGAGCCGTGTGAATCATTTTTCGAGTTAGCTTGAACTCAGCATTGTGAACCCCAGCTTGCAGGTGATTTTGTAAGCAAGTGTTAACAAAACATGCCCCCCAGGCTTGTGAGTGTACAGCCAGTCAGAATATTAAACAGTGTTATGCTTGAGTTTGCGTTTGTGAGTCAGGAACAGTTCACTAGTGAAATTGAAACATAAAAGAAGCAAATGACTTGTTGTGAACTAAACTAGAATAATCAACTCAACCATAATCCTGATTGACTAGTCCGCCATCTCTAGCGTGATTCACACTCTCACATCTTTTTCTGAGATTAATTTATGTATGTCTTATAGTATTTCCCCCCCTCTTCTGTTTGAAACTGTAAGTACATTGTTTTTTTTTTTTTTTTTACTACCCATGTGTATCATTGACTTGAAATTGAATTTTTGTTCGTTTTTTTAACTCCCCACACCGACTCAGTCGCTCAGCATTATTTCTCTTCCGACAAAAGTTTCCCAACTTGCTCACCACCATGACAACTCGTATTTCAGATGCGACTCTTTACTTTGCTCTCAGATTTTTTAAGAAACAGGAAGACAACCCAACGAACTGCCAATTTATTGTAAAAATTCTACCTGATTTTTTAAATAAAAAAAATGTAGATAGACTTCTTTATTTTAAGTTAACCTGTTCTTCTCCACATTTCTGTTTCTTGGACAGATAAAAAAAAAGCACAATTACTTGTAAACTCAACTGACTGTTCTTTTTTTAAATATTTCCTAAAGTTATTTTTGAATACTACCTAAGTATATTTATTTTAAGAAAACTTAAGCATTGACATTGTCTCGTCACAGAGATTTATTTTTTTAACTATACCACACAAGAGCACAATATTTTGCTTCCTGCGTTTAAAAACATATTTCGCTTCTTCTCTTTTTCCATAGTAAAGAAAATACAAACAAAAATTCAATTTCAACTTTTTTTCCAATTTTTTATTTTATTGCTTGCTATTATTTAATGTTGTAAATTATAAATGAGAAAGATTCCTTTGTTACTTTATAAATGTAGTATAAAAAAAGTATAATTATATTATGTGTTCCCAGATATCCAATCAAAAAGTCTATTTTACCTATATATTTTAATTTTTAATTTACTATTGAGTTTATAAATTCGTTTTTTTATTGTTTTCCCTTTTCAGTTTCATTTTCCAAATGAAGCAATTCTTGTGTTGAAGAGTTTTAGAAAAAGAACAAGATTTCTGTGTCAAAGCCTCGAAACAATTTTGAGGTCGACGCTAGTCCACGCCTTTAATATTAAAAATTATTAAATATATAAAACTTAACATAGCTAGCGGATGATGATTTTCATGAATCTATATGAAAAATCTAAGTGAAAATATACTCTGCCTCATATGGGTCAGTATAAAATAAAAATAAATCTTCTGTAAAAAATAAAATTACCATATCTCAGCATAAGAAACTCTGTCTTGGAGATTTTCTTGCAGCTGGTAAATATTATCATCAATCAATTGGCATTTCTATTTTTTGCTGAAATTCCGTAGTATGCGTAAGTAATGTTATTTAAATAGTTTACCTAGCATGTAATGTAAACAATCTCATTTTCATCTGATCTTGATTTTATAGAATTGAACGTTTAGTAGTTATGTCCTAACAAATTGTATCTCATTTGTTTTTTAAGAATTTTAAATTAGAAACAAGTGGTTATTTTTCCGAACAAGTGGTCAAGATTCATAGGCAGTTCTGCCTCCATTCTTGTACCCAATCGTATCTCGTGTTCTAGAAAAGTAGCTAGAAAATTTGTGGTTTAAATTTGAACAACTTTAATTTCTTTTCTTAATTTTATTTAAGTTGATTTTTCTAAAGAAAAAATTCAACCTCTGATTACTTGCTCTCAAGTATAGAATAAAATTTGATTTTCCAATATTTTATTCAAGTAGTATATCTACGATGTTTGAATATTTATAGTAAAAATCTTATCCTACATTTTCGTAAGAATTAAGAGACTCACCCATAGCTCCTACTATCGTTTTGTTATCAATTTAACAATGGCAACATATTAGTTTTAATTGTAATGATATTTCAAATAAAATTTCAAATTTTCATCCAAGTAGACAAATTTTATTGTTCTCCAGACTTCCATTTAGAAAATTATAGCAACACATTCCAGAAGCACTTATGAAGTGAAGACAAGTTTAATGTAATTTTTTTATTATTTTAATACAATTTTGGTAATTTGATGAACCTTGCCAAATTTTGTTCAAAATTTTAATCATTCCTCTCGAAAAATAGGTACATAGAAAAATTATTTAAAGAATTCATATCAAGTTAAAAGATATTTCCAAATATTTTCTAAAAGTTAAAAACTTTCTTTCTAAATAATATAGTTAAAATCCCCCCTTATTATTTCTTAGTTTAAAGTCGGTTATTTGCTCGTTTTCATTTTCCCCTAGATGATAGTTTCTGTTTTCTTTGTACTAGTTTTATCTTATGATTACTTCTATTCAAACCCCCTCAAGACATTTAAATAAATTTTAAGCAACATCTTCTATACTGCCTAGGTATTTGTGTGGCGGAGAGACAAAACTTCCTGCTCTTCTTAGTCGGTTGCCAAGATTAATGCCATGTTTTCCATTTTCATGTCTTATAAAAGCGCATGAAGTTTTGTTCCTGCACACAGATCGTTTGTAAGTGTAAAGATTTTGAAATATTCTTTTATCAAATAATTTTTCATTTCATATATTATAATATCCTTATAGAGTCTTTTATTACATTTTATTAATTCATATTGTACGTACTTGTAAAAAAAATACCTTCTTTAATTTTGAAAGTTAGATTTTGTGTGTTTTTTTTCTCATTGTTATGACAAGATGGTTTTATCTTTCTATAAAACTTTCTTCTCAATGTTCTGAATTGACGAAGAAAAAGTTCTTACGTGGAATGTTTCTCTTGAAAACTCCTCAGGTGGGCACATATTTGGTGTGTTCAAGGGTTAACGGATGGGCAATGCATTGGGATTGGTCTTGGTTCAATACTTCTCGCCCCTGTTGTGACTCTTTCATATTATTCATCAGATTTGGAGAAATACTTGAACAAGATCAAACAATAATTCATTGTTCATCTGTTCCGTCTTTTGATAGCAAGCAGAAGTGCAGTTTTCCGACTCAATTCATTGAAAACAGATTTTTCAATTTCAATCCATTTCATATTATATCTACTTTAGTGAAATAAAATATAAGCACCATTGATTGCTCACTCATAATTATTACTAATACTTGTATTTTTTTAAAAATATAAAAAAGGAAAATTTCATTAGACTGAACAAAATTTAAGGAAAAATCTTACTTTAAAAATTATTTGTGTATTTTAAATATTTTAAGTCTCACATTAAGTAAACCGTTATTTGAATAGGGTGTGCAATTGTGCATCTGAAAACCTACTTTCTATTCAAATGTGTCGATTTCAAGTTATTATTTCGTATTCTAAGTGAGAATTAAATCGTCTTGCTTAGAACATAAAATTGGAAGCTTACATTACATTTGGACGAGGTGAAACGATGATGTTGAGATTAAATGACATCACAATACTCCAGAAGACATATCTCAATAACGATTGATTTTGGCGAAATAAATATGTGAAATTTGGTTCTCAAAACTTGTTGGTGCGATATTGTGTCAAAATAAAATTAATAAAATAAATTAGAAGACAGATACTCTATTGCATTCTATTTTTCCTCCCGTTTGATTTCATTGAAGTTTTATTCTTATCTCTTATTGTAATATTTTACTCTAAATTGATTTCAAATATGTTTATTGAAGGAATAAAAATATATGTAACTATATTAATAAATTTTTATTTTGAATACGTATTTTTTACTAAATAAAAGGGAAGTTTATTTTAAGAAAACAAATCATTTATTTATATTTAAGAAAATGAGTAGGATCTAATTATTTTTTAATACTTTATGGACAAATGAATGTTAACATTAGTTTTTTTATTATCGAGTATTTTATAATTGATAAATTAATGTACATACCATATTTTCTTTGTCGTATTGTTTTATTTAGTGGGAGATGTGTTCTAAGTATTCGCCTCAACAGAATAACAAGATCAACTATTCACTTTATTTCAAGTGTGCCCTAAATCACAAGATCATTGAGGGCAATCATTTGGCGAATAATCAGCACTCTTTCCTTGAATCTTTGAAAACTTGGCCATACACACTTCTACCCTTTTAAAGAAGTATACTCACAGCAAAGTTCTAGATCTGTGTGCTTTACAAAACGCACAGCCGAAGAAGCGTGATTTCTTTACGTAATATATTTAACTTGTTATTTTAAAACATTAAGCTACTAAAAGACCAATCGTTTTTCTTCACTCTTAGATCGATCTGTAGTGACCCCTTTCATCAGCAAATTTAGAAACGATCTCATTGTTATCGCGATATTATTTACCTCTCCATAGCAATTTGTTCTCTCTTGTGTTAAACCCGCTCAAATAAACTTACTTTGCAATAATATAACAATAGCAGTGTGAAGTAACGCATATTTTTATGTCTGGAAAGGCGTCTTGCACAATTCATACAAAAGAAAAATGGTTGAAAAGTTGTTTTTAGTGTAATTTCAATATATTCTCCGAGTGGTTTTGAGTTGTGTGTCATATTGGTTTGCATGTAATACAACTCTTTGGAGTTATATCCTCTTCTAGTTACAAGCTATACGAAAATTTAAAGCAATTAAATGTATATTCTTAATCTGTTTTATTAATATTACTTATTGAAACTGTGTACTTAAGGAGCAGTTCTCTGCGTAGCATTTACAGATTTATCGAAAGGTTGACTCTCTCTCTCTTACTTGTAATCTTTTTTTCTTTTTTAAAAAAAGATTGTAATAAATCTCTCTGTTCCTTTCTCTCTCTTTTTCTCCTCTCTAGGTTGTTTTGCATACATTTTTTTCTTTTTTTTTTAATCTAAATTAATTTTATCATAGTAAATTTCCTTTAATTTCTTCATTTTGATTCAGGACTTTTAGGGCTAAGAGCTACTTGTAGTGCAGGCGAACCCAGCGCGGCCAGTTGGATTTCTAGATTAGGTTAAAAATATAGTATTATTTTTCATTTATTAATTCATACAGTTGTAGATGTCTTTACTTTTACTTCCGAGAAATTTCTAATATTAGAAATCGGAAGTATTTTTATTCCTTTGATTTTTTTCCAAATCCTCTCCCATGATCCCCTCTCCACACCCTCTTGCTATGTTGGTTCTGATCATTTCTTTATCCTCCAAAATTTGACGTTTGAATCTCAAAATCTTTACCTTGGCAGAAAAGAGCCGTCTTTGAATGAGAATCTAGCAAAAGCTATTGCAAAGATTCTCTTGAATATGAACGCTCCACATGTAAGCAAAGCATTTCCTGTCTTTGTTGATACATTTCAATTTTAAACTGAATTTGGGCTCATGTCCTTTATCAGATTATTATTAATATTATTATTCAAAGCATGTGTTTTGGTTTGAACAATCCCAGCATCCCAAGGAAATAATAAAAATTTCACCCTGTATTTTTAAAACAATTCCAGCATTACTTTGAATAAATAAAAAAATACATTGAAAATTAAAATATAGTACAGAAAATTGTCCATACTCATTTGAACCGTGGGTCGTAGAGAATCTTCCTAAGGTACTCTCTGCCACCCAACTCCTATTCAGTTTTCTTAATAAACCACACTATCCAGTGTGGAAACGGATGACATCTCCACATCTCCTGATTTTCCTGTCCATAAAGTTACTAAGATTAAAAGTATTACCTCTAGTTATTATTTTATTTTGTAATTTTTCGTTCTAAGTTTATTGATTGGTTTTTTTTTATTAATTTGATTTTGAGTATTATAATTTGGATCTTTTTTTTAATTACGCTTATATATTTTTAGTTTTTGAACCCCTCTCTATGATCACAATTCATACCCCTGAAAGAATAAGAATTAACGGACCTGTCACCGGTTTTAAATGGATAGACAATTTTTAAAATACTTTCTTACATGCATAAAATATAAGTGCGAATGTTATGAAGTCCAACTTTTATCTAAAAACTCAAAACATTTTGTACTATCTGCTAGAACTTGGTTTAAATACCAATTTTACAACAAAAATGACTTATAAGCATCACTTTTGTGAATGAATTCCCTGTTGATTTAAACCTAAACCTTTAAATAAAAAACTTTAAAAATCATATCGAAAAAAAAAATCAAGTACTGTTCTATCTCAGTAATAAAATTTAAAATGTCCTTTTGAAATCTTAAAGGGAAACAACATTACAAGACATTACACATTTATTGTATAGTCTACTATCAATCTGACTATGACAAAAATTCCATAGCCGATTTTTTCCATACAAAAAATTGAAATTTCCCAAGGAAACATTAAAATAAAACATAACAAATTTATTGTAAACTGTAATATCATCAATATTAAAACTTTTAATAGTTGACTAAAATCACTTTAACATCTAGAATCTACTGCGCATGTCTCGTAGAAAATTTTAGCTGAGTAAATCCTATGGAAGAAATCGAGCTGTACTAATAATCATATGGAAAAAATCTAGCTCTATAAAATCCAATGGAAAAAATCTAGCTGTATAAAATCCTATGGAAAAAATCTAGCTGTATAAAATCTAATGGAAAAAATATAGCTGTATAAAATCCAATGGAAAAAAATCTAGCTGTATAAAAATCCTATGGAAAAAAATCTAGCTGTAAAAAATCCTATGGACCGGTAATTCTTTGCTCTCCCTTTGTTATAATTTTGAATAATCACAATACTCTGCCTGAAACAAGATCTTGATTTATTTTGTGTATTTTTCAGTTTATTTTTTACCAAGAGATGTTTTCCTCCCCTCATAAATTTCTTCATTATTATTAAAATTGATTTTATTGAATTCTATGAATATAAATCTTTATTATATGGATATAATATATTATTACTTTTTTATTATTATTTTGATGTAGATGTTAAATAATTATTTCATAATTATATTATTGATTTTTTGATTAGTTAAAAAAAATACGTTTAGTTTTCTTCTTCTTTTTGTCTCATCTCTTTACAGGATTTTAGATTTTTTCCATGTGAAAACCGAATTCGAATCGTTGGAATAATAATAACACTCTTTAGTAGAAGGTAACCATTAGTAAACCATGCTCAAAGCATTCCTCAGAGTCTTGAAATTATGTGGTCACAAACTTAAATTAATGAGGAAAAATTCATGCACTTTGTGGGATTCGAACCAACGGATCTCTACGCTACCTGGACTACCAGACTAACGCGCTAACCACTTGACTACCAGTGCACAACTGGTAGTCAAGTTATGTGGTCAACTTATCGAGTATGGGGGAAAAAAACCATGGCATTACCTGGAACTGTTTCGAAACACTTTCTTCTTTCACTTTTCCTTTTCTCAAACCTACTTGGGGTCGGCATTGTTCAACCTCATGGTTGAGGTTGTTTCTGGATACCCTTCCTAACGCCGTCGATTCTATTTGAATTAACGTCCTCAGTAGGACGGGGGTTTTACATTCCATTCGCTGGGAATCGTAACCCACATTAACCTCACCCAGCCTGGGTAGGCCCGGAAACTTCAGCCTCACGTGTTCGGAGGAACGGAATTTTCTGCGTGAAAAGTCTGCTCAAATCGGGGATCGAACTCAGGATCTTCAGACTACGGGCAGTAGTCACAACCGTTACGCCATGGAGGCTGGCTGAAACTTTCTCAATTTATTGATGAACCTTTCTATTGAAATAGTTTTGTTAAAAACACCTAAAGAGAAATAGTGTTATAAAACACCTAAAGATAAATACGCACTTGAGAAAACCTTAAATAGGAAATAATTATTTAATAATTTGCTATTCCTGCATGAAATAAAAGGACCATTGTGACTTGACGATAAAGTTGACAGCGACGTTAAACCCAAATTAAAACAAAAATATTAGAGAAAAGCTATAATTTGTAATTTATTTGCATTAATAATTGTACAATGTACATAATAGTATATTTAATGCGACCACCCCACACTCAGGGGATACAGTCCTCATGTTTTGTGGGGTAGTTATAACATCTGATGAATGTTATAACCTCTGATAATTTCCTTTGTATTTCGTACTTAAAAGACACAAAATTCCGTTGATACGCGGCTTAATAACTTTACTTATAAAGCTTTGCCCTTATAAGATTTACTATGTATGATTTTATTTGTGGTGAAGCACAAGGCCTCTTCACAATTGTGGGTAGCGCAGCATTACTAAGAGTCTCCTTCACATTTCGAATTATTCTATTACATTAATTTCTTTTTGCTCTGGTAATGCCGCCACAGGTCGGTACTCATACAAGTAACTACTCATTTTTCCTCACGAGGTATGAGTGGACCCCGAACATCCAACTACAGAGCAGAAAAATTCGTGCCCCGCTGGGAATTGAACCCAGGTCACCATGCGTGCAATGCCTAGCACGCTTACTCAATCTGTCACGGTGACTACTATAAGATTTACTATTATTATAATTATTATTAATCTTTAGCTTTTCCAGCGGCCACCAAATACTCAATGCCACACTCGAACTTGCCCCTCTGGATCTTGAACGTGCCCCTATCGCCCCACTCAGGCCCCCAGGTGTTAATGAGGAGCCAGTACGGGACGCCAGCCTCGGTGCCCCAGCCAATCAGCTTGGCGGACTGTACGAACTTCTCCGACTTGGCGTTCGGGGTGTGCTTGTAGACGCCTGAAAATCACCAGAGCGAGATTTCCACGATTCAAGTATATAAAAAGTTGCTCAGGAGGTTGTGAAACGTCCAGAAATATGAAAAAAATTAAAATCGGAGCAAAAAAATGTTTTTTTTTTTTTACTAACACAATACTTCCGATTTCTAATAATAGAAATTTCTCGGAAGTAATAATAAAAAAAGATTAGCTCAGTGGTTAATATGCCATGTAGGTATACTCGTATTAGCTCGCTGGCCATGTGGATGGTCCCGGGTTCAATCCCCCGGGCCGACAAAAAATTTGTATTCTAGATTTGATTTCAGTCCCACAAAAAAAAACTTCCGGTGCGCTCGTGTTGACCCAATACCTATATGGGAAGTATTGTGTCACTTCTCGTGCATCAAAGGGGAGGGATACTACGGGATGGACAGGCTACAACACAGATCACAAGTGTTTACACAAGCTCCTGTTTCATAAGAAAAAGGCTGTTAATCACTCATCTTTTATTTTAAATCATAATACAGTCAAACCTGGATATAAGAAACAAATTTCTAGATCAAACTAGTAGGTACAGTGAAGAAAAATCCTGCCCTGTAAGACGGAAAAATCCTGCACTGGGTGGGATTCGAACCTTGGATCCCTACGCTACCTGGATTACCAGACTAGCGCGTTAACCACTTGACCACCAGTATAAGTCTATTGACCAACCTCAGTAGCTCGATCGATGTGGCGGCGGACTTGTAACCTGGAGGTCGGCGGTTCAAGTCCCAAGTTACGCAAATATTTAGTAAAGCGAGTTAGAGCAGTTGTGATATCCACGATTGTAATAAAGTATTTTTTATTTTTTTTAAATTTTTTTTTATTCCTTACAATGGTGGAATATGATTAACTTATAAGTCTATTAGTTGTAAAGATAAAAGTGGCTTACCGCTCTTGTAATGGTAGAAATCATCATAGAGAATAAATGCAGCTGTGGTGGGGCCGTGGGCCAGGATTTCCTTTTGGATGGTTTCTTCCTTATCATCCACCCAGTATGCGGGGGTTGCTGAAAAAAAAATCAATATTATTTTACTTATTTTTTTTTAAACGACCTCAGTAGCTTGATCGGCGGACTTGAGTAATCGTAGGTCGGTGGTTCAAGTCCCAAGTTAAACAAAGTTTTAGTAAAAGCGAGTTTGAGCAGTTGTGACATCACCT
This sequence comes from Bactericera cockerelli, assembly GCA_024516035.1. NCBI lineage: Eukaryota > Metazoa > Arthropoda > Insecta > Hemiptera > Triozidae > Bactericera > Bactericera cockerelli. Next base: position 5,042,331 of record CM044962.1, on the reverse strand, counting down.
AACTGATCAACACAGTGCCGGATTAAGGCTGCGCGGGGCCCTTGGCAATTTCAAGGCGCGGGGCCCCAAAATTGTACTGAGTTTATTCTAAAATACTATTTTTAGAACCTTGAAATCGAAGCAAAGTGTCCTGAGCACCAATCCATAATAGTATCCAAAACGACGTTTATAACACCAAAGGCAACATTTTTTCCGAATAATAGTAGAAATATCTAAATATGTATTATGAAAAGAATATGTGTAGAAGGATGTCATTAGGTTAGATGTGTAGAATGTAGATCATCGATTACTATGAAGATTTTATCGCTAGTTTTGAATGCTATTTTTTTTTTAAAGGTAACTTTCCAAATTAATTCCAAACAATCAAAAGGCACTTTTAAAATGCCGAAAGATTTTTTCTTTCTTTTAATGGTACTAGAATTGCATGTCTTGAAAAACAATCCAAACCATCAAGATAAGTAAATTTGACGGTGCCGCAGGCGAAATTTTTGCAAAGTTATGGGGAAAGGTACTCGGAAAATAGATAGAAAAATATATCTTGAAAAATTCATTAAAAGCGCCGCAGGTGGCTACAATGAAGATCATTGGTTAAGATGTCGATAAAGCCGATCAAAAGTTTGATAGCAGAGATTACCTAAGGCGATAATCACGTCCTTTGTCAATATTATTCTTTTCAAATACGAGTAATTAATACGAGCCGCAGGTAAAAGGTATCTAAAGATCTACCTATTTTCATATATTTTCTTTTAACATTTTGCTCAACTGGCTGTGATTTTATTTAATATTAAAATCTAGAAAAACCGAGTTAAAGGTCATTCAAACACTTATAATTTATGTAAGCTGCCCGAAAGACGGGGCCCCCAAAATCCGGGGAACTTGGCATCTAACAAATCTGACATATTGGTAGGTAATCCGCTAATTTCTATGTGGTTGATCATTGTTTATTCAAGGAATAGATAATAATAGGGACCCCTGCGCTTTTCTTTCAATTTATGTACTTTGTTGTCAGTGTGTTTTTTTCACTTTTATTTCTTCTTCTTCTTACTCATCAAAAGTACCTAGTGTAAGTAAGCTTTTAAAAAAACTCATAATATCTAGTGTAAGCTGCTCAAGCGCGGGGCCCCCTAAAGCGCGGGGCCCTTGGCATCTGCCAAATCCGCCATATGGGTAATCCGGCACTGGATCAACAGGAATATGATAACATTTTTTTCAACTTTACAAGACAATAAATTTACCATGCAACGTGCTTAATCATTAAAATTAAAGCCAAATTTTATGAAAAGTATAATTAAAAAAAAAAAAAATTATATATCTAAGGTCGCTTTATGAAATAGGATTACAACAAAGACGATCATAAAGATAAGCCAGCCCCGTCCCTAAAGTCGGAGTTTCAACCAATCACAGCGCTCTATAGTCCGATTTGAGAGACGGTCTGTCAATATAGTACAACTTGAGGGACCATATGTCACTTTAGTCCGATTTGAGGGATGATATATCAATATGGTCCAACTTGAGGAACGGTCTAGAAATATATTCTGACTCGAGGGATGGTCTAGCAAAACATTCCTATTTGAGGGATGGTCTTGTCATATAATACGGCTTGAGGGACGATATGTCACTATAGTCCAACTTGAGGGACGGGTTGTTACCATAGTCCGACTTGAGGGACGATCTCGCTTATCTTAATTAATAATAAATAATAATATCGCCTTATTTATACTGCCCGATTAAGACTATTAAAGTCCCATTATTCCAGCAGTAAGCCCAAGACATATTATTATGTGGTAAAAATCCCAAATGGGAGGATAACTTGTCATGTCCCGGCTGGGTTTCGAACCCACGACAACTGGATTCTCTGGATTCACAGAGTGTCGCCTTTACCACTGAGCTACCGGGACAGACTTGTACTGAGCTACCGCGGGACTTAATGGTACTCCTATTTTTATATTTCAGCCCTTAGTTCGCAGCTCACCCTTGTGTTTGTCCGCAAAGAAGTCCCTCGGGTAGTTCTCGTTGAGGCAGCGGGTGTGACACTGCAGCTTGGGCAGACTCTGGCCCTCACAGTGCGGCAGTTGCGGGTTCGACCCGTAGTGAGAGCAGCGCCGGATGGTGGAGGGTTGACACCCCGTGCGCTCCCCGTAGCGACCTCCTGTCACCGTGCCTGAAACCCAGCGAAACCATTTTTTTTTTTTAACAATTTTTATAGATGTTTATTATACAACATAGCGAAACCATTGTTGTTGAAACCATCTTGGCTACGGTTGGGGGGGAGTGATGGTCTTCAGCTAACTTAAATGGAAAAGTTGGCTCGTTCTGAACCACATATATCTTAAATATTCCAGAACAACTCAGAAATTTCCAAATTTTTACTACTAAGTCCCTACTAAGATTTATTATTATTATTTCGAGGAAGATACATTTTTTTTTTGCTTCTAAGTTAATAGTGAGGAGACATTTCAGTCTATTATTATTATTTCGAGGTAGATACATTTTTTTTTTTTTTTTTGCTTCTAAGTTAATAGTGAGGAGACATTTCAGTCTATCTCACTAAAACTATAACTAGTATGTTAAAATTAATTGTTTAAAAATTTCCGCACAAGATGACACGTTTGCAGGATTACACTTTTCTGGATGGTTCTTTCTACAGAGTGAACACGGCTAGTTTTTTATGTAGAGATAATGATTCCATTACTTTTCTTTCTATAAGATAAGGTAAGTAAAAACGAACAAAAAAAACCAATTTCTAATATTAGAAATTTTTCGGAAGTAAAAGATAAATACAGGGTCTTCATAAAGTCTCACCCAGGCCTAGGTTTCTCGAAAACGACTCAGAATATCAAAAAACGCAAAAACCCGTATTCCTTTATATTTAGAAAGATTGATTTTCAGCCAATTTTTTTTTGCCTACACGGCCCCAGTCAGGCTGATCATGGACCAACTTTAAAATCTTAAATAGAATGGTATGTCTTGTGGCATATTTTTTTAAAGGTCTTATTAAGAAAAGTTCATTACAATAAATTTCAGTGTGCTACGACTTACCGTTCTTGAGATACAGGGTCGGACGTCCTGCGTAATATCCATATATTTTGACCTATAACTCGTTAACCGTAAATTATGGAGAAAATTTTGCTTGTTAATAATAACTCCTTATGACAAGACCTTTCGAACAAGTTATAACTCGACATACTCTGTTGATTTTAGTTTCTGGTCGGTTTCGTCAGCCAGCCGGACGAACAGTCGAAAAAAATTTAACGAAAAAACGAATCAAGTTTTAACTTGTTCGAAAGTTCTTTCCATAAGGAGTTATTATTAACAAGAAAAATTTTCTCCATAATTTACGGTTAACGAGTTATAGGTCAAAATATATGGATATTACGCAGGACGTCCGACCCTGTATCTCGAGAACGGTAAGTCGTAGCTCACTGAAATCTGTTGTAATGAACTTTTCTCTATGAGACCTTTAAAACAGTATGCCACAAGACATACCATTCTATTTAAGATTTTAAAGTTGGTCCATGCCCAGATTGCCCAGCCTGACTGGGGCCGTGTAGGTAAAAAAAAATTGGCTGAAAATCAATCCCCCTAAATATAAAGGAATACAGGTTTTTGCGTTTTTTGATATTTTCGAGAAACCTAGGCCTGGGTGAGACTTTATACAGTATGTTTCAGAAAAGGTGGCCACCCCCTCGTAACTTTTGAACGCGACGGAATTTTTCAATTCTGTAAAGTCCTAAGTATAGGAAGTGCCCTATGGCCCATCCTGTGGTCATATTTATTTTTGCCCCCGGTTGGCCCTTCCGTCTTTTAGGCTATATTTTTTCATTTTTCTCGCGAATTTTAAATGGAATGCTATATTTTTTATTCCTGTTAATTAAATTACAAATTAGGTTGAGTATAATGAGCTTTTAAATTTTTCAAAAACCTTATCAGGGGCGGAGCTGGTAGGGTGCGAGTTTCAAAACTGTTACACCCTGTATTTCAGCGTTAGTTTGATTTTTTAGTACAATTTGTATTTACATAGGTTCAAAATATTGTTTTACACCATATGAAATCAAAAAATATTCTTGTTTACATTTAATCAGGGCCGCAGTTAAGTTTTCGTAAAAGTACTTTTTTTCTCACGTCAATTTTTCCGAAAAATAATGGTGTTTTCGAAATTGGCATTTTTAGAGGTGAAAGTCTGCAGTGACATATGTTTTTTATGCTTGAAATCGAAAGAAAACTTAACGGAAAAAACGATTAAGATCATAAAAAAGCTATCTAACCTGCTAGTTTTTTCACGACAGTGTCCGGTAAAGTAGGTAAATTTCGTATTGGATTTTTTTTTGTTGAGGAAACACAATTGGCATAAAAAATAAATAATACCTAATAAGGGAATAATACTTCAATAAACATAACTAAATGCGAATATAAATAAAGATTATTTCTTCTAAATCAGTGCCGGATATTTTTTTTTTTTTTTTTTTTTTTTCTCTCTCTCTCTTTTTTTCACTTTTCAAAGTTCAAGGTGTATCAAAAATAATTATCGCATAATGCTGCTTCTGAAGTCGGCCTAGGGGTCCCCTCTTGAGACAATTTTAGTTAGTAAGTTGGTAAAATCTGTAGAAAACACATTGTCAATCATTCTGGAGTCAGTCCGATGGCACTTTGAATGCAACGATTCTTGTAGGATCACCGAAGTTAAGATACGTCAAGCGAGGAGAAAACTTCGTGATGCTGGCATTCCGGCCTAACCCAGGCTGGGTGAGATAAATGTGTTTTGCAGGTTGGTGAGTTTCTTGCGAATGGAGGGTAACACCCCCGTTATGATATGACCATGCAGTTGAAACGCGATATTAAACCCAAATTAAAAAAAAAAAATCAAACTGGTGTTGCTAGTAATGAATACAAGGTATCTAAATAAAAATCTAACTATCTCGAAATTTAAGAGAAAAAAATCACAGGTCAAGTACCAAACTCTTGAGGGTAAAAATTAAACCCATTCAATTATTTTAAAGAGGAGAAGAGAGAGAGAAAAAAAATATCCGGCACTGATTTAGAAGAAATAATCTTCATTTATATTCGCATTTAGTTATGTTTATTGAAGTATTATTCCCTTATTAGGTATTATTTATTTTCTATGCTAATTGTGTTTCCTCAAAAAAAAAAAAAATCCAATACGAAATTCACCTACTTTACCGGACAGTGTTGTGAAAAAACCAGCAGGTTAGATGGCTTTTTTTATGATCTTAATCGCTTCTCCGTCAAGTTTTCTTTCGATTTCAAGCATAAAAAACATATGTCACTGCAGACTTTCACCTCTAAAAATGCCAATTTCGAAAACACCATTAATTTTCGGAAAAATTGACGTGAGAAAAAAAGTACTTTTACAAAAACCTTACTATGACCCTGATTAGATGTAAACAAGAATTTTTTTTGATTTCATATGGTGTAAAACAATATTTTGAACCTATGTAAATACAAATTGTACTAAAAAATCTAACTAACGCTGAAATACAGGGTGTAACAGTTTTGAAACTCGCACCCTACCAGCTCCGCCCCTGATAAGGTTTTTGAAAAATTTAAAAGCTCATTATACTCAACCTAATTTGTACTTTAATTAACAGGTATAAAAAATATAGCATTCCATTTACAATTCGCGAGAAAAATGAAAAAATATGGCCTAAAAGACGGAAGGGCCAACCGGGGCCAAAAATAAATATGACCACAGGATGGGCCATAGGGCACTTCCTATACTTAGGACTTTACAGAATTGAAAAATTCCGTCGCGTTCAAAAGTTACGAGGGGGTGGCCACCTTTTCTGAAACATACTGTATATACATATACACACATAATTATGTCTTCTGTCTTAACTATGATGATGTGTTTCTTTGTGTTATTATAATATCACAATTTTTAGTGGGTAGCGTAGAATTATAGGACTTTTTCCATATCTTTTAATCTTCTTCTTTTACTCTGTCTTATCCCGCTCAAGCAGGGTCGACGTTGTTCAACCTCATGGTTGAGGTTGATTGCTTTTGGCACATTTTTTACGGCTGGATGCCCTTCCTAACGCCAACGATTCTATTTGATTTAACGTCCCGGATTAGGACGGGGGTTTTACCCTCCATTCGCTGGGAATCGTACCAGCTACCCACATTAAGCTCACCCAGCCTGGGTAGGGCCGGAAATGCCAGCCTCACGTGTTTGGATGGAACAGAATTTTCTTCGAAAAGTCTGCCCCAGCCGGTCCACACTAAGCGAACATTGTTAGCTAACAATGTTCGCAGTGTGGACCCGGCATTAGAAAATGTTTTTACGACTTGTTTGAAATAACATTGTTAGCGAACATTGTTAGCTAACAATGTTCGCTTAGTGTGGACCCGGCATTACGAGGACATTGGGCGCGAAAAAGCTATGGCAATCTCTTCCACCCAACCCTTTCTATCCTCGCCATCACCTCGCCAGTGCAGGAACGCCCAGGTCCTGAAGAGAGACCCATGAGAACAGGCCACACTCTCGTCGTAGCGGCACCTGCGGCAACATGCGGCCACATACTCCGTGGACAGGGACTCGTGGGCGTGGCCGCGGCTGCGGATGCAGCGGCGGTCCTCGAATGCGGCCACAGCGGCGAAAATCTGGAAACGTGTGAACGCGGCTTGTTTAATAATAAAACTTCTTCTTTCTTCAACTTCTCACTTTTCTGTTTATCATCATCATAGGGTGGCGTCATCGTGAACGATGGTGACCAGACAGTGTAGGAATGACTCAGCACTTCTACCACTGTCTTTACAAGGAGGCTAATAATTGACAAGGGCTCCCAGAACCAAGTCAATGCTGGTCTACTCCCTGTTTATACTGATTAAAATAGAGAGGTTAGTTAATGATATGGACATTCAGAACTATTACCTGCTGATGAGGACAAAGAAGCTCGAAACAGCTGTCCAGGTATGTTCTGATATTCATGGGCATCTTATACAACTTCTCACTTTTCTGTTTATACTGATTAAAATAGAGAGGTTAGTTGATGGCATGGATATTCAGAGCTATTACCTGCTGATGAGAGCAAATAAGCTCGAAACAGTTGTCCAGGTATGATCTGATATTCATGTGCATCTTAAACAACTTCTCACTTTTCTTTTTATACTGATTCATCATCATCATCATCATCATACGGAGGCGTCATCGTGAACGATGGTAGCTAGACAGTGGAAGAATGACACAGCACTTCTACCACTGTCTTTACAAGGAGGCTAATAATTATACTGATTATACTGAAAAAATACCCTGTGTACGGGAGTACTTGTGCATGTACGGGAAAAGCCCTTGTTACAATGTCAACTGTAAAAATGTTAATATACCTAAATGAAAATACACTGTCAATTATGGAGTTAAGAAAAGTCCACCGGGGTTAGGAATAAATTAGTAGGTGGTGCTGGATATTTCTTGCCCAACCCTGTCTATCCTGTCAAGGGAGGGTAAAACTCCCGTCCGAAATATAGCTCTCCACTACACCAAGTTAAAAAGTAAGAATAGCGTACCACAAATTTTGTATCTAGTCCATTTAGATTTAGAAGGTGAGTTTCACTGCGCATTGCATAATTAAAATAAATATCAGGCGCTCATAAAATTGTCCAGAAAAATGCTACCATCGTCAATGACGCCAACGGTTCTCATAGGATCACCAGAGTTAAGCAACCAACGTCCAGCTCGTTGCAGACTTCGTGATGATGGCATTTCGGCCTAAACCTACACTATCCCTTAACACGCCCTCTGGTGGGAAATCAAAGCACATTTTCAACCAATCAAAGCACATTGTCGATAGCCATCCAGAGAGGCAATATGGCCAGCATGCTGGGCAGTCTGCCACAGAATGGTGGATTGGAAGAGATATTTCTTTTGTAATGTTGATTTTGAAATATAACCTTAATTACTTAATTTTATCAAAGCACATTTATATCAGCTGTACAGTGATAGTGGCTTTGATTAACAAATCTAAATATAATAATAATAATAATATAATAATAATAATGCTTTTTCTTTGTGTTATTATGTCACAATTTTAGTGGTTAGCCCAGAATCATAGGACTTTACCACTTTAATTTACAATATCTTGTATATTTTTGCCTATGATTCTGCCACTGGTCGCTGCTTCACATCAAAGCAGCTACTCATTTTTCCTCACAAGGTATGAGTGGACCCCGAACATCCAAGTACAGAGCAGAAGAATTCCTACACCGCTGGGGATCGAACTCAGGTCACCATGTGTGCAATGCCTAGCGCGTTAACTCACTCTGCCACAGTGACTACTAACAAATCTAAATATATCTAATCCTGTTTCATAATTCGGCCTGTAGTGTCTGAACACCCAGACATCCCCACCGGCGTACTCACCTGAGGAGCGGCACAGGCTCCGGTGTCCGGCACCTCCCGAATCCGAGGACAATCCCGCCACTGCTCCCGGGCGTCGAACCTGTCGGGAATCGAATCCCCGTACTCCGGATCATCGAGCTTTCTATCGACGGCACTGGGCCACTCGAACTGGTCGACGTGTTTCTCGTCCCCGATTAGAAAGCTGCGCAGATAGCTGTCGCTCAAGTTGGCGGGGAAGTTCCTGCCCGCCTGTGAAACAAAAAATTGTCAAGCCATGAAAAAAAAAAAAACATTGGCTGATTTTGAAAGCCATGATTACTGCCCCGCCTATGAAACAAAAAATTGTCGAGCCATAAAAAAAAAAAAAAAAAAAAAAAAAAACAAATTAAAAAAAAAACATTGGATGGTTTCGAAAACCATGATTACTGCCCCGTCTGTGAAACAAAAAATTGTCGAGCCATTAAAAAAAAAAAAACAAATTAAAAAAAAAAACATTGGATGATTTCGAAAGCCATGATTACTGCCCCGCCTATGAAACAAAAAATTGTCGAGCCATTAAAAAAAAAAAAAAACAAAACAAAACAAAACAAATTAAAAAAAACATTGGATGGTTTCGAAAGCCATGAGGCACTACTGCCCATTCCGGCCCTACCCAACAGGCTGAGTGAGGTTAATGTGGGTAGCTGGTACGACTCAAAGTGAATGGAAGGTAAAACATCCGTCCTGATAATCTCTAGTCAGGACGTTAAGACCAAATAGAATCAATGGACATGAAAGGAACCTAGACATTGGATCTGGGCGTCCATATAATCCTCTCACCACCGTGATTTAGGTATCTGTCCCTATCGCACAGACAAGGAATTATTATTATTATAGTGCCTTTTTTTCTTCAGCTAAACCAATAAGAGCTTTCTTGCTTATTAAGCGTGATTGATGTTGGTAAATCCTAGAGACACATACATTTTATTATAATAATATAAAAAAAACATGATTAACATTGAATTAAATCGTCTATTCGTCACTGTCCATGCCACTTTGAATACATCAGTTCTCATTCAATCGCTGAAGTTATCTCCTCTGTGAATAAATAAAAATTTAATATCATTAAATCACTGAAGTTAAGCATTGTCCAGCGAGGCTAAGACTTTGATGGGTAACCATTCCAATTTGAACCCTCGTGTTGCTGGCTTCTCCCGGCCCCACTTAGGCTGGGTGAGGTTAATTTGAGTAGTTGGTTTGTTTGTTTCCAGCGAATGGATGGTAAAACCCCCGTCGTAAATGACCATATTGACCATGCAGTTGAAAGGAAGACCAAAAAAAATCTAAATCTAAAGCACTTTTTATATTTATCTAATACCCGAATTATGAAACAGAACCTGTTAATCTTAGGGCACACTATCCCTTAATTAAATTTCACCTTGACAACAACTGCATAGGTCATATTTATGCCAGGCTTGGTAGCTGTATATTTCCTCTGTGGTGTAACGGAGCTGTGGCCAACCTTTGTGAAGGAAAATCTTGTTCTAAAATACCTATCGGTCAGGTAATAAAATTCTTTATCACCCGACCTAGATTTTCTAATCCTGTTTCATAATACGGCCCTAAGAGACGAGAATCAAATACATACCGTCCATGTTTCAGCAACTCCGTTGATTTCATCTATGTAGGCGTCTGAGAATTTATGCAGCTCTGCCCCGACCATACAAGAACCGAAAAGAAAAGGCAGCAGCACTCGAAACATGACTCAAAATTGTCTAAAATATAAAATTAGACAATTTTGATAATTTTATTACTATATACGTATAATTAGAATAATATAAAATGTATTGCGGCTCCAAGTGCAGTGTGCTATCAGGAAAGGTGGGTTTTTAGTGGGTGGAAATCCCACACCCCAGGCTGGGGTGTCTTTAAAAGATTTTTCCCCGCCCTTCCTTAAAAAATATTTATATAAAATATAATATAAAAGAATTATAGTATTTTCCCGCCTTGTTTAACATAATGGAAATGACGAGTATCCGAAATCAGGAAGAAATATTTTTACAATATAAGTACAACCGATCAAAATCGACCTGAAGAAATTTGTATACAGGTCGCTCAGAAGAAAAGTTTTAAACATACATGATTTAAAAAGATTTTACTTTAAAGTATGAGAACCTACAATTATTAAAAGAAAAACCAGATTTATTCTCATATACATATTTAAATCCAACGCACTGCGTTAGTAATTGCCTAATCAATCAGTTCTACGATTGTATCAGGTGTAAACGCAGTAATAAAAAAGTAAAGGAAAACTAGCACCTAATTCCAACACTCAGAAAAACATTAAACACCGAACACGACATACGATTTTTAAATTTTATTTGTAAAAAAAAAAAATCTTCGATTGTCAATAAATAAATCAGAAGAGGAAGTTTTTTGGTTTAATATACTTTCAAAAAAATTATAACAATTCTGGGATTCTAAATAATATTCAAAGGAAAATTGTTTCACAAAATCGAAATCACGAGAAAATTTGCAGTTCTTAATTTTGCATATTTCAAACAAGACTCACAGCACGAACGACCTGATGTGATACAGAGTTAAAGTGCCTAATTTGAAAAAAAAAACAAGACTCAAGTTTATGCCGTACACAGGACAGAACGTCTAATAGCTAAGTCTTAATAAGTCTGAAGACAAATAATTGGACCTAGTAAAATGATACGATTATTTGAAAACAATATTAAAGACTGAAATAACGAAGAAAAATCATCACCTACTCAACCAACCATATATTGGACCTTGATTTATCAAGAGTCGAGAATAATCAAGATTGTTAGACAAACAATTTCCTTTGTTTTTCAAATAATGGAAAGGTAAATAATTATAATTAGATATTATAACAATTATACAGGGTGTCCACGATTTTTTTTTTTTTTTTGAAAATTTCAGAATCAATTCTAGGAGACACTCTAAAACTAAAATAATCTCAGATCATTTTTCGAAAAAATGCCGTCGAACGGAGTTATGAACAAAATAATAACTCAGTATTAAATGCAAATGTACAAAATGTATGAGGTCTCTTCGTTGGGAAATTTACTCAATGATCATAATAAACAATGACATAAGAACACTTTTCATTTCTCTTCAACAAGTTTATTTTTCTGGTTAATAATAATAATATCGCCTTATTTATACTGCCCGATTAAGACTATTAAAGTCCCATTATTCCAGCAGTAAGCCCAAGACATATAAAAATCCCAAATGGGAGGATAACTTGTCATGTCCCGGCTGGGTTTCGAACCCATGACCTCTGGAATCTTTTTTTTTTTATTATTCTTTTTATTCAAAACTTTTTATTCAAACAAAAAAAACTTTTTATTCAAGTATTTTTTTTTTTAATTTTTCGAAAAATTACCCAAGATTATTTTTATTTTAGTCTTAGAAAGTCTCCTGGAGTTGTTTCTGAAAATTTCTAAAATGAAACTTACACCCTGTATTGTAAGCAGAGGAAGATATCACTTCAGGAATGACGCTGTTTATTATTCAATAAATTATAATAATTGACACTTTTTTACACTGCCCGAGTATTTAGGGTAGGATGAGTTTTTCACAGCAGCTGATGTTTTGATGCCATTATTATATGGTCAAATAATTTGTAAAATAATATTACAAATAAATAAAATTATTATTATGTGGTCAAATTCTCAGGAGCCAGCGTCGATGGCGCGTTGAATGCACCGGTTCTCCTAAGATCACCGAAGTCAAGCAACGTCCAGCGAGGTGAAGACTTCGTGATGCTGGCATTCTGGCCCGACCGAGGCTGGGTGAGGTTATTGTAAGTAGCAGGTTTGTGAGTTTCCTGCGAAGGGAGGGTAACACCGTGAATGCAGTTGAAAGCGACGTTAACGCCAAATTTTTTTTTAAAAAAAAACAAAAATCAAATTACATCCTTCCTTTTTTCTGACAGGTCATTCAATTCATTCATAATTTTATGTCAATAATAATAATAATTGTTTTTATTCATATTTTCATACTATGTCACATCATCTACCTCCTCTTAAGTACTCTTGTACTTTTCGGGAGATAGGGTACATTTTACAATATATGTTAAATCATTTCTTCATGAATCTATGTCTTCCATATTGATTTAAATTTCATTATTGCAATTTATCAAATATTTTTTAATCTCTTTCTTCATTTTATTTTCATTTAAAATATTTCTCAGATTTGTTGGAATGTTATTTAGCATAGTTGGGATTTGAAAAGATCTTATTGTTGCTCCATAATTATTGTTGACTCTTGGTGTTATATAATGTACATGTCGCGTGTTATGATTTGTGTCTTCTGTTCTTCTATAATTTTCTTTATAATAATGTTTGGTTAAAAGCGTATAGATGTATAAATTTTCAAAGTTTAATATTTCATTTTCGTTGACTATTTTGTTTCTTTGTACTTTCGATGACCATGGATATACGACTGACTTTATGATCTTTTTTTGTGCTGATTTGATGAGTTTTTTATTGTTTTCAGTGCTGTATCCAAATATTTCAATGCCGTATCGTATAACAGGATCGCATAGTGTTTTATACATCAAGCATTTTATTCTTAATGGTACGATTTTTTTAATGAAATGTATTTTGTATGATATTATATTCATTTTGTTCTTTAAGTATAAATATTGTGTTCTCCATTTCATATCATTATCGAAATGCAATCCTAAATATTTTATTGATTTTTGATTCTCAATATTTTTGCAAACACAATTATTTAATATTTTATCATCTATGCATTTATTTTCATGTATTTTTAGGTGTTTTATATCAAATTGTCGAAAACGTCTCACCATTGGATTTTGATATAATATTGCGACTGTCTTTTCCTTATTTAAAAAAATATCTTTTTTATGCAACCATATTATAATTTTATTCATATCTTCTTGTACTGTTTTGTATAGTTCATCAATATTTTCGTGTATATAATATATTATAGTATCATCTGCATACTGTATTATTTTTGATCTAATTCCAATGTTATTGATATTATTGACATATATGTTGAATAATGTTGGTGATATAATAGCACCGGTTATTAATCCACAGGAAATATCATTTTCTTTACTTACGAGATTACCTATTTTCACTTTTTGTTTTCTTTCTTGAAAATAATTAATAAAAAAATCTTTTGTTTCATTGGCAATGCCCATTTCTTCTAAAGATTCAATCATTTTCTTATGACTTATAGTTTCGTAAGCTTTTTTCAAATCTATTGATAAAGTTAAACACAATTGGTTATTATTAAGTGCATTATTTATATCTTCTTTATATATGTGTAGCGCATCAACAGTACATCTATTCTTTCTAAATCCAAATTGATTTTGACTAATAATATTGTTATTTTCCAGATATTCATTCAACTGTTTATTTACATGTTTCTCCATTATTTTTTCCAGACAAGGTAATACATTAATTGGTCTATAATTTGAATAGTTATCTTTTGTGCCTTTTTTATATACCGGTGTAACTTTTGAAATTTTCATTCCAGAAGGTATCTTTCTTTCAGTTATGATTTTATTTATGAGGTCTGTTAAAACATCTTGTAAATATAAAATGTTTAATTTTATGTCTTTTGGTCTTATATTATCAAATCCTGGTCCTTTATTTACATTCATTTCACGAACAATATTTGATAATTCTAAATTTGTGATCTCTTTGATTCTAAATTTGTGACTGACATTATTCATCACACTAGTAATGTTTAAAGATGCATTCAGAGTTTGTTTTTTGTTTTTGATTTCCATTATTTCATTTTTAAAATTATTGTTAAAATTATCCGCTATTATTTCCAAACTTAGTCCAGAATTTTTAAAATTATTTTTTATTGTATTCTCTACGTTGATTTTATGTTTACTGGTTACTTCGTTTATTAATTTCCAAGTCAATTTCATATCTCCTTTAACATTGCTAAATTTAGAGTTATTTTCTTTTCTTTTAGCCTGAGTTATTTTGTTATTTAATCTATTTCTAAATTGTTGATATTGTTTCAAATAATAGGCACTTCCTGGATTTGCTTTTGCACATTTCCACAAATGGTTTTTCATTTTAATATCATCTCGGATTTCTTTATTTATCCAAGTATTTCCTTCATATTTCTTTTTTATTTTTATACATTTTTTTGCTTCTTGGTATAATAATTCAAAGGTATTTACTATGTCACGGTATAATATTTCTGAAGATTTATCTACATTTAATAATTGATTCCAATTATAATCTTCTATTAAACTTTTCATTTTATCTTCGTCTATGATATTAATATTTATTATTCTATTTTCGTCGTCTATTTTATCCTTTTTGATCTGTACAAATGTAAAATAATGGTCTGCTATTTTTTCTTTGATGACCCCTGCTTTAATGCTTTGTTTCGATCTGATATTTATGTGATCTAAACATGAACGTACAATTTTTCCATTTAAAATTTCTTCTCTTGTAGTTATTTGAATTGAATTTAGTATTCCAAAACTAGATAATAAATCAATGTATTCTCGTTTGTTTGCTGTTTCTTCTAAAGTATTAATGTTTATATCACCGATTATTAATAACTCTTTGTCCTTAATGTCCTTGTGTTTTATCCAATTTTTCAATTCATTTATAAATTCTTTCACATTCATTTTCGGTGGTCTATAAACTGCATTTAATATCATGTTAACTTTTTCTAATTTTATTTCAATATTTTCAGAAGCTTTGAATTGAATATTTCTGACTTCAAGCTTGGATATTGTCTTTGATGTAAACAGCAATACCACCTCCTTTTTTATTATTTCTGTGATATGAGTATACCTTGAAGTTTTTTATTTTAAATAAATCCATTTGTTCTTCTTTCAATGATATCTCTGTGAGAATTAAAATATCAATTTTTATAAAGTTTCTTAAATAAACTTTGAGTTGATTCCATTTATCAATATTTAAACTC
>CM044962.1:5012753-5019520 GCA_024516035.1 Bactericera cockerelli | reverse complement strand
AGTCAAAAGTTTGGGTCGGGGATTTGTTTTACATCGTTTGGGGTCAATAGAAGATAATTCACTGTGGTTCCGTGGGTGGTCTCTATAACTTTCGAACGCTTTTTTCGATTTGATGAAACTTGGTACAGAGACTACAGAGTTATAAGTCAAGTTTGGTTCTGGTTATGTTGGGATCAAAAATGAGAAAAATCGGTTTAACGACTAATCGATTTTTGATTAATCGAATAATAAAATTTAGATTATTTGGCCATATCTTGAAACGATAAATGATACAAAAAATTAATATAATGAAACTGTCGCTAGGTGATTTTCTATACACTAAAGTCACTTTGAATATAAATATGCAACATTTTCGAAAATTTCGCCTTATGAAAATTAATTTTCAAAAGACTCCTGTAAGAAATACCCTAATCTATTTATTTGAAATGGAGCTTTTCTAAATAGACAGATTATTTTCTTTTCTTTTTTGTTTTGAGGTAGAGCAGAAGAGGCATGAATTTGGTCTTTCTTACATTTGTTTTCTTCCAATTAGTATGGGGTAAATTTTGTCTCTCGTACCTTTCTCTTTCCTACCCTAACATTAGTAGACTTATGTTATCTGTCTCTTTAAAATCTAGATCATTCGAGTGTTTTCACTCATGAGTGTTTTAGTGGTTTTACCCTCCATCCGCAAGAAAAATTGTGTGCTCAGAAACCATTACCTCACCCAGCCTGGGAGGATAAAATTTGACGGGTTTCCCACCAAGCACTAGCCTCGCTTATGTATCCAATGTACAGTAATCATCTAGTAATCCATCTACAACACTGATGTGTCCAATGTGCAATCAACGCTGCGCTGGCCGTAGCATTGCTACCAATTTTCAAATTGGTAGCTTATGTATATGTTGGTGTGATTTTTTTTTCTTCAATTTAGGTTTAACTTTGCTTAAAACTGCATGGTCATTTGGTCATATCACGACAAAGGTTTCACCCTCGATTCGCTGGAAACTCAAAAACCAATTACTCAGATTAAGTTCAGCCAGCCTGAATGGGGCCGAGAATAGCCAGTATCAGGAGGGTGCGAATCTGAATGATCACCCATCCAAATCCTATCCTCGCTGGAGGTTGTTTAACTTCAGTGATTGAATGGGAAACTATTGCATTCAACGTGCCATCGACGATTGGAAAGGTTGAAGGCGGGAGGACGCCCTAGACAGAAACAAGCGAAGGACAAGACTTCATCCAGCCAGCGTCAATGTCACATTGAATGGATCGGTTCTCGCAGGATCACCAAGTTAAGCAACATCGAGTGATGTGAAGACTTCGTAATGCTGTCATTCCGGCCCAATCCAGGCTGGGTGAGGTTGAATGTGGGTAGCAGGTTTTAAACCAAAATTAAAAAAAGACTTCATCAAAACAACGCCGACCCCATGTAGGTTTGGAATAAGGTTTTAGAGTAAAAGGAGAAGAAGAAGAAGAAGACGGGATTAAAAAATAAAAAGAATAAATTTCTATTGGTAGTTAATTTCCTGTGCAATCTTGAAAAAAATTCTGCACAATCAGATGCTGTGCGAAATTCTCCGAGTCGGAATGAAAGGTTTGCAAAAATATAATGAAGCTGCAAAGTTGGGTGTTTTTCAAGGAGGGAGAGGAGGAAGAGAGAGATAAAAACGTACAATATTGAGTTAAAAAACTTGCATTTTAATTAACAGCGGAGAAATGGAGAATGATAAAGCTCAACATATTTTTGAAGAGAACTCATCTGATCCGAGCTAGATACGTTGAGGAATAATGGGGGAGGGTTTGCCAGCTAGGTTTCTTTGAAACTTTTTTTTGAGGCATGGCTAGATCGTATACATCAGAGATTTTGGTTGTGTTTTTAATTAATATAGATATTTTTAATTATATTAATATTTTTTAATAATAAAAAATACAATATTTCCTTATTATTGGTAAGGAAAGTAAAAATCATCATAGGGTGGCGTCATCGTGAACGATGGTAGGCAGACAGTGGAGAAATGACTCGTACTTCTACCACTGTCTTTACAAAGAGGCTAATAATAATTGACAAGGGCCCCCAGAACCAAGCCAATGCTGGTCTACTCCCTGTATTATAGTCCCCAGCCAGAAATAAATAAATATTTTCTTCATAATGATGAATGATGCTACGTATAGATCCAGCCTAGCATGTCCCGGGGTCTACATTATAGGATGGCTGTTTCGGCTAGTATGACTAGTATAAGGTATTGATAACCTTTTATTTTTATTGCATGACTGTAAGGTTAATATAAAAGTATTGCCTTCAATTTTTTGTTGTTGTGGTTGATCGTGTCTTGAATGTCGTACCTCTTTCGAGAACTTTTAGCTTCTAAGTATGTTGTATAAACTAAATAATAGGTATTTGTTCGGTCACAAAAATTTCAGTAACTTAATAGACCAAATCATAATAAATTTATTCCCATCAGTTCTTTCAAACTTTCCAAAAAGTCACTAAAAGTTTACTTCCGCACGACCTTTGTCTCAAACTTGCGATACTTTTCCTACAAAACTTTGTAAAGGTTAGTCTATTAATATAACCCAGGTATTTCATATGTTATATGTTTCCAGTTCATATTATGTGACATCATTAGGGGTTTTTCTGGGACAACAATATTTCACTTATATCTCCCTTGCCTTTACCATATTAGCATATGTTGCTTTTGGGGTCGGCATTGTTCAACCTCATGGTTGAGGTTGGAAGGGTGGAGCACGTTTTTGTATGGCTGGATGCCCTTCCTAACGCCAACGATTCTATTTGGTTTTTAACGTCCTGATCTGGACGGGGGTGTTACCCTCCATTCGCTGGGAATCGTCCCAGCTACCCACATTAAACTCACCCAGCCTGGGTAGGGCCGGTATTGCCAGCCTCACGTGTTTGGAGGGAACAGAATTTTCTTCGAAAAGTCTGCTCCAACCGGGGATCGAACTCGGGATCTCTGGACTACAGGCAGTAATCACAACCATTACGCCACGGAGGCTGGCATCACTTGTTACATTAAAATCTTTTCCAAAACAGGTAATACTTTTTTTATATTAAAATATTAAAGAAATTTTCTTTCACAATCAGTATTTTTTTTCCAATGGTCAGTTCCATCTTCATACCCCCAAAAGCGACTCTCCACTCCTCTATTATTATTATTATTATTCTAGTATTCTTTATTAGGTAAGACAAAAATGTATACAGTTAAAATACAATGAATTTAAAAATAAAAAATAAATAGGAGAATAAAGATTATTGCCTGTGGCAATCTCTTCCACCCAACTCCATCTTCTCCGAGCTCTTCTTATATACATACCTACATGCAGGTAAATTAAATTAAATAAATTTATGTTGTATAAAATTAATTGTTCTGCAATAAGTTCTTCTGTCTATAAATGATGTTTGATCATACTTTTTTACTTTCCTTATCCTATAATAAGGAAAGTATTGTATTCGTCGAAAATTTGACCTACCCAGTTTTTCACATTTCTGGACGAATCATAGCCTCAGGATACCAAAAAAGTTGTTTTCAGCCATTGGTCCGTGCGTCTGTCTGTGTGTGTGTGTGTGTGTGTGTAAACAGGATATCTCAAAAACGGTAAGAGCTAGAGACTTGAAATTTGGTATACAAATTAGATTCATACACCAGACGAACCACGAAACTTTTGGTTGAAATCGGCCGCAAGATGCGGCTGCAGGGCCGCAAATATTGGCCGCAACCGCCGCTTCTTTGAATTGGTTAAAGATACAAAAAAAGTTAGAGAACAACATTTTTTCGTATTAAAAAAATAATAGGGGCTTACTTGATAATTTTTTTGATATCTTGAACTTTTTGGAACCCGGCCCCAATTCACCGGTATTTTGAGGGGACTAACTTTTTTATTATTCACCCTAGATGGGGGTTGCGACGTATCAAATCCAATGATTTTGAGGTGCTGATTACGAATTTGGAACTGATTTTTTACCGTTGAGTTACCGTTGAGTCACCAGTGGCGGAATTCGACTTCTTTTTGGGGGATAAGGAAAGTCGTGTGATGTTTTACACCAGATTTTTTATTTACACCGTTGGGAAAAATATTTTTTTTTAAAAACATCGAGTGTTGTTTACTATCTATCAAGAAAAAGTTATAGAAGGTCTTGAAATCGGTCGCTAAAGATTTTTTTTCTACAAATTTTATCTTCATTTTCTTTTTTTTTTTTGTTTCAGACTCTGCGACCAATGATTAACTTTGAGAAGGTAAGTAACTAAGTACTAGTACTGTAAGTAGGTTTTACAAACCTATTCCTATTCACAAACACTTTGTGTTATAAAGACATGCGCGGATTATAGCCCTCTTGTACTGGGGGGGCACAATCGCACGATATACCTAACTAGCGGGTTTTTCACGGGAATTAGTCTTAGAATTGGGAATTATTTTGGGGCCCGTGCCCCCCTAACTCATTGAGGTCTTTTTTTAACGGGATTAGTCTTAGAGTTGGCAATTATTTTGGGGCCCGTGCCCCCCTAACTCATTGACATCTTTTTTTTTTACGGGATTAGGGATTTTTTATGAGAATCACCGCTTACCGAAAAAAATCTGGGGGGGCACGTGCCCCCCGTTGCCCCCCCCTATATCCGCGCATGATTAAAGAAGGCGGGGTAAAGAAAGAGAAAAGGAAAGGAGAACAAATACAAGAGAGGGACAGAAATAAGGGTTGGGTGGAAGAGATTGCCATAGGCAATAACCCCGCCCTTTAGTTAGGACTTATGTTTTTATATATTTTCTATTCT
Organism: Bactericera cockerelli; assembly: GCA_024516035.1. Taxonomy (NCBI): domain Eukaryota; kingdom Metazoa; phylum Arthropoda; class Insecta; order Hemiptera; family Triozidae; genus Bactericera; species Bactericera cockerelli. Next base: position 5,014,751 of record CM044962.1, on the reverse strand, counting down.
TTTCATTTTTATTGTATATATATTGTTTCAATTTTTTTCATTGTTTAAATAAATATTTGTATGTACATAACGTCCATTTATACCTAATAAAGCGTTGTATAATAATAATAATAAATAAATAAAGTGTGAGAGAGAGAGAAAGAAAGAAGTTGAAAGGAAGGAAGAGAAGGAGGACGAGTAATAGACAGTGAAAGAAAGAAATAAAATGGGAGGAAGATATAGAAAGAGATATTTAGGAAGGCTGAGGTAGAGAAAGAGAGAAAGGAAAGGAGAACGAATACGAGAGAGTGAAATAAATAAATAAAGTGGAGGGAGAGGGGGAGAGAAAGAAGTTGGAAATGAGGGAGAGTGGGAAAGAAATAATATAGGAGGGAGGAAGAGAGAGAGACACAGAGAAAGCTTGGGAGGAAAAGGTAAGAGTCTTATTTTGTTGGATTCCTAATAAATCAAACTAACTCCCCCTCCCTAACTCCACATCTTATTGCAACTTCCTATTATAACAGGGCCTAACAAAAATACCCACGCCAGCGTCGATGGCATGTTGAATACACCGGTCCCTTCAGAACACCGAATTTAAGCGACATCCAGCGAGGTTAAGACTTGGATGGTGACCATTCAAATTCTAATTCTCGTGACGCTGGCTTTTCCCGGCCCCACTCAGGCTGGGTGAGGTCAATGTGAGTAGCAGGTTTGTGAGTTTCCTGCGAAATGGAGGGTAAAACCCCGTCGTGATATGACCATGGCAGTTGAAAGCGACGTTAAACCCCACTTAAAAAATAAAAAAAAAAAAAAAATACCCACAGCTAGCTTACAAGAACTACAGATCATAAAACTTCTGAATATATCTATGATAATAAATTAGTATGATTAGGTAGAATGGGTAGTTTTTTGAGTGGCCATCTGTCCACCAAACCCTATTCCTGTAAAAAACTAAATAAAAAAAAATGAGTAAAGTGATTTCAAACTGCTGGTTATATCACGACGGGGGTGTTACCCTCCATTCGCAAGAAACTCACAAACCTGCTATCCACATCAACCTCACCAGGCATGGTTGAGCCGGAATGCAAGCATAACGAAGTCTTCACCTCGCTGGACGTATCTTAACTGCTTAGAACCGGTGCATTCAACGCGCCAGCTTTTTTCGGAAGAAGAAATTACTAGATAAAAAAATCAATTTGACCTATTATAAGTACGGTATTACTTCCGAGAAATTTCTAATATTAGAATCGGAAGTATTGTGTTCGTTTTTGTAAAAAAAAATATTTTTTTTGCTCCGATTTCAATTTTTTTCAGATTTCTGGACGTTTCATAACCTCCTGAGCAAATTTGGTTTTGTGTCTGTCTGTCGGTCTGTCGGTCTGTCGTTCTGTCGGTCTGTCGGTCTGTTAAAACGATTCCTTGTAACGCGCAAATCTCGGAAACTACTCGACCGATTTTGATGAAATTTTGCACACATCTAGGAGACATTCTGTAGATGGTCCCATTTTAAATTCATTGAATTCGTACAAGCGGTTCTTGGTGAAAGAGCCCATGCACCTGACCACTAACTTTTTACTTAAACGCTTATATCTCGTGAACGGTACATCCGATTTTAATGAAATTTTGTGTGTGTATGCATATAATTGTTTTACATAGGCAATTTGTATATATTTTTTAATTAATTATAATTAGACTCTGATATTTAAGAAAATCCAAAATTTTGGACAAAAAAGTCAAAAAAATAAGGACCCACGACTTGCCGATACAGAAATTTTTGTGGAATCTAGAATGTAGAAAAAAACGATTTTCTACCATATAAAACAAATTTGAAGAAAATCGGTGCAGTCTTTTTGGAGATACAAGTAATTTAGTATAAAATCTCAAAATTGGCACGTGTTAACAATGTGAAACAATCACGAGGAAGTATAGAGTCCATAATTGGCAGTGTTTTTTTAAATTAATATAATTATGCAATTTCATAGCTCTCCCGGTTGGAGCAGACTTTTCGCACAGGAAAAT
>CM044962.1:4840630-5007653 GCA_024516035.1 Bactericera cockerelli | reverse complement strand
CCCATTCGGGACTTTCTTTCTCATTCTCCTTTTCCCATTCTCTCTTTCCCTCTTCCTCTCTCTTTACCTCTCTATGACTTTCGTTCTCTCTCTCTCTCTCTTTTCTCTCTCTCTCTCTCTCTCATTATGTTTATTTGTTTAAGGCTGGTATGCAGAGACGTTTTTTGTATCCCTATAGGGTTCACTGTAGGGTGGTCCCGAGCTTGCTATAGGGAATACTTCGACCTTGACAATTATTACAATCTCTTCTTTCAAGAGACTTCTGAATGCGCATGCGCACAGGCCCTTCAAACAAACGTCTCTGCATAACAAAGTCAGCTGAAGGGACAAATGACCCAGGCATCCCTACAGTGAGGACTCTGCATACCACCCTGTGCCTCTGTCTTTCGTTGTCATTCTCTTTTTCTCTTCTCTCTTCATATTATAATTATTAAGATCTCTTTAGTTTCTCTCTCATTATTTTTCTTTTTGCATCACCTCTATTCTTTCTACTTTTAATTCATTATAGTATAGAGATAGGTATACCCCGTATACCTATACCCTCTCTTATCCAATTTGATACTCTCTCTTTTCTGACTTTATTATATTTCTCCTTACGAATTTCCTATCTGATTCTCTTTTCTTCTTTGTTACAATTTTTATTTCTGTCTCTCTCTCTATTTCACTATTTCTCTTTCTCTCATTTCTCTCTATCTCTCTCTCTTTCTCATAATTTTCCTATCTGCTACTCTTTCCTCCTTTGTTACTAACCTTATTTCCTCTCTCTTTTCCTCTATCACCTGTTCTCTCCCACTTCAAATTTCCCTCCATCTCTTTCCCTTGCTTGTACCTCCATGTAGTTATCGTATTTTCCATCTCTCTCTCGCTCCACAATACTCTCAATGTTTTTTTTCTATATTTCATCAACCATGAAGTGTATATTCACTGAAACCGATGCATTCAATCAGGAATAAAATGCGAGAAAGAGATGATGAGGCAGGCTTGGTTTTACGCCTGGGCAGAGGGGGAAAAATCCCAGGGCGCCAAACTGAAGGAGGCGGAATAAAAAAAACGGCCCCCTCAAAATTAGGCCGGTTGATATTTTTTTTCAAACGAAACCCATCGAGTGTGGTATTGAATGAAATGTCTTGATGTCCTCATGCTTGATATGACATATTAATTTGACAAGAGAATCTGTGTGAGGTTTAGTACTAGTTAGGCTATTTTTATAAAAGTCATGAGCATTAAAAAATTCCCCGTGTCGCGACTTCATATAGAAATATGAAGTTACCTTTTTTGACATTTTCATGTCTTTGCTCTGGCACATAACCAAAATTATGTAACGAAATTATGTAACGAAATTATGTGACGAAATTATGTAACAAAATTATGTAACGAAATATTAAATTATAAAAAGAGAGAAGAGAAAAAGTATGTGTCATGCGCACAATAACGAAATATTAAATTATAAAAAGAGAGAAGGGAAAAGTATGTGTCATGCGCACAATACGAAATTTGGTCAGTTAAGTTTTAGACCTTGAATAGTAAAGATGAAAATGTCCCAATGGTTGCAGACTCGTATGCAAGCGTTTTTGTGTTGTTTCGATAATTTTTTGACATGGTTCTGTTTTTATTTGGGTACTGGATGATTTGCCTTATGTTTGTTTATTTGTCTGTCAGGTTCGTGAAAAATTAATATTTCATTTCATTAGTGAAGTTTTGTGATCTTGAAAGCCTATGGTCAAAAATTAAAAAAACGCCCCCAAAATTAGGTGAGTTGATAGTTTTTTAAGTAGAGTATTGAATGAAATGGCCTGATGATGGATATAGGAATTCACAGAACTACTAGTATAGATTTTTTACATTTTTTACTGAGTCTTTCCTCAACAATTATAATTTTGGTTAAGGTTTTCTAATCAAGTCGCTGTATTCATGCAAAAAAAAATATTTGCCCGTGAATCTGGGCCTGTAAGGAGAGGATGAAGGAGAGAGAGAAGGAGAGAGACAAAGAGAAAGAGAGAGAGAGAGGGGAGAGAGAGGAGAGAGAGAGAAAGAGTGAGAGAGAGATAAAGAAAAAGAGTGAGTGAGAGAGAGAAAGAAAGAGAGAGAGATAAAGAAAGAGAGATATATATATAGAGAGAGAGAGATAGAGAGAGAGAGATAGAGAGGGAGAAGAGAGAGAGAGAAAAAAAAATTTGCCCGAGAATCCGGGCCTGTATGAAGAGGATGAAGGAGAAAGAGAGGAGAGAGAGAGAGAGAGAGGGAAAGAGAAATGAACAATGTATGGATAGCACTCGACAAATAAATTGCAATCCAAGGTATATGGGGATTTAAGTGGGTAAGAAAAAGATGAGATATGCGGAAAAAAAGGGTAGGTCTGATAATATCATGTCTGTCATAACTCTAGAGTCGGGAAGCCACTGAGTGCAACATTTTGCTGAAATGTTTTGCAACATTAAGGGACAAAAGGGACAAAGAAAATTTGTTGTAAAGCGTTGCGAAGCTATGTTTCAGTCAGTGGGACTCGATCTTATTTGGTTTTAAAGGAAGAGCGGAGCAATTACAGCGCATTTATATCAGCTGTTAAATGATGGTGGATAATTCGACCATAGCGAATTGATAAGTGTGAAAACCACCCCCCGCCGGCCTACATCGTGGCGTCCTCAGCGCTAGTATCGCAAAGGAGTCCCCTCTCCTCGTCCCTCACCCGTATCAAATGTAAACACATAAACATAAATATATCAAAATGTAAACATAAACATAAAAGGGTTGGGTGGAAGAGATTTCCGAAGGAAATAACCCCGCCCTTTAGTTAGGACATAATTATATTATGTATATATTTATTTATTTTTTATTTTAGTATATATTGTATTTTAATTTGTAATTATTTATGTTATATATAATAATATGTCCTATTAATAAAGTGAAAAAAAAAAAAAAATAAAAAAAATAGACCGCGAGAAATATTCTACTCCTTTGCGATGGTGTCGCGCTATGTGGCGTTTCCATGCAACTGGGGTTCGTTTCAACACTGCTTAGTGCTTAAATCTACACGCTATGGTTCGACCCTTTGTGGTTTGTCACTTGCCTAGAAAATCGCGGGATCTAAAAGAGGGCCCGCCAAGGTGTTTGTATCCTGGAGGTAGCTTGTTCGAGTTTCAAGTTTGGCGAGTTTGAGTATTTTTTTAAAATATAAATGTTTATTATTTATATATTAGATTATTTATCAGAATACATTTTTTTGTTTGAGTTATAACTTCAAACATCATGTTGTGACTTATCAAATCCAATGATATTAAGGTGCTGACTAAGAATTTGACATTGATTATTAGCTAACTGTTACCGTTGAGTCACCACTGGCGGTGATAAGGAAAGTCGTGTGGTGTCACACCAGATTTGTTTACGATATCTTCATGGAATAGAGTGTATATTAAAGTATTTAAAATAAATTTTCTAATGTTGCAATATAATCTGACCTGCAATATATTCAGATATTATCTGACCTACGCCGTTTTCCAATTTGAAAAAATCTGGTGTAAACATCACACGACTTTCCTTATCCCCCAAAAAGGAGTCGAATTCCGCCACTGGTGACTCAACGGTAACAGATAACTAAAAACCAATGCCAAATTCGTAATCAGCACTTCAAAATTATTGAATTTGATATGTCACAACCCCCATGTAGGATGACTAATAAAAAAGTTAGTCAAAGCGGGTCCCCCCCAAATACCGGTAAATTGGGGCCGAGTTCCAAAAAGTTCAAGATATGAAAAAAATGATCAGAATAGACCCCTATTATTTTTTTAATCTAAGAAAATGTTGTTCTCTAAAAAATTTTGTATCTTTAACCAATTTAAAGGAGCGGCGCTTGCGGCTAGCATTTGCGGCCCTGTGGCCGCAGAATGCGGCCGATTTCAACCAAAAGTTTCGTGGTTCGTCTGGTGTATAAAATTAATTTGTGTACCAAATTTCAAGTCTCTAGCTTTTACCGTTCTTGAGATATCCTGTTCACACACAGACAGACAGACAGACAGACAGACAGACGCACAGACCAATGGCTGAAAACAACTTTTTTGGTATCCTGAGGCCATGATTCGTCCAGAAATGTGAAAAACTGGGTAGGTCAAATTTTCGACGAATACAATACTTTCCTTATTATAAGATAAGGAAAGTAAAAAGAACATAAAATTTATATAAAAAAATTACTGAGGAAAATTTAATATCTTTTTAGTTGGGATGGCATTTCCGAACGCCAGTACCTACCTGGCACTCACTGTTTTACAGTTTCACATAGTGTAAACTAGCGGGCTGTCGCCCGCTTTGCGGGCCGAGGCATGGCCGTGAAAGCAAAAAATCCTTTTTCGCCAATGGCAGGTGTTGTAGTGGGAGTTTCAAGAAATCCCGTCCTATTGCACATCTAGACTATAAGACAAAGCTACCTACCAAATTTCAGCTTCCTAGGACTTACGGTTTGGGCTGTAGAGCGATGATCAGTCAGTGGTCAGTGGTCAGTGAGTGTCTTTGACATTTATATATAGAGATGTGAGGTCTAGGCCGACCTTGGCCAGGCCTGATGCACTGAAGGTGATTTTTGTGAAGTGTCCATAACAGGTAGTATATTATTATTATTACTTCCGAGAAATGTCTAATATTAGAAATTGGAAGTATTGTGTTTTCTTAATTTGGGCTTAACGTTGTTTACTGCATGGTCATATTGAGGTTTTACCCTCCATTCGATGGAAACAAACCAGCTACTCAAATGAAACTCAGCCAGCCTGAGTGGGGCTGGGAATAGCAAGCATCACGAGGATTCGAATTTCAAAGGTCACCCATAAAATTTAAAAGTGCTTCGAACACAAATACACAGTCAATTTGAAACTAAGAGTATATTACACAAACGTTGATCTAAATATTATAAGATTCCTTTTAAAATAAAAAAAGTCATAATTTTTACTTTCCTTATCATATAATAAGGAAAGTATTGTATTCGTCGAAAATTTGACCTACCCAGTTTTTCACATTTCTGGACGAATCATAGCCTCAAGATACCAAAAAAGTTAGTTTCAGCCATTGGTCCGTGCGTCTGTCTGTGTGTGTCTGCGTGTGTGTGAACAGGATAACTCAAGAACGGTAAGAGCTAGAGACTTGAAATTTGGTATGCAAATTAGTTTTATACACCAGACGAACCACGAAACTTTTGGTTTCAATCGGCCGCAGAATGCGACCGTAGGGCCGCAATTATTGGCCGCAAGTGCTGGTTCTTTGAATTGGTTAAAGATACAAAAAAAAAAGTTAGATAACAACATTTTCTTAGATTAAAAAAATAATAGGGGTCTCTTCTGATCAATTTTTTGATATCTTGAACTTTTTGGATCGCGGCCCCAATTTACCGGTATATTGGGGGGACCCGCTGTGACTAACTTTTTTATTATTTATCGTAGATGGGGATTGTGACATATCAAATCCAATGATTTTGAGGTGCTGATTACGAATTTGACATTTATTTTTAGGTAAATGTTACCTTTGAGTCACCAGTGGCTTTTGGTCCTGTTCCCATTCCTAATATGATAAGGAAAGTCGTGTGATGTTTACACCAGATTTTTAGTGTATAGTATCGACATTACGAGAATTAATGCAGATGCATTACAATATCTCCAACCAACTATCATATTTCACTCTACATCCCCGTTTGTTGCCCACTCTGCAACTACGCCATTTTTTTTTATATGAGTGTTTCTCAGCCTTTTTTATTTCCGACATCGCCGTTGACAAAAAGCACAGAATTTTCGCTTGTCAATCTCTCCATAGAAATTTTATTTTCTCTCTATTATTATGTTGAAATCACTCTTGGAAAAGAAGAAGAAGAAGAAACCAAGAAAAACCAACCAATTAAGCACGAAAACGGAAATGGGATTACTTTTAGATTTTAATTTCTAATTCGATTACCCAGCTCTTAAATGAAATTTATGAATTTCGTAAAATTTAAAAATAAAATAAATTGAATGGTGAAAGAGGGGCATCATGATGTTTTTAAAAATAATATTTATGTGTTTATATAATATTTCAAATACTAATGGTCCCCTAAATGGAGTACAATAAATGTAAATTCAACAAAAATAAAATTCTGCGGAAAGATTTTTTTCTAAAAAACCAGGGAGGGTGTAAGGGAAAAGTATGTTTAGGGACAAACCAGTTTTGAGTAGGTTGCCATTCTAAGAACTTCCGATCTATGTAGATATTAAGGTATTTTTTTACATTTTTGTCAACACTGGAGGCCAGGTTGCAAGTATTTACCTACCCTACAACCTAAGACTCGAGCAATTACTGATATTAATTATTACAAAAAGATGCTTTTTCCATGTGGAGGCACATCATTACTATTATAGTAAGCTTTATTAGGTAGAACAAAAATATATACAGTAAAATACAATAAAATTATAAAGAAAAACAAAAAGATTGAGGAAAGATACAAGAAAAAAAAGAGAATGAAGTTAATGTCCTACCTAAAGGGCGGGGTTATTGCCTGTGGCAATTTCTTCCACCCAACCCAACTTACTAAATCACATATTTAGTAAGTTTTAATAAAATACAAATTAATGTTCATAAAATTATGGATAAAACACCTCCCGCAAATCTGCTGTCCTCTTCATTGTTCCCAACACACTCGCCGCATTTCCAACCTGAACAGCCAAACTGATTCTTTGCATTAGGTATTCTTTTGATCTCTTCTTTTTTTTTTTTTTTTAACAAGAATTGTGCTTTATTTGTACATAATTTCATAACAATAACATAATAAATAACAAAGTACTTAGAATTAATAAAATAAAATAATGTTTATTTAGATATTTTAATGAAATAACTAAATTGGTGACCGTATTGTTAACGGTGCTAACTAGGTAGTATACATAGATCGAATCCATTTGTAATAAATATACCACATAATATGGACAGTAAAAGAACTTCTTGAATAAAGGATCTCTCTAGTCCTCTTCGGGGGAATCGGGGCCAAATTATAAAACAGGATTAAATTTAAGTTGATCGCGCGCTCAAGTCCGAGTTTCAACCAATTACAGCGTTGCAGAATAGCCCGAGTTGAGGGACCGAGCTTATCTTACACGTAGTGGGGTCAAACTTTCTTGACTTGGCTGTTCGGAGCGCTACCGCCTCTTTTTTTTAAACGATATATAATTTATTTCATAGTACACGTATATTTTTATTTAATAAATAAAAAAATACATAATTTATTATTATATTATAAATATACAAAATATTTATGTATATAATTGTTTACTAATCAAATCTTTTTGTCTTCCTCCCATTCTCTTAGCTCCATTTATTCTGTTTTTTTCTTCCCACTTAAATGCGGAGCTTAAAAAAATCTTTGTTCGCCTAAATTTTCATTTGTTTCTTGAATTGATTACAGCTGAAAAATAATTTTCCTTTTTTTTGTAGGAATTTTCTAAATTTGAATAAAAAATAATGGGGATTATTCTAAAGGCTTTTGACAGAAAAGGGGGAAACAAAGCTTGTCACAAACAGTGAATTTAATAGTAAGGCAGGAATCAGATCATTATGTTTTTATTTATTTTTGAAAGTGGATTTATTTGAACGTGGCAAGCTGAATTTTTACAATTAATTCTAGCGAAAAATTCCCAAGCATGACCCCTTGTACCTACCTGTCCCGGTAGCTCAGTGGTCAAGGCGCCTGGCTGGTAATCCAGAGGTCGCGGGTTTGAAATCCAGCCGGGACATGACAAGTTATCCTCCCATTTGGGATTTTTTGTTTTTTACAAGTTTTTACCATATAATAATATGTCTTGGGCTTACTGCTAGAATAATGGGACTCATTAGTCCTAGTCGAGCAGTATAAATAAGACGGTATTATTATTACTTTTTATTATTACCTACAGCTTGATAGAGACAATTTTCAGGACTCTGTTGAGGCCGCTTAAATTTAATAATAATAATTCCGTGTCCGTGAGATAGGTATTGATACCTGAATCACGGTGGTGAGAGGATTATATGGACGCCCAAATTCAATGTTAAGGCTCCTTTTATGTCCATTGATTCTATTTGGTTTTAACGTCCTGACTTGAGGTAGACAGGACGGGGGTTTTACCCTCCATTCGCCGGGAATCGTACCAGCTACCCACATTAACCTCACCCAGCTTAGATAAGATAAGATAAGATAATGTTTTATTGGTGTTCATTCAACATAAAAGTTGTTAACACAAGTCAAGGTACAAGTAGAAGTAATACAAAAAAAAAACATAAAATACAATAAATACAAAAAATATAGTAAGGGAAGAGACACTACAAAATAAAGAAAAATCACAATACATGAGAGATAGTGAAAAGGGGGTATGCAAAATACCTAACATGAATCAGGGCACGTTTCATCCATCGAGAGGAACTCATTAATAGAGTAAAAAGCTTTTGTTTTTAGGACATTTTCAATATATAATTTGAATGCTGGGAAATGTAAGTCGCGCACAGATGGTTGTAATTTATTAAAAAATAATACCCCATAATGATTCATAGTGTTTTTGGCCTTGTTCACTCGATGACGAATAGGTACCAAATTTTTTTTGTTGTAAAGCCCGAAATGACAGCCTCACGTGTTCGGTCGAGAGAACAGAATTTTCTGTGTGAAAAGTCTGCTCCAACCGGGAATCGAACTCAGGAGTAGTCACAACCGTTACGCCACGGAGGCTGGCTTAAATTTTTATTAAATTTAATAAAAGGTTAGATTATTTACGTGGTACCAGGGTCTAAGAACGAAAGAGGGATTTGTCAGACTTTATGACATAATCAAACATCAGGCAGTAAGTAAATAGCTGAATGGAATTGTTCCAATTAGAATAAATCCCAAGCAATAGGTTTAGCCTTAATAAAGCGAAACCTTTACCTTCAATATGGAACAATTGGAACATTTATACACAATTTTATTTACCATACCACCGCTTTTTTCTCTGAATTGAACATACACATGGAAGCGATGGCATTTTGTTTTCGTCCCAAATTGGAAAAGATTTCTGGGAATATAGAAGAAAGCTTGATTGATGTGTAGTTTTGGGTAAGCGTTCATACAGGGTGTATGTGTACGCTTAACGCTTATGTATCATGTAACTATAATTTTATTACAACCATGATTTTTTTTACAAGTTCACGAGTTAGGTCCATTTTTACAATAAAACACTAAAAATTAGACATTAATACTAAACACTTATGACTAGAATTAAATCTAAAGAAACACTTATGACTGGAATTAAATCTAAAGAAACACTTTTGACTAGAATTATATCTAAAGAAACACTTATGACGGGAATTAAATCTAAAAAACACTTATGACTAGAATTAAATCTAAAGAAACACTTATGACTATAATTAGATATAAAAAACACTTATGACTATAATTAAATCTAAAGAAACACTTATGACTGGAATTAAATCTAAAAAACACTTATGACTAGAATTAAATCTAAAAAACACTTAGAACTATAAATAAATCTAAAGAAACACTTATGACTAGGATTAAATCTAAAGAAACACTTATGACTAGAATTAAATCTAAAAAACACTTATTGAGCAGGTTAACAGATCGAGGTCTACACTGGCATCATTCCTCATGGCATCAGCATTCTCTGCATGGGCGAGAACTCACCCACATTGGTGGGGGGTTTCTTTAAATTTAAAAGTAAGGTGTGAGCGGGTGTTACTAGATTCTACCCGGAAGTTCAGTTGAGCAAGTAGCTCGGGAGAGATCACCATTATTATCTATGTAAGAGCTTTAAAAGGAAAATAATATCTCGATGATTTTATCTATTGTTGATGATAATATTATTGTTTCATTGCGGTTGGCTGGAAGAGCTCACAATGTAAGACTATTGTAGTTAAAGCCATAAAAAATATTGTTTCATTATAATAAATATTTCTTTTATCGCAATAATAATTCGGATCTAATTGGTTAAATTGTACTAAAGGGATTCCAGTACATAATAGATCTTCTTTCATGCGATATAAATTGAAAATAAAATCAAGCAAAACGCTAGTTTTGCAACGCCAAGAAAATAAAAGAATTAAGAGCAAACCGAGTACCTCACCTTTTTACTCTCTACTATTGTAACACCCTGATAATTGCATACCCAGAAAGCTAGAATAAATGATAGACTTTCAGTATGAACCTATATAATATGTTCAAGTCCTATATGGTAGGTAGGTATGTAGATATAAATGTAATTTGTACGAGACATTGTGATCAATACATTCATGTATGTAGTTGAACTTTTGTAACTGTTTGACATGTGTACTTCTGTAAACATGGAACTATTTCTCTCTCCTTTTTTGTATTACAGAAGAAATAATCTTTGGCATTCCTTGGTATTAGAGAAAACATGTGTTACTTGGCAGTGTATTCTGTAACTTTGAAACTTTACTATGTTTGATTTGTAAAGATTTGATTCTACAAAGGCAATATGGCGGCATGCTACAAATTTGTACCAACCTCGGGGCGGACTTAATGGACGTTTTTGTAATACCTCTGGTGGAGCACTGGTATTCAAGTGGTTAACGCGCTAGTCTGGTAATTCAGGTAGTGTAAGGATCCGTTGGTTCGAATTCCACCCCCAGTGCATGAATTTCTCTCATTTATTTCAGTTTGTGACCACATAATAGTAAGACTCTGAGGGTTACGTGGTAGAAAATGCTTTGAGCATTAACCTCGCCTGGTGGTTACCTTCCACTAAAGAGTGTTATTATCATTATTATTACCTCTATTTATCTAAGTCTAGATTTTGTGTTTTGTCTTAGATGCGGAAAACTAATGATAAGTCATGACTTAAGATTTCGATTTTGTCTATTATGTTCGGCCTTAGTCGCTGGATCAATAAGGTAGTGAACTCATAACCTGAAGGTCGGTGTTCAATTATGAAAACTTAAAATTTAAGTTAGCTCCCCGTTTTCTGAAGTGTGAGGCTACAATAAACATTCATGAATCTTATTATATTAAGTGATAATATTTGAAATGGTTTAACTGGTTTTTGAAGCAAGGTTCATGAAGGTCACGAAAAATTCGAGCTAATAATATTATTGTCTGTCCCGGTAGCTCAGCAGTAAAGGCGGCACTCTATGAATCGAGAGGTTCTTGAGGTCGCGGGTTCGAAACCCAGCCGGGACATGACAATTTTTCCTCCCATTTGGGATTTTTTACTACATAATAATATGTCGTGGGCTTACTGCTGGAATAATGGGACTTAATAGTCCTATTCGGGTAGTATAAGGGTTGGGTGGAAGAGATTGCCACAGGCAATAATCCCGCCCTCTAAGTAGGACATTAACTTCATTCTCTTTTTTTTTTTGTTCTTGTATCTTTTCTTAATCTTTTTGTTTTTCTTTATAATTTCATTGTATTTTACTGTATATATTTTTTGTTCTACCTAATAAGGCCTACTAAAATAAAAATAATAATAATAATATACATAAGGCGATATTATTATTAGAATAATCAGATTTTGCACTCTTGTTACTTTATTGTCGCGCAAAAAAGTACCGGATTTTTATACATCTTTATGTATACATAAATATATCCAGAATATTTCCATTTGAGTTTTCGTGCCTCTTTTTCTATGCTTTTTGTTTTAAGATTTTCTTCAACAATTACAGACTTGAAAGAGAGAGATGGACCCGCTAAGTGACAGAATGGACTTCCAGACACACGAAGAGATTTAGAGGAAGAAGAGCAAAGACGTGAGGCCACGAATTCAACCCATAGCTACGAAGCACATGGCCGACAATTATCATCACTAAAAAATAAATAAAAAAATCGATCACTTAATCCAGCCATCTTTTTAGCCAGACAATTAACAGAGTCAGGATAGTGCGGAAACTAGTTCTTGGATTTCAAGTGTAGGGTACCAGAAAAGTTTAGTAAAATGAAAAACTAATATGCTACCACCATTATGCATAAATCTTTAGGTTCATGTTCAGCACCTAAAAATTTGATTTGCCGCACTCGAAGTCTAAGATGGGATTTGTTTGAATTTACAATTTATGTTGATAAAAAAAAATAAAAAAATAGGCAGTGCCATTTAAAATTCCAAAGTTGACCTTGACATAACCTTGAGAGGGTTATCTAAGAAACTTCTCAAGGTCACCATTAAGCGTCCCCTTTGGATTCACGAAAATGACTTTTGACGGTTTTTTTTTTCTATCGTCAGTAGGTACTCCTCGAGATATTTGAACACAGGGAGACCCTTACATTACATTACATTACATTATATCTGGGGGTCTTTTCTAAAAGAAATTCCTATGTGCTGCGTCCATTATTTAGAACTATTGCACCCCATTCAGCTCACTCATCACTTTCAAAAACGTCTGCTGCACTAAAAAGTTTAGCAGGTGTTATATAAGTTCACAGTGTTTGTTTCCAGCTTTTGTCCTGAGTATACAAGAGTTTGGATTTTTGTGAGTGACTTGATTAGGATGGGAGAGGGTGTTCCCTCACCACACTTATCGTACTCAATGGTGTCATTGTATACTCCAATGTTGTTTCTTAGGAAATAGTGACCTGGTAGTAAACCAACTATTTCTCTGGTGTTTGTTTAACCCAGTCAACAAAGGTGTCTGAGTTATTTTATTTTATTATCATTATTTGATTTTAATTCCAACCAGTCTACAAATTTTCTGAGTTTTGGTTTTGTAACGTATCCAGTACACGGTAACGTAAACGGTTGAGAGAGAAATCTCTCACAACTGTACTGATTGCGGGTTAACAATTACATCAAGCAAACTGCGAGTATAATATGAGATAATTCAAACAAACCACAACATCCAGCGAACTGCAACCCATCTGCCCACAAAATCTCTTGGTAATAATAATAATAATTCCGCGTCCGTGAGATAGGTATTGATACCTAAATCACGGTGGTGAGAAGATTATATGGACGCCCAGACCCACTGTCTAGGCTCCTTTCATGTCCATTGATTCTATTTGGTTTTATCGTCCTGACTTGAGGTAGACAGGACGGAGGTTTCATCCTCCATTCGCTGGGAATCGTACCAGCTACCCACATTAACCTCACCCAGCCTGGGTAGGGCCGGAATTGCGAGCCTCACATGTTCGGAGGGAAGAGAATTTTTTGTGCGAAAAGTCTGCTCCAACCGAGAATCGAACTCAGGATCTCTGGACTACGGGCAGTAGTCTCAACCGTTACGCCACGGAAGTGTATGGTGTACAAGTGAAACACCTGCCAGCAGTAATGTCATCATCATATTACACACATCCAGCCCAATTTTGAAATAGAAATATTATTTTTTGAAAGGGAGCAGGTTTCCGAATTACCCACAACAGCAATAAATCTATGTTCTTTATAAATAATGATTACATATATTATGATAATTAATAAAAAAAAAAAACTATATATTATTTATAATGAAAGTTCGCGTGCTTGTACATAATTTATTTCTCCGACCTCATAAATTTTAACAAGAATTTTTTTACAGTAAAAAAACATTTTTTGCAGTTGACTGTCGAGTTTTTCTTTTTTGGCAGTAAACTAAAGAAGGTGATGTTTTTATAATATAATTAATAAGTACACCTTGGTAAAATTGTAATATTTTAAACAAAAGCCTCGGGAAATACAGTGCAATGGAATTACAGTGCAGAAAAAACGGCAAAGAATGGTTGTTATGCTGCAAATGTTGTAGTATGCGGTTGAATTGTTTCCAAAAGAAAAAATTGCCTAAAGCGTATTTTTAGTTCTTTTATTTAAAACTTTTTTTTTGAAAACTTTTGTATGCTTTCGGTTATCGTTCATGAAATTATGCAGTACCATTATAATATCAACTGATGGCACAAAATATCTATCAAAGGTTTCGTAGCCGTCAGCCGTCAGCCTAATATCAACAAAATAATATTACCAAGCCATCGTCGATGGCCGATAGCACGTTGAATAGACCAATTTTTGTTCGATCACTGAAGTTAAGCATCGTCCAGGACTTAGATGGGCGAACATTCAAATTCGAACCCTGGATGAGATTAATTGGAGTAGCTGCATGGTTTGTGAATTTCCAGCGAATGGAGGGTATAACTCCAGTCGTGTTATGACCAGAAAGCGACGATAAAAAAAAAAAAAAACAAAACAAATAAGGATTCTGTGACTTCAGTAGCTTGATCGATAAGGCAGGGGACTTGTAACCTGGAGGTCGGTGGTTCAAGTCCCGGTTTCAGTTTAGATTTAGTAAAGCGAGTTTGAGTAGTTAATACATCACAAATATGGTTTTTTTAAAAAAATGAGGCTTCTCGATAATTTATAAATAAGAAGAAAAATAAAGGAGATATTGTGAAACACATAGTTCTTGGACACTGATGGTTCTTTGCCACGGACTGGTAACTTCAAGGTCCACAGTTCGACTATGTCAAGCACGGAAATATATGTACATATGCATATTTTTAATTCGGGTTAAACGTCGCTTTCAAGTGCATGGTGATATCACAATGGGGGTGTTACCCTCGGATTAGCAAACTCAGAAGTAAACTAAACAACCAAGTTACTCATATTTCCTCAACACAAACATACTGTATGAGTTGCCCCCGTAGCATCCAAGAACAGAACTGAAAATATTCAAGTCCAGCGGGAATCGAACCCGGCTCAACCGCATGAAGGCCACAGTGTAATAATTCAGTATCACAATCATGAAACTGAACTCGAACGATTTTTATGACATCTTTATCTATTGGTCAATTTCTTTTATGTTTTCTGATGGTTGATAACTTGGAATACGGAAACTGATAAAAGACATGTCAACCAGACATGCCACATATTGTAAGTAATTCTAAAAACACATGAACTATAAAAAATACTTTTGTTATAAGGTCAACAACAACAACAAAAAATTCAAAGATTGAGCTGGACAATCCTCTCTCTCTCTCTCTCTCCCCCCCCCCCCTCCTTATTTCCCCCTCTCTGTCTCTCTTCCTCCCTCTTTTTTCTCCTCTCTCTCTCCCTCCCTTCTTTCTCCTCTCTCTTTCTCTCTCTCCTCTCTCTCTCTATCCCCCCTTTTCCTTATCCCTCTCCTTTATTATCCTACCTCCCCCCCCACCCCTCTCCACTCCTCACTCTGTCTCCCTCTCCTCTTTCTTTTGAAACTCGTTATCACAAAATGAATAAACATAAAACATTTCCTTTTTTATGACACCATCTTTACTGCAAGACATGTTTACATGTCCGGCATTTGAGCTGCCTTGCTGGGTTTTATTACTTTTATCGACCTTAAAAAGTGACCGTTCAAATTCATATTGCTATATCAACTAAATATATTGCTGTATTATTGCTATATCAACTATTATTATTATTATTTTACACTTTATTAGATATAAATGGACATAATGTACAATGAAAAAAATTAAAACAATATATACAATAAAATGAAAAAGAATAGAAAAATTTATAAAATCATATGTCCTAACTCAAATAATATTTTGCTTGGCGTCTAAAATCAGAAGTAGCACATTCAGACTCCATTTTATCGCAGATCAGTTGTTTCTAATCCCATCCAAAACATTAATTTATTATTTTCCCTTATATTATGTGTACTTGACGTGGGAAACCACCAATCATCTTTAAAAATTCAAAAAAAAAAAAAAACAATAGACTCTCTATACCTTATAGGTAAAAGAAAGTAAAAAAAAAAAATGAGACTTTGACCTTGAGAAGTTTCTTAGATATAGAAATGTCACCAAGACAACTGCTGGAACTCTGGAACTCTTTGGTGTGAGTCCGGGAAGTATAAACTTCAATCAGCCTGAGTTGGGCCATGAATAACCCGCATTACGAGTATCTTTGGGGTTTCAGCCTTCGGACCAAGTCTTAACCTTTCTCTTGAAAATATATATTGTTTCCATTTTTTATTGTATACAAAATGACAATATAACTACCAAAAAGAGCGAAACTGGCCAAGTTAGATAGTTTGCAGTTAAAAACATACAAAATGAGGAACTCAGAAAACGAGTTTAATAAAAGAAATAGTTTATTACCGAGATAACTTGGCCGAAAACAAGATATCACTGCATTCTTTTTCGATACGAGTTTTGGGAACTTTACCCTTTTTTAACGGTAGTATTTTTGTGGTAATTATTTTAAAAAAATGAAAAAATGGAAATAATGTAAACAATAAAAAGGAAAAAATAGATAAATATCTACACACATAATATACGTCTTAAATAAAGGGCGGGGTTATTGCATATAGCAATCTCTTCACAGTTATTATGTATGTGTCTACAACGTTTATCTGCCATTTTATGATGGGCACAATTTAGTAGAGCTCTCTTTTAATTTAAAAGCTCCATTATCACTATTTGTGTTATTATTATTAACACTTCAAGAACCTTATTATTATTCAGCGCCATAAGCAAGGAGACACTAACACGTAGTAAGATTTTCTCTTAAACTGAATCCATTAAATCCAGTAAAGTGCCTAGCTATCTATGTAGCTGATCTCAATATTCGCAATAAAATTCACAAGTGGAATTATCAGAATATTTGAAGAGAAAAATCGTAAGCAGTATCACAAATTTTTTTCTGACATTGTTTTTTTTTAACAAAATCATTTTTACTAGCACAAAAGTACAAAATGTACATCTAAAGGCCCTTTGCTCAAGTAATATCAAGTTCTTCGGTCAAGCTATACAAGTATACATAGTATCACTCAATTTACTTTTACATGACACAACATTGAGTATTTTCCTTATCGCCTGTTTAACATCTAGGATCTGGGTCAATCGGGACGTGAATTTTCCCCGTAGATACAGAATTGATTAATTTTTAGCAATTTTCCAAAGTTCTCATAACCTATCAGTTTTTGATTATCTTTTCTTTTACGTCATAAAATATTTTACTATCTGACCTTTCACCAGGGTGTCCGAGAGAACGGAGGAAAACTTGTCGGAGAAACTTTACCGCGCAATTAGCTCAGTGGTTAAGCACTCGCTTGTCATGCGGAAGGTCCCGTGTTCGATCCCCCGTGACGACAAATTTTTTGTATTCTTATTGACAGTTGTTTGTAAGGGATGGATACCTTCCGATGCGCTCGTGTTGACCCAGCACCTAAATGGGAAGTATTGTGTCACTTCTCGCCCATCAGAGGGGAGGTATAATACGGGATGGGCAAGCTACAACACAGACCACAAGCGTCTAGAGTAGCTCCTGTTTCATGGTTACGAAAAAAAAGGCTGTGAAACAATCATCTTTAGAAATAAAAAAATGCAAAAATGGAGAAATTCGGAGGTTGATTTTATTAACGTAGTTTTAAAAGGAGACTTGTTGAAATAAAGAAAATACAAAATTACGAGAAAAAAAGGCTGTGAAACAATCGTCTTTAAAAAAAAAAAAAAAAAAAAATCTGTTAAGAAGATTATTTTTCATATAAAATTTTCGTAAAAATATTTTATAGAATTACAATGCAGAGCCTATACATTTTTTAACAGAAACTTTACGGAAACGATATATATATCTCCCTTGCCTTTATCCCATATTAGCTTATGTTGCTTTTGGGGTCGGCATTGTTCAACCTCATGGTTGAGGTTGGTAGGGTGGAGCACGTTTTTTATGGCTGGATGCCCTTCCTAACGCCAACGATTCTATTTGATTTAACGTCCTGGATTAGGACGGGGGTTTTACCCTCCATTCGCTGGGAATCGTACCAGCTACCCACATTAACCTCACCCAGCCTGGGTAGGGCCGGAAATGGCAGCCTCACGTGTTTGGATGGAACAGAATTTTCTTCGAAAAGTCTGCCCCAGCCGGGAGTTGAACTCGGGAACTCTGGACTACGGGCAGTAGTCACAAAAAAAAAAAATCTGTTAAGAAGATTATTTTTCATATAAAATTTTCGTAAAAATATTTTATAGAATTACAATGCAGAGCCTATACATTTTTTAACAGAAACTTTACGGAAACGATATTACTTAATAAACGATATCTCTGGGATTCAAACCCAGGTCACCGTGCGTGCAACAACTGCAACATGTGCTATACCACGGTGACAATTTACAAGACACCCTTATGTTTCAAGTCAAGGTTAACATTATTTTGCGTTGCGAGATAATATTTTTACTGTGTGTCCCCCGAACAGATAGAGTAGCACGGACAGCCCCACCCATGCACAGGACATGACGTGGCCCAGTGTGGGTCGTGTCCCATCATGTGGGTCGTCATATTTTACGAGGCACGGAAATACAATTCGCGCTCGCGTCCTCTCTCTATTTAGAGAGGAATTTTGTACAGACAAGCCCGCCCCCCTCCACTTCCCTCCACTAGAGTAGGGTATTTAGAATTTTTAAAAATTCTATGCTCTTGTTGAAGTAGTGCTTCCGAATTTTCAGCGAAATAGTCGTACAGTTCTACATATTTATTGAAATCCTTCCATTCTACAAAAAAAATACATTCAGTAGATATGAAAACAATACTTTCTATACTTTACCACAAAAAAATCCAACCTCAGTAGCTTGATCGATAAGGCGGCGGATTTATAACCTGGAAGTCGGTGGTTCAAGTCCCGGTTTCAGCGTAGATTTAGTAAAGCGAGTTTGAGTAGTTGTGTTATCACGAAAGTGATTAACACAAATATGATAACTTCTATACCTTTCTGGTAATAGAAAGTTAAAAAAACGAATGACGGATGGTTGGTGTAAGGAAGTGATATTAAGTCCAATTTTTCGCCTATATCTCGAGAACAGTCCGGCTGGGGGACTATAAACAGGGAGATGACCAGCAGTCTGGCTGGGGGACTATAAACAGGGAGATGACAGGCAGTCTGGCTGGGGGACTATAAACAGGGAGTAGACCAGCATTGGCTTGGTTCTGGGGGCCCTTGTCAATTATTAGCCTCCTTGTAAAGATAGTGGTAGAAGTGCTAAGTCATTCCTCCACTCTCTGGCTGCCATCGTTCACGATGACGCCACTATGATGATATCTCGAGAACGAACCATTCATAAAAATATCAAACACCTAGGCCGAGGTGTGAAAAGCGCCCAAATTTTTGACACATTTCCAACTCGGAAAGGCGCGGAGATTTGTAAAAGTTTCATTAAAAAATAAAACATTCATTACGACACAACCGTGAAGCAGGGATAAAAAAGAAAAAGGTTAAAAAATATATAAAAAACGTGCGAGGAAGTGAGTGGTCACACACTTGCATAAAGTTCTGAAATATCCCACTGGGATTTCCATGTACTCGCTACATTGCCTCAGTTATATTGCAAGCTTTTAACATAAAAACTCATTCAAATAAATACATTGTACGTTTTATATACATTTATGTAGATCTATGCTTCGTTTCTATGAAGATAACGTTCAGAATAAATCCCGAAATTTCTTATTTCCTACGATAGCATTAGAAATGACGGGACTCTAAAGGAAATGAATGTTTTTTATTCTGCTTTGACAGTTTTCTTCTTGGAAAAAGAATTTAGCTTCCAGTTGATCTCCTGTAAAGCTTCCACTTATCTGCATGTTGCGTTTTCTTTGGGTTTACACTAATGGTTGTTTGTGGGCAATCAGCGTGACAAGATAGATGTAGATGAAAATAACCTTGCACATTGCATAACTAACAAATACTAGGCGTTCATACAAATTTGCTAACATGAATACAGAACGGAATTTAACAGTGTTCAAAAGCTGGTTGGACCTTGTTGGCTTAGCTACGAACCAAACAAAGTTTAACGTTGATACATGTTGAATACAACAGTTCAATCTAAGCAACGTCCAGCGAGTTTAGGACTTGGATGGGTGTCCATTTGTCCATTATAATAATACTCTTTAGTGGGAGGTAACCACCAGGCGAGGTTAATGCTCAAAGCATTTTCTACCACCTAACCCTTAGAGTCTTATTATTATGTGGTCACAAACGCAAATTAATGATGAAAAATTCGTGCATTTGGTGGGATTCGAACCAATGGATCCCTACGCTACCTGGATTACCAGACTAGCGCGTTAACCACTTGACTACCAGTCCATTCAACTTCAAACTATTTTAATGCTGACTATTCCCGGCCTCACCCAGGCTGGGTAAATGTGGGAATCTGGCTTGTGAGTTTCCAGCGAAAGGAGAATAAAACCCCCTTCTTGAATAACCTACATATTTAAGGGTTGGGTGGAAGAGATTGCCATAGGCAATAACCCCGCCCTTTAGTTAGGACATGTGTATATATTTTGTTTATTTTTTTTTCTTGTTTATATTATTAATATTGTCAATTTTTATATTTAATTTTTACCATTATTTGTCTCTATACATAATATATTATGTTCTACTAATAAAGAGTTTCTAAATAAATAAATAAGAGACGTTAAGAAAAGTATAAATAGTACATAACTAAAAACTTTTTACTTACTTTCCGCTTTATAACTAAAAACCCGATTATAACTAAAAACTACTTACTTACTTTCCGTGTTAATTTTTTTATGTCCTGGTGTTAGAAGAATTGAATAACGGTGTACCCTTTGAACGCCCAGAACCATTTTTTGGACTCCTTCCGTGTCCAGTGTGTACAGGTACACGTGTCCAGTGTGTACAGGTACACGTGTCCAGTGTGTACAGGTACACGTGTCCAGTGTGTACAGCTACACGTGGTACAGCTCCATTACGCCACAGTATCTTACAGAGGTAGTAGAGGTATGCAAGTACAAACTTGTTGTATTTGTATATCGGTGCTAATTACTCGCAACATTAATTCACACAGCTTGTCATATTCTGTCTAATGTGTTTGAATAAAATCATTAGCTCCTAAAAGCAAAGTTTCTCATCCTGAACATACCCTACGCATTCGTACAGGGTGCCACTTGGTGCCTAAGAAACGGATTGCAAACTTTTTCTTTTCTCGAAATTCGAAATTTTGTTTTCTAGAATTTTGTAATTCTTATAACCTCCTCCGGATGAAGGAAACTTTATACTTTAAAGTTTCAAAGTCTGATTCGTTTTATATTTCTTCTATGTATAGTGTTCTTCAAATGAAGTCGCCTTGGCCTGGCAAAAGCATGATCGGCTTGCACTCCAGGCGACGCGGGTTCAAATCCCGGTAGGGTCAGAATTTTTTCGGCTTTGTACTTTGGATGTCAGGGCCTACCCCTGCATCGCGAGGACAATAATTGGCTAGTTGTAGAGTGGGCAATGACCAGTGGCGGCTTCACGGCTGCATACCCTTGGTAGATCGCTAATACAAAATAAACCAATAGGAATTCAACGCAGCAATGCAGCTTGTATGCTAGGGACATTATCACATCTCAGATGTATCGGCCAAGTTCATAACCTAGAAAAGCTGTGTTAGAGGTCCTCTAATAAATAGCTTAAAAGAATTTTAAGTTTTATAATAATAATTCCGTGTTCGTATCTCACGGACACAGAATGGACGCCCAGATCCAATGTGTAGGCTCCTTTCATCTCCATTCTTTTTATTTGGTTTAAACTTCCTGATTTGATATAGTCAGTGCGGGAGTTTTACCATTCTGATACATTTTAAATAGATACAGGGAGAAAAAAATAATACAGTCAGTAACAGCTGATGCATTTTAAACACAGATACACTCTGTACATCGCAGCAGTAACTTTGAAATTATAATTATTTTGTCAGCACTTTGCCGACTTTCATACAGAGGGAAGTTTCCTAACCTTTTGAAAGTTCAGAAAGCCTCCAAGTGTAGGTCACGAATTCTCACCTTCTGCATCGATTAGACTACTTTTTATGCCAGTTTATGAACAGATATATAATACCTTTATGATATAATTATTAATTATGTAAGCCATTAAAAGAAAAAGTTATCATATTTTTGTGTGAATCACTTTTGTAATGTCACAACTACTCAAACTCGCTTTTACTAAATCTACGCTGAAACCTGGACTTGAACCACCGACCTCCAGGTTACAAGTCCGCCGCCTTATTGATCAAGCTACTGAGGTCGGTTGAGGGCCATTAAATTTAACTATAACATTATTTATTTAATTTTATTTTTTATCATTTTCCTGTTATTTATTATACTATCATAGTAGCAGTAGTCCCGTGGCAGAGTGAGTTAGCGCGCTAGGCATTGCACCCATGGTGACCTGGGTTCGATCCCCAGCAGGGCAGGATTTTTTCTGCTCTGTACTTGGGTGTTCGAGGCCCACTCATACCTCGTGAGGAAAAATGAGTAGCTGCTTTAATATGAGCAGCGACCAGTGGCGGAATTATAGGCAAAAATAAGATATTAGGATAACAAAAATACGGTAAAGTCCTACAATTCTGCGCTACCCACTAAAATTGTGATATAATAACACAAAGAAACACATTTATTATTATTTTATTATTATCATAGTAGCACATATTATCATATAAGCATAATATGTGACAGTATATCATATCGTGATTCATTGTTAAAATTTCACATGGTGAGTGTAAACAAAACAGAGTGATTCTGATATCATCAAAATTACTCAAACTATACTATTATCAAAAAATCCATCAACAAATTCAATATTAATAATAGTATGTATTATAATCCAACAAAATAAATAATAGACAATTCATATTTACAGAAAAACGAGATAGTATACTAATGTGGCTATTTCAAATAATAATATATTATTTTGATTTCCTACTATCATCATTCTCAATTATTAACATTATTATTATTAAAATATAACATAATTGAAAAAACCTAAATTTTTGCTTAGGTTTAGATATTTGTTAACGGTGTTACTCCATGTCCTCAATACGCTGGACGGACATGGAGTACCGTATCATACTTCCTAAATTCCAAATAATTATGTACATTAAATGAGTTAGAAGTTAGACTTAGCTTATAGGAGATGTATTATTTGTATATCATTCTTGTACAAATAAATAAAAGTATTCAATTCAATTTTTTCGCTATGGTAGAATACCTACTGGATTCTAGCCATAAGATTTATGCAAAGAGGAACAATAATGAACAATAGAAGTTGCTACAATTTAAGTGCACATTTTATACTCAAGAAATACCAGGCGTTCTTCTCCAAACCTAAAATCTACATGATACCTAATTTAGGTACCGGCCTCAGTGAAATTATGTGTTTACTGGGAACAAAGTTTTTTTTTTCATATTTTCATAAGAGGTGCAAGGCTGGGGTGAAGCTGGTTTTATTTACACGTATAATAGAAAATAATAAACCCTTTTTGAAGGAAAGTTTCGTATGACATCACCATGGTTACCGTCACTGTTGCCTAGGTAACGAATAAACATGTTCTAATCACCATGGTTACCGTCACTGTCGCCTAGGCAACGAGTAAACATGTTCTAATCACCATGGTTACCGTCACTGTCGCCTAGGCAACGAGTAAACATGTTCTAATCACCATGGTTACCGTCACTGTTGCCTAGGCAACGAGTAAACATGTTCTAACCACCATGGTTAGCGTCACTGTCACCTAGGCAACGAGTAAACATGTTCTAATCACCATGGTTACCGTCACTGTCGCCTAGGCAACGAGTAAACATGTTCTTATCACCATGGTTACCGTCACTGTCGCCTAGGCAAATAGTAAACATGTTCTAATCACCATGGTTACCGTCACTGTCGCCTAGGCAACGAGTAAACATGTTCTAATCACCATGGTTAACGTCACTGTCGCCTAGGCAACGAGTAAACATGTTTCTAGTAAAGTCCATACACAACGCACTAGTTCTTCCTCCAGAGTTTAGTAAGCTTTCAAATAGGAAAATTTCGTATGACATCACCATGGTTACCGTCGCCTAGGCAACGAGTTCATACACAACGCACAAGTTCTAGATTCTTCTTCTTATTCAATCAAGGCCCAACGTCTTGAAAGACCCTTGTGTGCTAAAGCGGTCCCGGGGATTGAACCCTGAACCTTTAGGTCGTTTGGACTCGTCCGATCGTCGTTTGGATTGGTCCAGGAACCAATCACGGTGGGCCACCAGCTCTTTCCGCCAAGCCTCTGAAAGAGAAGGTTCAGAAAGTTTAGAACATATCTAATTCAGAGAGTATATTTTGTTTGCCCCCTAAGAACCCCTTCAAACTCAATTGATTCTTTAAAAAAGTGGCATTAAAATACACTGACTGCCAAATTTAGCCTAACCCATAGGTTTTTTCTCGTATAACGTGTGTATTTCTTGTTTGACAAAAAATATTTTTCATATTTTTTCTAATTAAGGAAATCATAGAAAAATTGGTACAGAGATTTTCATAATTGAATGAAGGACTTGTTATTGTTGAAATGTTGACCCTTCTAATACAGGGTGTAGAAAAAAAACTGTGTTTCAATGCTTTTCTCAAAATTCGTTATTTTGGCTACAAAGGTGTAATGAACTGTCTATCAAGGCTCAACATTTTTGAGACAAGAAGGAATAAAGCAAGGAATTACGCCTCTTCGTGTTCGGAGAAACGATATGTTAAAAAGTATTATTCTCATTAGTATTATGTATGTAAGGGTTGGGTGGAAGAGATTACCACTGGCAATAACCCCGCCCTTTAGTTAGGACAACTGTATATACTTCATCTATATTATCTATCATCCTCTTGTTTATATTGTTGTCAATTTAGTATTTTAATTTTTATCACTCTTTATTTGTACAAATGCCCAGTTAATAAAGAATTTAATAATAATAATTGGAGGGGGATGTGTTACCTGACAATTCCTGCAGTGTCAAGTCATCGCCGCCATAGTCCCTGGGCAGTAGCTCCCGCGGGATGTGGTCGTAAATCCCGCTGATCCCTGAGTAGACAAACACCCGCTTCTGCAGTTTCTCCGGGAGGAATTGCTTCACGATGTAGACCAGGGTCTCCAGACCGGGGGGTGCGTTGATGAACAGGGCGCACTTGAAGCGCATGGGCATGATTTTCTGCCGGGCAGATTAATAGGATAGATAAAAGTGTTCGGTGGAAGAGATTGCCAAAGGCAATAACCCCGCCCTTTAGTTAGGACATATATTATGTATATATTTATTTATTTCTTGTTTATTTTTTTTCTTCTATTATATTGTATTTTAATTTGTAATTATTTGTGTTGTATATAATATTTCCTATTAATAAAGTGTAAATAAATAAATAAAATAAAATATAAATAGGAAATGGTGAGGCAAATTGGTGATTTTGTGAACTGTAGAACCTCAGGTTCTTTGTTAGAGTTGAAAATATCGTAGGAATTATCTGGACAGTAAGAAGTTTTTTTCGATGGTTGCTTGGTTGTTTTTGATGGTTTTCAAAATCATAAATATATATTGGACGAAAAAGAGCCCACGTTGGCCAATGTGTCCCAAAATGAATTCAGCAAATTTTTGAACACTAAAGATCAGAATAACCTTAATGTAAGTAACTATGTACAATTGTACACTTGTACACCTACAGTATTTCATCAATAAAATATTATTATCAACAAGTAGAGCATTCCTACAGTTCAAAACTCTTCAGTATCCGCTCGTAAATTTCGTGTTAGTGAGCTTGTCACTTTGTTAATAGTTTCATGAAAAGCACGATTAAGTCATGTTTCTCACACTCTGTTTCAATAGAATACAAAATTTACCTGTAGTAGGATCAACATCATTGTCAGCATCTACTTCATCTTCAATTCTGTTTTCTTTGTCTTTAATATCACCATTGTCCTGATCATACTTTTCTTCATTGTCAATATTAAGTTAAGTTTAAAAAATATTTTTTAAAATCACTTTCGTGATATCACAACTACTCAATTTCGCTTTACTCACGCAGTAAGAGGGACTTGAACCACCGACCTCCAGGTTACAAGTCCGTCGCCTTATCGATCAACATTGTCAATATCTTGTCAATATTATCTATTTCTTGAGCATCTAATTCTTCTATTTTGTCTTCTTTGTCTTTGATAAAATATCATCACAGTAGCTTTCGTGTCAATGCAGACCTCCTCCATATTACCTTGTCCATTATTTTCTTCGTAGTCCATATCTCGTCATTTTCTTCTACTCGATCATCAATATCACCTGTTTATTTTTCATTGTCATCAATATTCTATGAATATCATGAGCCATAAAGTCATGTTTTCACCGTCTATAAATAATTTATCATCGCTATCATTAAAATCAATGTGAGCATTATCAGTGAAATAATAATAATCAGAAGAAATCATCAACATCTTTATTATTACTTTATTATTGACATTATCATCAACATCTTCGCTATATTCGAATATAAATTAATATCAATATATTTTCATCAGTATCACCCATTCCACCAAAAACATTATCAATTTCTTCATCATACTCATCATCAGTGTAATGATTATTCCATTATCAATTTGTTTTCCATCAGAGGATATTATCAGCACCGTTACCATCAATTTTAATGGAATTCATTGCACAATGGCGTCAACATCAATCTTGTTTGCTACTACCTTGTCCTGCCCCTTCTTCTTGCTCTCTGTCTATTCCTCTCTGCATTCCTTCAACTTTCTCTCTTTACCTTTTCTACTCTCTCCCTCTCAGCCAATCTCTTTCACTTCCTCTCTCTAACTCCTCTACTTTCTCCTTCTCTTCAAGTAAATATCTTTTATTCTCTCCTCATCTCTTTCAATTCATTTTTGTCCCTCTCCATATGTTTTATTCTTCTTTCTCTTTCCGTTTTGTAACCTTTCAACACTCGTTCCATTTATCTCACTCCTCCTGCTATTATATCCTCCATTTGTTAGCCATTATGTTTATTTTGACTCGTTCTAGGAGAGCTTCATCTTGTGTATTTAGTTTGAGAACTTCATTAACCTCGGCAAATTGAACTCGGAGCATTGTTTTTGTTGATCGTTCGTTTCTGTTCCATCCGCTTTTCTTTGTTTGGGGTTGTTTAAATTAGTAAATTCACGGAAACATTTTTGTTGTTGTTGTATAATTTAACTGTTTTAAATTGATCGTTTTTCTTCTGATTGTTATTCTTCTCACGTTTTTTCGTGAATTTGTTAGTTCATTGTTGGTATTCTCACTATATTTAGAGGGAAACAAAATAAACTTTATTATTTCGAACTGCTCACATAAAATGAGTTGCCCAAAGACACAGTATACCAAATATTACTTTAAACTTTTTCTTTTTCTTTTTTTTTTTTTTATATATAACTGAGAAAAAGTCTATTAACTTTGGACAACTACATTTGAGTTATGAATATAAGTGTCTTTGGATGATGTGGAGGGTGTCTTTCAAGACTGTCAAACATAAGTTTTTCAAATCATTCTTCTTGAGTCTGTGGGACTTGAAAAAGTTGACGAGGTAGGGAGATGCAGTACCACGAACACCAAACCAAAGTCCATGAACTGTCCATTGGGAAATTCCATATTTTTGCTGGAAGTATGGAATTGTCGGCTCGTAAATCGCTCTTTTTTCATTATTTATATTTGTGTCTTGATTTTCTTCATTAGATTCCCATCGTAAGGTAGGGTCAAGGATCATAGCTTTACCATTGCGTCGGTCAATGGTAATGATATCCACTCTTCTATTTTGTTGTCCTCCATCTTCTGTAAGGGCCTCACAATGCACTTCTTCATGCACTTCCCATCCTTTTTTACGGAAGAGGTCAGCTGTAGCTGTACGAATTTTGTGGTGTGCCGAGTTCCGTAGGAGTTCAGAGCGGGGACAAATGCCACGGATATGAGGAATCGTTTCTATTAGGTTGTTCTCGCTACAGGTAGGATTCCTGCAGCGGCGATTTCCTTGACTCCTGCCACCTGTCGCCCGGTTTGCCATGGAATTCATTGACAGTTTCAGTGCATTCGTCCACTCACTACTGGTAAGACCTTGTTTATTTGACACCCATTGATTTGTAGTGGAACATGACTTGTACCATTGGATACCAATACCTCTTTGTACCATTCCCTTCCATTTGTCGAACTCTGTTTCTCGCAAGTGAGTTCTCATTGCTCGGACGGATTGTTGATTTGTGATATTGAGACGAGTCTTACAACCTTGCAGTTCAGTTTCACAATCTCGTGCAACATGGAGGTGTGGGTCGTTAACTTTCAGAAGTGTTTGGCAAATATTAATATGTTGCAGACCAGCTTCCCAGGTAACTCGAACAATTCCAAGACCTCTCACGTTTCTACGAGAATAATAAACAGGAATTGGAGTATCAGCTGGAAGACCCACAATCTCACGAACACCTTGTCTGATGATGGAATCGACAGAGTCCAGAAAGTTGTTATCAAGGAGATCTACTGGTGTTGTTTGTAGAGGATACACAAGTTTTGGGAATACATATTGTTCTAGTATGTTTAATTTTTGATCACCGCGGAGAAGTGGCGAAGTGATCAGATTTCGAAAGTCACTTTCAAATTCAGCAATGAACTTTCTCTTGTCAAAAACTATACCATTGGAGAAGTTGATTCCCAAGTAGCGGATGCTTTCGTTTTCATCAATAGAGCGTATTTGTGATCCATCAGAAAGGGAGAGATGTTCAACATTGATTAATCCTTGCTTCACATTGATAGCGACTGACTTCGTGGGATTTATAACCATGCCAACTTCAGCAAAAGATGTTTGAAGATACTCTACAAGCATGACGGCATTTTTTTCATCCTTTGCAATTATAGTCGTATCATCAGCGAAAGCGAGAATTGAGAGTTTGGCAACATCTGGTGACAGCAAGAATCCATGTTCTTCCGCTACACTTGGGTCAGAGATCTGTTTCAGAACGAAATCTTGGCAGAGATTGAAGATGGTTGGAGATAGGGGTAGGCCCTGACCTACTCCACAGCGCAGATCAATTGGACTTGAAAACTTTTTATTCAGTTCTATTTTTGTAGAATTTGTTGTAGCAAGGGTTACAATTAAATTCTTTAGATCAACAGGAAGAGGTAATGATTCTAAAGTTTGAGTAATATGCCGGTGGCCCAACTTATCAAATGCCTTGGCTAGGTCACACATTACAATGCAACAATCTTTCTTGTCTCTTTTCGCAACTTTGAGGCAACCATCAACAATAGAGGCATTGATATGCGTTCCAGCGATTCCAGCAACAAAACCTCGTTGATATTGAGAAAATTGAACCATCATGCGCATTTTTTGATCCAAACACTTCTCTATAATTCGGCGTAGCAGACTAAAAATTGTGATTGGCCTCCAATTGTTTAAATCATGTTCATCACCTTTGCCTTTGAAGATGAGGATAGTCCGACCCGTACGAAATGAAATCGGAACATAATTCCAATTAAGCATGATTTTAGCTAAGTTGAAAATAGCTTCTACGCACTTAACTTGACGCACAGTTCTCATTATTATTTTGTCAGGTCCAGGTGAAGTGTCAATTGCAATCTTCTTGATTGATAAGAGTATATCATCAACTGTCAGTATCGTTTCATGTTGTGGAATTTCACATGTCTCGTAATGATCACGAATATTATCATTAGGATTTTCGTAAATTGTACGAAAATGTTGTTCAACTGTTGGTAAGTCGACTTGAAGTGTCACTGACTTCTTTGAATTCAACAGAGTCTGAGCAACTTTGCGTCGTTGGTTAGCATACTGCCATTGAGTGAGGTCATACTTATACTTCTCATTACGCTTATTTCGCTGTCGTTGTGATGATCTCTGGGGTTACTGCTTTGTCTGTAACTACTGTTGGATATTACAGCCTTTGCCTGTTTACGTTTTCGATAGTATGTCACTGCTGGGTGGACTGGTCCTGGTAATTGGTTATTTGCTTCCACTAAAAACTTGGTGAAGTTTTTCATAGTTGTTTCAAAGAGAGCTATGTTGTCTTCATTCCGTGGAAAAGATAGAAATCTTGCAAAATCAGAGGCAAAAGTAGATGACTCTTGTACTAGTTTATAGATGGCTTCATTATTATTCTCATTGGGTAGAGTAGAGTTTGTCTCGATTAGACTTCTTTGACCACTATCCGGGGGAAATGTCACATTCTCAGTAGGAGCAGAAGGTTGTGGACGAGTAGATGTTGAAGCAATCAACTGTCGAACACGAATTTCTGCACAGGGCCCAGACGCTTTCGCCAAGTGACCATTGAGGGAGATGAATTCCCTACCACACCCAGGACATGGAACTTTTGGCTTGGCGGAATTTCTTTGTCTTCCATTTCTAGATTGAGAAGATGTATCGGTAGTATCAACTTGTGTTGAAGGAGCGTTTGGAGGGGGAGTAGAAGAGCGAACATCAGGTTGAGTCAAAAATGAGAATGTTGATTCATTTGTTAGAGTACTAGAGTTCAATATTCCAGTTGGATCCAAAGACATGCCCAATTTAGGAACAAGAGAGTAATAAGATACTAAAATAACGCATAATACAAAAATTTAGGGCAAAAATGTAAAATTGGATTTGAATTTCGGAAAATTTCCAGAGCGGAGAACTTTGATGTTGCTTTTAGGCTGGCTAGATACTTCTAACAACTTTTACGTATAAAATGTATACGCAAAAGTTGTTTTACGTATACATTTTATGTTCTGCATTTTAATTGTTTCTAATTGATTGTTCTGTTCATATCGCTTAATTAACCCGTGAAGACTGAGGTGCATAGCTTTTTCCTATCACTGTAGACGTTTGATACTACACATCACAAAGTACTTCCTAGAACCTGTGACATTTCCGTGACCTTAGATGGGTCAACATTGTCACCCATTCAAGTCTCGAACGAGAACTAATTTATTCAACGTGCCCTCAACGCCAGCAATGATAGTATTCTTTTATCCAACCAAATCCTTAGGAAATGAAAACCACCCAAGTCAAAACCTGGTCCCAGGATATCCAGGGGAAACTGCTGCAAGGAACAAATATTCGAAGTACCAAAATATCGCCCAAAGTCACCATTTTGTTGCCCTTGCAGTGGAGTCCCTTGGGCCCTGGGCAACCGAGACAGTGGATTTCATTAACAAAATCGGGGGTCTTCTAAAAAAAAATAGTAAAGAGCCACGCTCGCGTTGTTTCCTGGTTGGAAGGTTATCCTTAGCCATTCAGCGAGGAAACAGTGCGAGTGTATTAGGCTCTTTACCTTCCACTGAGCCAATGGAAGAGATATTCTATTTGTAAGAAGTTGAGTTTTGTTAAATAAAGAGAATAAGTAGTCAAAAACTCACCATGACATCCAACATGTGCTTTCCGAGGGTTGGGTTACACTGACTCATGTGGCTCATGGACGCGCCTTCGAAATCATAAACCAGAATCTCGCCGCCCTCGATTGGTTCAAACTTGACGCGCAGATCGGCCATCATGACGGTCCGTTTCAGAATGAGGGAGGGGTTGAACTCGTCCGATTTTGGGTCCGCAATTTTCGAGATTGTGATTCGCTGTCCCGCAGGCGTCATTTTTGAACAGATCCCCAAGTATCTGAGATAGGAAAGAAATATTGTTATTAAACTAAAGTAGGTCACTTTTCTGTTTATTCTGATTAAAATGGAGAGGTTAGTTGATGGCATAGATCATCAGAACTACTACCTGCTGATGAGAGCAAATAAGCTCGAAACAGCTGTCCAGGTATGTTCTGATATGTTCATCTAGTACAACTTCTCACTTTTCTGTTTATACTGATTAAAATGGAGAGGTTAGTTGATGACATGGATAATCAGAACTATTACCTGCTGATGAGAGCAAATAAGCTCAAAACAGCTGTCCTGGTACTTGTACATATTCATGTACATCTTGTCTGATATTCATGTACATCTAGTACAACTTCTCACTTTTCTGTTTATACTGATTATACTGACTAAAATAGGTAAGATTTTTTGTGGTAAGTTAGTTGTCAGCTATCGTATTTGTACTATTTCTGTTAATCACTTTCGTGATGTCTCAAATACTCAAACTAGCTTCACCAAATGTCTGCTGAACTTTTGACTTGAACCACCGACCTCCAGGATATACGAGTATGTCGGCTGCCTTATCGATCAAGCAACTGAGACTGGATTTTTTTGTGGTAAGGCAAGTTGAGCTTCTTCACAATGTTTGTGGGTGGTGTGGCAATATTAAGACCCTCTATCACCTTTCTAAATATAATAATAATAATATCGCCTTATTTGTACTGCCCGATTAAGACTATTAAAGTCCCATTATTCCAGCAGTAAGCCCAAAGACATATTATTATGTGGTAAAAATCCCAAATGGGAGTATAACTTGTCATGTCCCGGCTGGGTTTCGAACCCACGACATCTGGATTCTCTGGATTCACAGAGTGCCGCCTTTACCACTGATCTACCGGGACAGATATAGGGTACAAATATAGGGTGTTTTTTAAAGTTTACTTTATTCGTTACACCATAGAAGTAATAAAATTATACAACTACAAAGCCCGACTTAGACATCTACACTATCTACAGTCGTTGTGTAGGTGAATGTTAAGAGATAGTGTCCATACTGTCAAAACAGCACTAAGATTATCAAATCCTATAATTTTTGTTGTTGTTGATAAATGGCATAAAATAAAGGGTCATTGGTCGATAGAAGAGGAACATA
This sequence comes from Bactericera cockerelli, assembly GCA_024516035.1. NCBI lineage: Eukaryota > Metazoa > Arthropoda > Insecta > Hemiptera > Triozidae > Bactericera > Bactericera cockerelli. The sequence continues at coordinate 4,975,244 of CM044962.1, read as the reverse complement.
AAAAAACAAGAAGTTCCTGTATGTATGTATAAGCAATATAAGCATGTATGTACAGATAATATAAATTTTGTTTTACATATTATGTATTTTAAATACGAATAACATAATATTATAAATATGTATTTTGGAACAATTTAAAGTACCTCACACTCCGCCGTAATTATATACCCTGCGACATTTATCAAAAATTCAATTTCATATCATTTAATTTTTACATGAAGTTTTTGATCAAGGGACTTGTAAATTTTCAAACTGGTGATTTAATTAAATATAATTTATCATTGGGGACGGTATCGTTTAGAATATTATAATATTTGGAAAATAATTTATGCATTCAATATTGTTCATTGAAATTCATCCCAATAGATCGCTTTCACGAATGCCATATTTAATTACGATTCGGCAAATGAGTGTTGTTGTTGTTTTTGTTGAAGTATTTTTTAAATTCCAAAAAGGACGTCGGTCACGTACAAAAACCTAAACTAGGGATTTTTTTTTTTTTAAGTGGGGTTTAACGTCGCTTTCAACTGCCATGGTCATATCACGACCTCACCCAGCCTGAGTGGGGCCGGGAAAAGCCAGCGTCACGAGAATTTAGAATTTGAATGGTCACCCATCCAAGTCTTAACCTCGCTGGATGTCGCTTAACTTCGGTGTTCCGAAGGGAACCGGTGTATTCAACATGCCATCGACGCTGGCAACTAGGGATTTAGCTAGTGATAAGATAATAATAATGGTTTTATTTTAAAAAAATACATATTCTTGAATGGCTCAGAGTTAAAATAGAAATTTCAATTATGAATGCTACGAGTAAGTATGAGGATCAGAGGAACTCGGAGAAGAATTCGTGGTGTTGGTTGTGAAGATGTGGCGGGAGTGTTTGACGTTGCCGAGATATGATTGTAAAGAGTATTTTTATGAAATAATCTCAATATATTGGTACCCCTATCATTTTTCGGGTAGTGGCCGCTTACATCTTAATATATAAATGTCAAAGTCACTGACGGACTGATCATCGCTCTACAGCCCAAACCGTAAGTCCTAGGAAGCTGAAATTTGGTAGGTAGCTTTGTCTTATAGTCTAGATGTGCAATAAGACGGGATTTTTCGAAATTCCCACTACAACACCTGCCATTGGCGAAAAAGGATTTTTTGCTTTCACGGCCATGCCCCGGCCCGCAAAGCGGGCGACAGCCCGCTTGTTATTTTAATATTTTTCAACACTTACACAACATCGAAGTTCCTCTGCAGATCCTTGCTGGCGGGATCCTGATCATCAAAGAACTCGGGGATCATGGCTCTCTCACTGAAGTATCTCTCTATCTGTCGCTTGGCCTCCTCCATGCTGTTCTTCTTCTGCACCAGCATGGTCTCCAGGGTGGTGTCACCTGGCGGGGGAATCAGACAACTATAGATTCTTTTAACTCATTGCCTACCAAGCCATTTTTATGAAACTTGCCCTGGGGACCAAGGGTATTTTCCTCAAAATCACCTGTCTAGCATATGTGCAACACGCAATCCCCCCCAGACAAAAAACCCATATTTCCTTGTCACTAGGGACCGTGTATAGCATATGTGCTAGACAAATTGTCTTGGCTCAAACCCATGAAGGTTCAAAGGTGTGTAGCATATATGCAACCCCGGTACCCCAGGCAATACCAGTGTCTTGCAAATGTGCTACCCATGGTAGGCAATGGGTTTAAGAAAAACATTTAAAAAAAATTGTTCTTAACTCTTGCTGAGTAAAAGAACTCGTATATAAATCTTTGTTTTATTATGTCACATCACAACTCTAGTGGGTAGCTCAGAGTCATAGGGAATCACCACTCTAATATACAATATCTTGTTTTTTGCATATAATAATAATAATAATATTAATAATAATGATCTTTATTTTTTATCTCTTGTATATACATTTTTGTGTTCCCATGAAGTACTAGTGTACTTTTCGGGAGTTATAGTTATAATATAATTCCGCCACAGTTCACTGCTTCACATCAAAGCAGCTACTCATATTTCCTCATGAGGTATGAGTGGACCCCGAACTTCCAAGTACCTACAGAGTAGAAAAATTCCTGCCCCGCTAGGGATCGAACCCAGGTCACTGTGCTTGCAATGCCTAGAACTTACACGGCCACGTTGCATGAGGCAACTTATTATTTTGTTACAACCGACCTCAAGTGGTTATTCGATCGAATTTGGGGATTTACCCTCTCCCAGTCAAAAAAAGAAAGAAAAGTGACATGAGGTCTATTGTGACACAAGTTTTTGTACCTGCGTCTAAACATTTTGTTTGAAAACTTTGCACTTCAAACACATAGAGGGAAAGTTATTCAACATTGCCTCGTCGATGTGTTTGTGCAAAGTTTTCAAACAAACTGTTTCACCCTTGTGACCTATGGGTAATTTGATCTTTAAATGGTGGCTCTCATCAAGCAATAGAAGATCAAACAAGGATGTAGGCTGTCAAAATATTAGAAGAGTGAAAGGTTGTGATACATGATATTGAACGTAGATGTTTTGGGAAGATAGATTGGAAAGAAAAAAAAGCCGTCCCATAATGTCCATATATTAATAATAATAATAACAAAACTCTTTAGTAGAAGGTATCCACCAGGCGAGGTTCATGCTCAAAGCATTTTCTATACCACCTAACCCTCAGAGTGTTAGGTTTACTATCACCTGACTACTGCCCGTAGTCCAGAGTTCCCGAGTTCAACTCCCGGTTGGGTCAGACTTATCGACGAAAATTCTGTTCCATCCAAACACGTGAGGCTGGTATTTCCGGCCCTACCCAGGCTTTAGGACTACTAAGTCCCATTATTTCAGCAGTAAGCCCAAGACATATTCTTATGTGGTGAAAATCCCAAATGGGACTAATGGGAGGAAAACTTGTCATGTCCCAGATGGGTTTTGAACCTGCGACCTCTGGATTTCCAGTCAGCCGCCTTGACCACTGAGCTACCGGGACAGACATTAACAAAAAAAATCCACCAGTTCCTTGTGTACTAGTAACTTTTATCTCTGTAATAAATTATATTAATAATACCGGGTGTACCGGTTCATTTATTAACGAGCATGTGAGCTCTTTGTACAATAAAACAATATTAATTTATAACGAAAATCAATGGAGATACACAAAATAAACAACGTAACACATAAATGGTAATCGAAAGACATTAAAATACTCTACAATATATATCACAATTGTTTTAAAAATCAAATCCACAATCGGTGTTAGCAGATCTTAACATCCTGTTGAGAGGAGCATAATATTTGTAATTTGAGTCACAAGATGTCACGTAGAATGTGTTGGCTCTCCTGAGTCTCCGGTGGCAATCAAAAGGAATGAGCCCCAACAAACCACTACAATCAACTTCGCCAGAGATGAGCTTTTGTAGAAACCTCGAATCAGCTTGATGACGGCGCTCTCTGAGAGAATCAAGATTTTAAATTAAACATTAACATGTCCTCAAATTGCAAGGTTACCAATCAATGGTATTTGGCAAGGTCAAGATTAGTGATATTTGGTTTACGAATAATTGAGGATGCAAGGAATCATTGATCTGAAGATTTCGTATTGAGGAAAAAACTAACTAAAATTATGATAATAACAATACCTCACTTCCACCAATATCTAATATTAGATATCGGAAATGTTGTGTTCGCTTTTGTAAATAAAATAAGAGACTATCAATAAGGGTTGGGTGGAAGAGATTGCCATAGGTAAAAGCCCCGCCCTTTAGTTAGCACATAAATATGTTTCTATATATTTTTCTATTATTTTTAATTTTTATGGTATATATTGTTTCCATTTTTTTCATTGTTAAAATAATTATTTGTACTGTACATATTATGTCCATTTATATCTCAAAAGGTGTTGAATAATAATAATAATAAAATAAAATATTTTGAACGTTTCGTAACCTCCTGATCAACTACTTTGGTTTTTTGTCTGTCGGTTGGTCTGGCATTCCTTGCACTGCGCAAACCTCAGAAACTACTGGATGATAGATTTAAACAAAATTTTGAATAACTTTTCTTGTACCGGCTTGGTTTTGAACCCACGACCTCTGGATCATCAGACTGACGAAAAACCTCGGAGGATTTCTTAGTAATTAAATCCGGTGACTTTTTAAATGGAGGAGAGAGGAGCGAATAAGGGAGGATTGTATTCTGAACCCTCATCAAAAATTCATACTTACGCCAGTGAGTATTCGTATACTTTTATAGGTATACCATTGAGCTTGGTGTAAGAAAGCTGAATATAAAAGAAAGCTGGATATAAGAGAACGAATTCCTGGTCAAATTTTACCTCAGTAAAGGGGGACTATAAACAGGGAGTAGACCAGCATTGGCTTGGTTCTGGGGCCCTTGTCAATTATTAGCCTCCTTGTAAAGACAGTGGCAGAAGTGAGTCATTCCTACCATCGTTTACGATGACGCCACCCTATGATGATGAACGGGAAAATAAGCTCTTGGTAAGAGAAACCTGGATATTAAAGAAGATTTTTCTGATCTCTTGAGTTTTCTTATATCCGGTATTATTATTATACAACGCTTTATTAGATATAAAAGGACATTATGTACATACAAATAATTATTTTAACAATGAAAAAAATGGAAACAATATAATATACAATAAAAATGAAAAAGTATAGAAAATATATAAAAACATATGTCCTAACTAAAGGTCGTTGTTATTTCCTATGGCAATCTCTTCCACCCAACCAAATTTATAGGCTCCTAAACGACCTCTGTCCCCACCGAAAATCTTCCGCCGCCGCCAGTCCGCCAGTGCGCCACTTACACACATCCTGGGGGAGGTGGGGCTGGTGCCGGAGCCACTCCCTCAGCGCCTTGGCGTCTCTCTTGAGCTGGTCCTCACTCAGGATCCTGCCCGACCTAAAGATGACCCTCTTCTGCTCCTCACTGGGAGGCACGAAGTTGCACGACATGGCACACGAGGACACACGAAACCTGCGAACAGAGATTTATCCTATAAAATATATAAGACCTGTTATATTTTAAAAATATAAAAAAATATAAAATATATATAAATATAAAATATAATTATATAAAATATATATAAAAAAAAGACCTGTTTGACTGCTGGAGTAATGGGACTTTTCAGTCTTACTTTGGCAGTATAAACAAGGTAAGTATATTCTATTCTATTCTGTTGGTTGGGATTTTTTTTTTAAATGTTTCTACGGGAACTACCCATTTTTTACGAAGGGGGGGGGGGGTTAACGTCGCTTTAAACTGCATGGTCATATCACGACGGGGCTTTTACCCTCCATTCGCTAGAAACTCACAAACCAGCTACTCAAATTAACCTCACCCAACCTGAGTCGCTGAGTCGGGTTAGGAATAGCCAGCAAGCCAGTATCACGAGTTTTCGAATTTGAATGGTCTCCCTTTCAAGTTCTAGTATTGCTGGACGTAGCTTATCCTCAGTGACTGAATGAGAACTGGTGTATTCAGCTTGCCATCGGCACGGCGCCGGCTTCAGCCTGCATTGCTCAGACAAGTTCTTAGTTGGAATTTTAGCTAGTAATCCGTTTATCCAATTATCGTGTTGTCACTGAAGTTAAGCAAGGTCCAGCGCGGTTAGGACTTTAGCACGTTGAATACACCAGTTCTTATTCAGTCAGTGATGTTAAGCAACGTCCAGCGAGGCTAGGACTTGGATGGGTGACCATGAAAAAAATTGAACCCTCGTGATGGTGGCTATTCCCGGCCCAAAGTTACGTCCGAAATGTTATTTTAATTTACTAATCATCAAGGTTCCTAGGTATGAATATAAATTATGTACTTAGATATATATATAAAAGTTAAGTGCTATATATCCTATCATCCTAATCATTAAGCACTTAAACTTTAAAGAAATGGTAGATGGCTGATTTATACGACTCATTAAAACTGAAAGAGCTCTCTGCTTTTCTCTTTAGTATTTACCCGATAGCATTGACGGCTTTTACCATTCATAAAATATGAGGGGCTAATAATATTATTCATATAAATGTATAATAAATATACATATATCATTACATACATATACAAACTACTGTCGGACTTTTAATCAATCGTTTTTATTATAATACATCTATATTTTTTTTTAAATTTAAATATTGTTTTAATTGTATATTTTTGTGTTGTAAATGCATTTGTATAAAGGGCATTTCCCCGTTAATTTAACCCTTCTGTCAAGAATCAGGTCTGGCCAGACCTTTCGCATTTTCAAGGTAGTTTTTTTTTTTTTTTTTTAAGTGGGGTTTAACGTCGCTTTCAACTGCCATGGTCATATCACGACGGGGGTTTTACCCTCCATTCGCAGGAAACTCACAAACCTGCTACTCACATTGACCTCACCCAGCCTGAGTGGGGCCGGGAAAAGCCAGCGTCACGAGAATTAGAATTTGAATGGTCACCCATCCAAGTCTTAACCTCGCTGGATGTCGCTTAACTTCGGTGTTCTGAAGGGAACCGGTGTATTCAACATGCCATCGACGCTGGCTCAAGGTAGTTTTTCTCACTGATAAGACGATCATAGGTCAACAATATTCTCTGACTTCCAAGAAACGGTTACTTCTCGTCCCATCCAAATTAAAAATAGCTCGAATTCTTTAATTTGGGGGCGCACCGTGGGAAATACCGAAATTACCCTTCTTAGCCAGGTAAAGGTCTGGCTAGACCTACAGATATTTCTTCAACTGTGTAGTAGTTCCATTCAGTTTTCTATCAGTTTCAATATTATTGATCGTGAAACATCTTTTAACTTTGTGTTTGCATTTATCTGTGCCGTATTTTTCATTTCTATTCAAAATTTAATAATCTATTCCATAACATCTTAACATTTTTTCGATTATGTCTGCTACTTATTGTAAAAGTGAAAGTGCTAGATGGAAACGAATGTCAAGGGAGGAAAAAGAATAGTACATGGATGAACTTTCAAGTGCAAGTGAGGACGAAGAAACTCCATCGACTCATGAAGTTGAAAATGAAGATTGCATTCCAGCAGACGACATCTATGCATCAGATGAGGAACATGAAGCACTTCTGGAGACCCAAATTGATAGTGATAGTGATTCTGAAATGGAAGATGAACTTCCAATGAATACGCAGGCAGAGTGTTACCAATCAAAGAATGGAAACCAATGGTACAAAATTCCTCCTTCAACAGGCCGAATACGAGCGCACAACGTTGTTCGCATAGGAACCAAAGGAACTAAACGAACAGTAAACATTTCCAGTTCTTTTCTATTTTCAAATCCTTTATGTCAGAAATAATAATTTCCATTATTTTCCGAGAGACAAACAGAAAAACAGAGCAAACTTTAGGTAAAAAAAAAACATGGACAAGACCGAGATATCTTTTGCTGGCCGAAATCATGCTAACATGGTTCACACAAAAGAGTTATGGCAAACATCAAGCGATCCCGATTTCCGTGCAACAATATCTAGATAGATTTTGGGCCTTTTCTCGTTTTATCAGATTTGATAATCAAGTTACGAGACTTGAGAGACAAAAACAAGACAAAGCTGCTGCCATAAGAGACATTTGGAAAATGTTGAACTAGAAACTTCAGGATAACCATACACCTTCTGAAGAAGTCACAGTTGATGAGCAACTTTTCCCCTATAGGGGCAAGACAAAGTTCACTCAGTATATTCCCTCCAAGCCGGCAAAATACGGGATCAAAGTGTGGTGGGCCTGTGACTTTACCAGCGGATATCCTTGTAGAGGAATTATTTATACTGAAAGGAGTTGGGCAACTGAGGGAGATGAACCAAGGCCAGAGAGTACTATTGGAGCTGTCTGAACCCTATAAGTCAAGCGGAAGGACTATTATTGCTGATAACTTCTTCACTACTCTTGAGGGTGTAAAGATACTTCAATCAAAAGGACTTGCTTTCGTCGGAACACTGATAAAAAATAAAACCTGTGATCCTGTTGAAATCTCCCTGAACGAGACCGATTAGTGTGCTCAACAGAATTTGGATTTCTTTACTAGTAAATATGAATTATAATTTATTCTGTAAAGCATTTATGTAAATAATATTGCTGAAAAAGTAATATCTGTATGATTATTTCATTTGTTGTTATTAATTTCCTTGAAATTAGCGATTTTAAAGTATAAGGTCTGGCCAGACCTTATTCAGGACGGAAGGTAAAAAATCTTGTACCTGACAGAAGGGTTAATTTAATAAAATAAATACTATAAATAAAATAATATCTCTATTTATACTGCCACATGCCGGTAGAGACTAATGAGTCCCATTTTTCCAGCAATGAGCCCTAGGCGTATGGGAGGATAACTTGTTCCGGCTAGGTTTCGAACCCGCGACCTCAGGATTACCAGACAGACAGACGCTTTGACCACTGAACTACCGGGACGGACTTTAAAGATTATTTTAAATGGTAAAATATCGGGCTGTAATGAGAAATGGAACCTTCTCCTATACTTGAAAAAAACTAAAAAAAAAAAAAAAAAATATTATCTTCTATGATATTAAATTAACTACCTAAGCTTTTTATCTTTTACTTTATTCCACTACTTTTATAGCGGGAAAAGTTATTTTATAATCCGTTATCCTTTGCAAATTCTGAAAAAACTCGTATATAATACCTGCATTAATCCATATTTTTTTTTGTTGTAAAAAAATTCCATTAAAAAAAATAGGCTATCAGTGAAATATTTAATTGATGCAGGCACCTAGAGGATTTTCGATATGCAGGAATTGCTGTAAAATTGATGCTATCAGTTTTCCTTTGTGTTACAGCTTTCTATATGGTATTAAAATCATATTACATAATACACCTAAACTATAAAAAAAATCTACACCAGAAAAGTTATGTCCCACTTTCAGAAAAAAAAAATTAAAAAGCTTAAAAATGAATAACAATATTCATTTGTTATTTCATGATTTTTTTAATTGCATATATTTTACCTTGTTGAAAACTGTAAACTTCAAAAAACTAAATAAATTACATTTTTTACCATACTTTTACATGTTTAAACGACATAATAATTATATTATACTTGTAATTTTACCAACCTTTGGTGAATTTCTATCCTTCCACTGCCAAAATAACTTTTTCAGCTATTTATACTGAAACAGTGAAAAATTAGCACAAATTATTATCTGCACTGAAATAGAAATTTAAACTATATATCTTTTCTTTAACTATTCAAATTTAAAGCTAAATAGTGAAGTAGAAATTAATAAATTAAACTATAAAAAATTAAAACAAATTACCTATTAAAAATAATGTCACAACACGCCAACTGTTGTGAGAAGTCACAGTTTTGAAATTCAGGAAATGAAAAAAATAATTTACTTGGAATTTATTTCAACTTATTAGCAAACAAGATTTTCCACTAATTCAGAATATTATATCTAACAGTATAACGAGTCATGAACATTAAAATTGAAGTGTTAAAACAAAATCAAGGCAATGAACAGCTATTGCCCAAGGCAAACTACAAAAAAACCATATGGAACCATAGTAATTATATTCAAAACAATAAATTGTACGAGTATGTACGTATGAATACAATTATACAGTCGAACCTGGATATAAGAGAACTTAAGGGACCAACTTTTTTTCTCTTATATCCAGGTTTCTCTCATAAAAAGGTTATTTTCTCTCATAGAGAGGTAAAGCGTACCTGGAAATTGTTCTCTTGTATCCAGTTCTCTTATATCCAGGTTTCTCTCATATCCAGTTCTCTTATATCCAGGTTTCTCTTATATCCAGTTCTCTTACACCCAGGTTTCTCTCATATCCAGTCCTCTTATATCCAGGTTTCTCTCATATCCAGTCCTCTTATATCCAGGTTTCTCTTGTATGCATTTCTCTTACACACAGGTTTCTCTTATATCCAGTTCTCTTACACCCAGGTTTCTCTTATAACCAGTTCTCTTACATCCAGGTTTCTCTTGTATCCAGTTCTCTTATATCCAGGTTTCCCTTGTATCCAGGTTTCTCTTATATCCATTTTCTCTTATATCCAGGTTTCTCTTATATCCATTTTCTCTTATATCCAGGTTTCTCTTACATACAGGTTTCTCTTATATCCAGTTCTCTTACACCCAGGTTTCTCTTATATCCAGTTCTCTTATATCCAGGTTTCCCTTGTATCCAGGTTTCTCTTATATCCATTTTCTCTTATATCCAGGTTTCTCTTACATCCAGGTTTCTCTTATATCGAGTTTCTCTTATGTTCATGTTCTCTTTTATCCAGGTTTCTCTTATATTAGCTTTTCTCTTATATCCATTTTCTCTTATATCCAGGTTTCTCTTATATCCAGGTTTCTCTTATATCGAGTTTCTCTTATATCCATGTTCTCTTTTATCCAGGTTTCTCTTATATCCAGGTGTCTCTTGTATCCAGTTCTCTTATATCCAGGTTTCTCTTGTGTCCAGTTTTCTTATATCCAGATTCAACTGTATCATGTATAGTACGAGTATATTATAATATCTGACCTCAGCAGCTCGCGGTCATTCCGAGGGAGGACTCGTAACCAGAGGTTGCTGGTTCGAGTCCCAAGTTCAGCAAATATTTTGTAAAGCGAGTTTGAGTAATTGTGACATCACACCGTGATGAGCACAAATTAATATGATAAATTTATTCAAGATTTGTTAATTTATTAAAGAAACACAACATCAAGATCCAAGAATTATGCATAACAATTCTCAGGGATACACTCAACATTATCCGTCGCCATATGTAGGTACTCATGAGAGCTGTCCCCAAAGATGCTGCTGAAATAATTTCATCTTCAAAAACGTTCATTAAACCCTGAAATGTTTAAATAACGGATGACAAGAATGTTTGAATTGTATACTGTGTCAGTTGGCAACTCTTTGTTTAGAGCAGTTCAAAATAAAATAAAATTTATTTTGTTAATAAAAAAATTAATATTGGTTAGGTCGAGGGGAGTAGAGCACTCGGTGACTATCCACTCGTAACTACTTAATGCTCAGAATTCTTGAAAAAAAATAAATTATCTAAAGAGAGTAACAGATTTTTAGATTTGGGAATAACAGATTTGTGTGTACGACTCACTTTTAACTCCATGGTTTAAATTAGCATATCGAAACAAAGATTTTTTTGTAAAATTCACCTTTCTGTGGTAAAGTTTCGTATATTAAACATAAATATAATACATAAACAGGAACTGCTTACATGTTTGCACTGGCAAAAAATCTTTGGTACAAGAAATCCTTGATTTAAGGGTCACACCATTCTTGTGCTAAAATTAGACCAATCACTTAGACCAAGAATTTTTTTGCTTTTCTACCAAATGGTTCTTAAGTCTGATTGACAACAATGTTTGACACAAGATCGTTTTTTTTTAAATATGCATACTATCATGGTAATTTTGATGACTTTTTCAAAGAATCTGAAGAAGTTATAGAATTTGTTAAAAATCTCACTGTTTCAATTTAGACTTTTCCTCTCTTAGTCACTTATTTAATTTTCTCTGTTGTCATGTTATTATTATTTTTTCCCCTTCTCTACATTGTACCGATTTATTTTGTAAAATAAAAGTCATAGATAAATAAATAAATAAGATAAGTGCTTTACAGTCGAACCTGAATATAAGAGAAATCAAGGGAATAGAATTTTTTTCTCTTATTATTAAATTATTAAACAGATTTAATCAAGTTTTATTTACAAAATATAGTATATACAATTTACAAGAAAATAAAATCTTATATCCAGGTTTCTCTTATAAAGAGGTTATATTACCTCATAGAGATTTAAATTGGACCTAGAAATTGTTCCCTTATATCAAGGTTTCTCTTATACCCAGTTCTCTTTTATCCATGTTCGATTCTCTTTAATTTTACTGTCTAGAAACTAACTCATTAATCCTTCAGGGAACGCCATCTGAAGAAAGAGAGTAAGAACTTTTCGACTCAAAAATCTCATACCACTCTTTTTTCTTGCGTGTTTCAGGACTAACAGGCTGAATCTGTGCTGAAAACAAGGGACCAAACCACTACATTTTCTACTTTTTCACCGCTTCATCAACGACCCACAGTTCACAATGGAGACCAACGTGATGATCAACCCATCATCCACCAACACAACGAACCAAGACGACCAAATCACCAACAGCAACGAGTTCTCGACCGACGAGACGACCACGCTGCTGATCAAGTCGGTGGTGAAGCCTGTCCTCATGCGGCAGGACTGCACAACCACCCTGTGTCCCACCCCGGAGCTGCTCAACGCGACCTCCTCCATGGGAGACAGCAACGACTCCTGCAGCGTGATGGAGCAGGCACGCAGTGTCCCGGACATAGAGATCCACTGCCGCAACAGTAGCTCGCGGCAGAGCGTCCAGAGCAGCTACCTGACGCCCAGCAAGCAGCTCAACTGCGTCTGCGCACACCACGAGCGGCGCAAGTCCCACAGTCTCGTCCGCTCCATGTCCAAGGAGAGCCTGCAGCGGTTCTCCTACTCCAATCCGCCCATCGCGCCGCCTCTGCTCCTCACAACCTCGCCTAGTTCGCGCATCATCCGCCAGAGCTCGCAGCCGGAGTCCACGCATCTCCTCTGTTGCCATAGCAACCACCACATCGCGTCCAGTCACCATGGCATCCACCACGCGGCGCATCACCACTCCGGCTGCGCCAACAGTCCCGTGCCCTCCATGTCGCTGCGACAGCTGAGGGGAGACTCCAGGGATCAGCCGTACGACCCCATCGCCATGATAGCGAGTGAGTCGCTGCGCATCAATGGCGCCATCCGACAGTTCAAACAGGTAAGACTCTCATGAACACTTCTTTTTCTTCTTCTTTTACTCTGTCTTATGCTCAAGCAGGGTCGACGTTGTTCAACCTCGTGGTTGAGTTTGGTTGGTTTTGGCACATTTTTTACGGCTGGATGCCCTTCCTAAGACCAACGATTCTATTTGATTTAACGTCCTGGATTAGGACGGGGGTTTTACGTTCCATTCGCTGGGAATCGTACCAGCTACCCACATCAACCTCACCCAGGCTGGGTAGGGCAGGAAATGCCAGCCTTACATGTACGGCGGGAACAAAATTTTCTGTGTGAAAAATCTGCTCCGACCGGGGATCGAAGTCAGGATCTCTGGACTACGGGCAGTAGTCACAAGCGTTACGCCACGAAGGCTGGCGTAAGACTCTCATGAACACATGTAAAAAAAAAATAAGTCCCTTCAGAACACCGAAGTTAAGCGACATCCAGCGAGGTTAAGACTTGGATGGGTGACCATTCAAATTCTAATTCTCGTGACGCTGGCTTTTCCCGGCCCCACTCAGGCTGGGTGAGGTCAATGTGAGTAGCAGGTTTGTGAGTTTCCTGCGAATGGAGGGTAAAACCCCCGTCGTGATATGACCATGGCAGTTGAAAGCGACGTTAAACCCCACTTAAAAAAAAAAAAATAATAAAAAAATAAGACATTAAAATTGTCATTACTTACCTTAAAAGTACACAGGTACTTATAATGTATACGTATAGGAACAAGAGAAGATTGTATGTTAAAAACAAATAATAAAAATATTATTGGATAAGGAAAGTAAAAAGTAAGACAGCCTTCCTTTGTCCTTTTTAAGGTCATTTCGTTTTTTTGAATTTGTTCTGGTGTACTGTGTACTCTACAATAATTTATTCACTCAATGTTGATCAAACTCCCATAAAAAACTCGTGCATTTGGAGAGATGACCATGAGATTTTTGCAATCGAAACATCAGCTGTTTGCAAACCAGTCTGAACTTTTTGCTCCTTGTATGAATAACTTGGACGGACTAAATTTTTTTGCTTCTTGAATGAATAATTTGGTCAAGCTGCCTTGACCATCAGTTGACAACTAGTTAAGTATGTACCATAGTTAAGAACCATCTTCCCAAGAAATTTATTTTAAACTTCACTTGCATATTTGCCGAAAATTCTCAATTATTCTAACGTTCTAAACCTTTGGAATAATCATGCGTCTTGAATGAATAACTTCAATATTGCAGTATATGCCGTGAACCCTCTCTCTAATAGTTATTATTCATAGGTATACAAGGTGGTTGAAAAGTCCTGGGACTCACTTTTACTACTCTTATCCAGCCTGGGTTGGGCCGGGAATAGTCAACATCACTAGGTATTCAACACCATCGACGCTGGCTTTCGTTCAGTTGAACTTAATACAGGGGATTGATATAACTTAATCAGATAATCTCGAAGCGCACAGTAAAAAAAGTAGAGATAATTTCAAGACTAAACTGGATTATGACGTGTTTATTTTATTATAAGTACCTACTTACTATGTGGATTTTTTTTTTAAATCTGTTAACAATAATAAAATAGAGATACTATCCAGTTGGCTGGAAAAGTGGTTCTGTAGGTAGTCTCCGAGAGACTGGATAAGTTAGTCAGGTCTCTTAAAATTCATCAAGGTTATCATCTTATATACAAAAAAACTACAAACTAATTGAGAAAAAAAATATTGTGTTAGTCCAATAATTATTTACAAATCTTAATTTGCTGTATAAGGGAATTTCTTATAAGGGAATTCCGATTTGTAATATTAAAAAATTATCGGAAGTAATAGTATCTGAGATACAACAAAGTTGATTTAGTAAAAAAAATCTCACAATTAATAGGTATTAAAGTCGCCAACATATTATCACCAAATAGTTAGCAAGTGAACTACTTACGAGGAAGTAATGTGTCGGTAATTGGTGGTGTGAATTTATTTCTTAGGTGTTAAAAGATGTATTTTAAGAAGTATTAAGCCAATTTCTTAGAAGCTTTAGCTTAGGAAAAATACCTTTGTACATATATGTTATCCTGTTATTAAAAAAAAAAAAACACATACCACATTTGTGTAGAATGTGGGAAGTTCTTGGTGTGGGTGTGGGAAGTGCAGAATATAGTATAATACATATAGTGTGTTAAAAAAGTCCAGCTACAGCTGAATAACTTTGGAACTATTAGAGCTGGAAAGTTGACATTTTGAATGTACCCGGTTTTTTTCCACAACTTTTTTGATAGACGGTCTCACATGTAGCTCCAGGAGGGTAAAAATATTAATAAATAAAACTACCCAGGTTATATTTTATCTCTTTCATTGTATAATAAAGGCGGCTTGCTGATTTTGACATTATCATCAAAAATAGCGGTCACCGCTAGAGAATTTTTAATTTTTTTGGATTTGAAGACGTAGTAACACCACAAATTTTAACTCTACATCAGTCAGTATAAACAGAAAAGTGAGAAGTTGTATTATAGATGTACATGCCAGGTCTACATCCTAAATGTCAAATCTCCAGCTTCAAATCGTTCAAAGTGAATCTGTCTCTGCAGTTTTTGAACACTCTGTATGTGTGGCTATGACTTTTTTCTCTTTTCTAGTCGTCGGCTTTGTGAGAGGCTTTTTCTAAAAGCTTATAAGTGGATGGTCGCGAGGAAAGTCACGTTTCTATGCTCTTTTTTCTCTACTTTTCTCTCTATTGTTCTACATTTTCTCTTCCATCATTCTTCCTCTTTACTCTCTTTCTCTCCCTCCCTCTCCTTTATACTCTCAATTTCGTCAATTTATTTATATTTATTTTTACCATACGTTCACATTTTTATTGTTTCATTGTATATATTTATGGGATATTATCCCATATACATATACAACGTTGTGGTAATGGGATAGTTGGGATACTATCAGGTAAATAAATTTTACCATATTTTTTTAGTATAACACAAAAATTGAAGATTTTCGCTGAAAAACACAACTGAAAAAAGATATAAAAAAAAAAAAAAAACAAGACCGGCTGGGCTACTTCGATTTTTTAATTTGGGTATAACGCAGCTTTCAACTGCATGGTTACATCACGACAGAGGTGTTACCCTCTATTTGCAGAAAACTTACAAACCTGCTACCCACATTAACCTCACCCAGCCTGGATTAGGTGAGATTATTGTGGTGAATTATGATGTCTTCACCTCGCTGGACGATGCTAAATTTCGGTGATGCTACGAGAACCGGTGCATTCAACGCAGCAACGCTGGCGGTTTGAGTTCAATGAATTGAAAATGGGGATATCTACAAAACGTCTCCTTGAATATGTGTACACAAAATTTCGTTGAAATCCGTCCAATAAGTCTTCTTCCTACAAAATCGAGCTACTGAGATCGGTATTATTATTCCAATAATTGTTAAATACACCAGTTCACATTCAGTCGCTGAAGTTAAGTAACGTTCAGCTAGGCGCTAGGACTTGGACGGGTGACCATTCAAATTCGAACCTTCGTGATGCTCGCTATTACCCTCACCCACGCACAGGCTGGGTGAGTATGTTTGTGTAGCTGGTTTGTGATTTACCAACAAATGGAGGGCAAAACCCCCGTTGCGACGTGATATGACCATATAGTTGAAAACGACGTTAAACAAAAAGTATCCATACGGACCATCAAATAAGTACTCTTCCAAAAAAATCAAGCTACTGAGGTCGGTATTCCTATTCCAATCAAAGCTCTTGACCGCTTCATTGCACAAAGGACACTTTACGAACCACTGCCAGATAAGTGTTTAAAGTTTGTTTTCCAACACTACCCACCTCAGATTGCTCCACAACGCCTCCATCAGAAAGTGACACAATGAACCTTTGACCTGGAATTTCAGCGCATCTCTTTAAATTTTCAAACGTCGGGGAATTAAAGTGACCTTTTTCACACTAACTCAATTACAGGCGAGATCCCTAAATCCTCTATTTGTCCCCTAACACCCTGTTCTATGTGATTTGATGGAATGCTGTCGAGCGTTTGACAGTGTCCTCTCATTTTCCGAAGTTCAAGGGACACATTTAGGTTTTTGGTTGCACAAATAGAGTTGTGTCATATCATGCAGATGTGTAATATTTACTGTCAAATCTTTACTAATAATGGAAGAGTCAGTCAGCCAGCGTCGATGGCATGTTGAATACACCGGTTCCCTTCAGAACACCGAAGTTAAGCGACATCCAGCGAGGTTAAGACTTGGATGGGTGACCATTCAAATTCTAATACTCGTGACGCTGGCTTTTCCCGGCCCCACTCAGGCTGGGTGAGGTCAATGTGAGTAGCAGGTTTGTGAGTTTCCTGCGAATGGAGGGTAAAACCCCCGTCGTGATATGACCATGGCAGTTGAAAGCGACGTTAAACCCCAATTAAAAAAAAAAATGGAAGAGTCAGTCACAGAATCATGAGAGGTGCAGACTAGGGTATACCAACAGTTCCACCTATAAGTATACTAGATAAAACCCGGCACGTTGTCACCGTCATAGTTTTTTCCCATGGCTGGGGTCTTATTTTGATTTTTTTTTTTTTTAATAGAGAGGTTAGTTGATGATATGGATTTTCAGAACTATTACCTGGTGATGAGAGCAAATAAGCTCGAAACAGCTGTCCAGGTATGTTCTGATATTCATGTACATCTAGTACAACTTCTTACTTTTCTGTTTATACTGAATTTTTTTTTTTTTTTTTTTTTTTTTAAGTGGGGTTTAACGTCGCTTTCAACTGCCATGGTCATATCACGACGGGGGTTTTACCCTCCATTCGCAGGAAACTCACAAACCTGCTACTCACATTGACCTCACCCAGCCTGAGTGGGGCCGGGAAAAGCCAGCGTCACGAGAACTAGAATTTGAATGGTCACCCATCCAAGTCTTAACCTCGCTGGATGTCGCTTAACTTCGGTGTACTGAAGGGAACCGGTGTATTCAACATGCCATCGACGCTGGCTAAAAAAAAAATTAAATCCTTTGTACGCACTGCCAAAAGGTGCCAAATTGCGAGTTATTTGTTCCAGCCGTTCGGGATTTTTTTAATGAATTTTATATAATTATGTACATATCTATAGAATTTCATGATGTTTTCACCAAGGGTTGGGTGAAAGAGATTGCCAAAGGTAATAACCTCGCCCTTTAGTTAGAAACATCTGTATATATTTATCCATAGCTTTCTGCTTGACTTCCGTGATTTTTTAACATTAGATTTTTTTAAATTATAGATGAGTGTTTCACAGGTGTTTTTATTTCGCAGCCATGAAACAGGAGCAACTGTAGACGCTTGTACTACGTGTTGTAGCCTACCCATCCCGTAGTATACCTCCCCTCTGATAGGCGAGAAGTGACACAATACTTCCCAATTACGTGCTGGGTCAACACGAGCGCACCAAAAGGTATCCCTTACAAACAATTGTAACCAAATTGAGAATACAAAATTTGTATATTTAATATTTGTCGGCACGGGGGATTGAAGTCGCGACCTGCCGCGTGGCAAGTGCTTAACCACTGAGCTCATCGCGCGCTCAACAAAAAACAATACAAAAGAAAATTCGAAGTATTTTCTTTTTGTTTCCAATTTTGTAAATCAAATTTTAATTATTTGTTCGTACATAGGTGTGTCCTTATATATTAATAAACTGTATAGTAATAATAATAAGAAGAAGGAGACGCACTTGCAATGTTTTTTTTTCTGTTTAAATAAAGTATAAGCATGTCAAATGCATCTGTCAGGAAATTTGATGCGGTACTTTTTGTTTTAATAGTTTTAATCCTAAAACCTTTTTATTTCGAATCGTATAATATATTTTTTTATCTAAACCGAGGATACGTAATTATGAAGTTAAAGTGGATATTTCTGAAACCTATCTAGCGAGGTAGAAATAATTAAATGTCCGATTTCTAGATATTTTGAGTTAGGTCGACATAAAGTAGGTATCTGAGTAAGGTCGACAGTCGGTGTTATAAATACTGAAGTGAGGTATATCTACGACTCTACGTATTAAATTTTAACTGATGATTGATCTCTCCTAATTACAGAGGGTGAGTTGCTAATCTGACTGTCACATTAAATATTTATCTTAAATCCGGACTTTCATGCGATTGTATTGGAAGAGATACTTTCCGGTGAGCTCGTGTTGACCCAGCACCTCAATGGGAAGTATTGTGTCACTTCTCGTCCATCACAGGAGTGAAATAGTATAATAATAATAATATAATTATATAAATCTTCTAATACAGAATATTTTACTCTATCATAATTTCATATCATAGTCTGTCCCGGTAACTCAGTGGTAAAGGCGGCACTCTGTGAATCCACAGGTTCCAGAGGTCGTGGGTTCGAAACCCAGCTGGGACATGACAAGTTATCCTCCCATTTGGGATTTTTACCACATAATAATATGTCTTGGGCCTACTGCTGGAATAATGGGACTTTAATAGTCCTTATCGGGCAGTATAAATAAGGCGATATTATTATTATTATCAAAAGATGAGGTAATAATTTTACTTTTCATAAAGTATTACTTCCGAGAATACCTAACATGTCGGAAGTATTATGTTCATTTTGTAATTTTCTTTCAAAACCTTAGATGTTTTCACAAGCAATATGCAAAATGCATTAGATGCAAAAATATTGTACGCCTGGAACTCAGAAGAAAACATGCAAGACCCCTTATCTATGAACGAATGTGCATAGTCCCTTCAATTTTTTTGAGCTCCTTTTAAAAAAAGTAAAACATCCATTCAAATTCAGAGCTAATCCCAGTAATATACGATACGCGTGTTTCCTGTTTACTTGATTTGCTTTCATGTCTTTACTTGTTACTTACATGAATTACCTCACATGAATTTACTTGAAAGGAACTATATTAACGAAGGCGAATTCTGCTCTGTGCAAAGGCTTCAGTCCATGGTGAACAGAGCCAGTAAAGCCAGCGTCGATGATACGTTGGATGCATTGAGTCACGGAAGTTAAGCAACTTCAAGCACTTGGATGGGTGACCATACTAATTGGAACCTTCGTTATGGTATTCCCGGCCCCACTTGGGCTGGGTGAAGTTAATTCGAGTAGCTGGTTTGTGAGTTTCCAGCGAATGGAGGGTAAAACCTCCGTCGTGTACTGACCATGCAGTTGCTATAATTGTACAAATGCAAATTTGCTTTTGACTTAACGTCTAAGATCATCAAATGAATATTCCTACGAATTTCCACTTCTACCTAAAACCAATTAAATTATTCAAAAGCACAATTGATTGCTCTAGACCAGCGGTTCCCAACCTTTGTAGCTTGGGGCCCGACAATATTTTTAAAACAATTTTGCGGCCCACCCCGATTTTATATATTACAATTGGCGCTCTTGCTTCTCCGCCATGTTAATTCAATCAAAGAGAATCCCTTAATTAATATTTTATCACGACGACCGATTTATTCATACCGCACTTATTTTGCACTATTTTAATATTATTTCTTGAGTTTCGGCCATCCAAACATAATACAACTAATGAAAAATAGAAGAATGAATTGGGCGGGCCATTTGGCCAGAATGAACAACACAGATATACCGCAGATAGTTTTCAACAACAAAGTGGATGGACACAGAACAAGAGGAAGACCAAAAACCAGATGGATTGACAATGTTCAAAAAGATGCGGAGGAAGCTGGAATCAATCCAGAAACATGGACTGATATAGCTCAGAACCGAATTCAATGGAGGCAAGCTGTTGAGCAGGCATTTGGTCGTCTAGCCCCTAGCCACGGATAAGTAAGTAAGAGTTTCGGCCAGCATCCGCGGCCCAGTAGCGAGCTGCTCGCGGCCCACCGGTTGGGAACCGCTGCTCTGGAAAATTGCGATTTTTTTGCTAAAACACTTTCACTGCCTTCAGCCTCGGGAGATAAAAGGGTTGGGTGGAAGAGATTGCCATAGGCAATTACCCCGCCCTTTAGTTAGGACTTTGTTTTTGTTTTATATTTTCTATTCTTTTTCATTTTCATTGTATATATTGTTTCCATTTTTTCATTGTTAAATTAATTATTTCTATGTACATAATGTCCATTTATACCTAATAAAGCGTTGTATAATAATAATAATAATAATAATAATAAATTGGTTCATGCTGTCACAGTTACTCAAACTCACACAGCTGAATTTTTACCGACCTTGGGACTCGAACCACCGACCTCCGGGTTACAAGTCCGCCGCCATATTGATTGAGCTGCTGAAGTAGTTGAAAATTGAAAAGTTTAATCCTTATAAATTATAAATATAAATAAACAAAGTTCTACACTTTCTCTCTTCTCTATTTTCTTAAAGAATACAAATTACCATCTATTCTTAAAAAAGTTCTATAAATATTTAAGACCAACAACTCTTCTAAACGGACTGAGCGCATTAAAAATGTAAGTGTATCTAAATTGGGCTACGCATTTCAAAGTATTGTTCTCCTGAAACATTCATCAACCATCATTGTTCTGTAAGACTAACATTTTAACAAAATCTTGAATGAACAATGAACCTATCTCAAGTCTGGCCTTTTTATCCGCGGGATTTATTCAAGCGGAGACGAAAAAGAGAAATTGAACAAAAGAAAAAATTGAAAGACATTTACAATTTTAGTGGTATTGCAATTATTTTTAATTATTAAAATTGACGAATCACAGAAAAGAAAATATTGTTTATAATAATAATAATAAATCATTTGTTTTATTTTTCATATTTTTTTTAACAGAGGACCCATCCTAAGCCATTTTTATTTAAAGAAACAACTATTATAATAAAGTTAAAAAAAAGTTATCATATTTGTGTAAGTCACTTTCGTGGTATCACAACTACTCAAACTCGCTTTACTAAATTTACGCTGAAACCGGGACTTGAACCCCGATCTCTAGGTCCACCGCCTTACTCGTCATAATAATAATTTTTCAAACTTTCGTGAGCAAGATGTGCAAAAATTATTTTCCATCAAGTTCGCTACGTTAATATTTCCACTTTTCCAGCACGAAAGACTCTGCAAGAAATTAAAATGACAATGAAATTAGTAATTTTAAAATAGGGGCTCCTTTCATATCTTGTTGGCTTAATTTTATTAATTTTTAAGTGTGTTGGCATGGCACTCATATTACTATATACAATTATACATAATTATACTGTACGTATAGGGACTCGAAAAGGGAAATGACTCGTAATTATACATATTCAGAATAATAATAATAATAATTATAAAAATAATAATATCGCCTTATTAAGGAGCGCGGTAGCGCTCCGACCCGCCAAGTCAATCGAAATAGTTCGCGCGCTACCAAGAGTATACTATACGCGACAGCATAAGTAGCACATTTCGTGTAGTTGTAGGAGAAAAAGTACAAGTGATGTAGGAAATTGAACTACATTTACAGATTGGGGCACGATAATAGACAAGCTTTTAAAAAAGAAACATCGAAATCGTTGGAGTTAAGTTGGTCAAAACCACACTGTAAAAACGTCATTTTTTTTCAAAAAATTCTGCTTCTTCTTTGACGTTGACCGCTCTACAGCCAAAACTACTGGACCGATTTTCATGAACGATGGCTCATTTTTTTCTTCTGGGTGGTAGGTGTGCCTTTTTATGGTTTCATTATCCCAAAAGCTACCATTTGGCCGTTAAGGATCATTTTCAGAGCACAGAATAACATTGGAGTATAGATATTTAATCTAGTTTATGATGTATATACCTATTCACTCACAAACCTTTCAATCCAAATGTCCCGATGTGAAATTACGTAAAGGTATACTAAATCATAAATAGTCGCCGGTGCTGAGTGTGTTAGCGCGCTAAGCCTACCACGCATGGTGACCTGTATTCGATCCCCAGCTGGTCAGGATTTTTTCTGCACATTACTTGGGTGTTTGGGGTCAACTCATACCTCGTTAGGAAAAATGACTAGTTACTGAATAAGTAACGACCAGTGGCGGCATTACCAGAGTAAAAATAAATTAATGTAATAGAAATTTAAAAAGTAAAGGAGTCTCTTAGTAATGCTGCGCTACCCACAAAATTTGTGAAGAGGCCTTGTGCTTGACCACAAATGAATTCATACATACATAGGTATGTTAAACCTGTAATGCCCAAGGAGTGAAAAAGACAAGATTTTTTTTTTCTAAAATGTTGGATATATTAGGTTCAAAAATGTAAAAAAATCTCTAGTACCCAATGTTACAAAATATGTAAGTGTAACATGAATGTGATAAATGTTTGGGGACCTTTCTAAGTAGGAAATGTAGAAGTTTCATAGAAAACTTTGTAAAAGCCCCTACACTACCTAATACCTATTCCTAATAAAATTAGGAATGTACTATTAGTAAAAATGTAAAAGAATGTAAAAAACAACACTATTAGGTACATAGGAAGTGAAAGGCTTCCCTTCCTATCCAATTCTCTCTAGTAAATATTTCTTTCACTGGCCGCTAGAAAGTTTATAAAGTAAAATAAAATGAAGCTTTTATGTGTTGCAAAAACCACTTGATGTACTCAACAGTCCAGTTAGCTCAGTGGTAAAGGCGGCACTGAAACAGGCTTGAGGTTCCAGAGGTCCGCGAGTTCGAAACCTTAATGGGACATGATAGTTAATTTTTTTTTTTTTAACAAAATACTCTTCACTTATTTTAATTTTACATAATTTACATTAAATTTAGTGAGTTTATATGAGGTACTATTATAATATAAAATAAAAAATTAACAGTTAAAAAAAAATATATTTGTCATTTATTACTTGAACAACACAATAAGCTTCGTTCTCAGTATTCTTTCACAGAAATTAACTGTAAAAATACATAGTTATTCTCCCATTTGGGATTTTTACCACATAATAATACATCTTGGACATACTGCTGGAATAATGGCACTTAAAAGTCCTAATTATTATATCTGACATAAATTAAGGAAATATGTTCAGGGTGTACCCGCTATCTGAACCAGTTGAGGGGCCCATCTGGATAAAATGAATGGCACCACAGTATCCTTGTAAAAATCTGTGACAAAGGGCCAATTTATGAAACGGGATTAATTTTAGAATAACCCGGACTATCTCTTCTAATCGTTCTTCGACTTGAGGGAGGGTCTCGCTTGTTATCTTACTTTCTTTTACCCAGTGAGAACGAACTCACTAAGTGAGCTTCTGTTTTAACTTGGGTACTGGATAAACTGGCTTTCGTTTGTCTGTATGTCTGTTTGTCTGTTCTGTTTGCGATAACTCCCGAACGGATTTTTCAAAATTGATGAAAATTTGTATACATGTTTATTTTCTAATCCTAAAATTTTACTTACGAGATACTTTAAGTAGACCACTCGAGGCCAAATGGGGGCCGTCTTGGTGAAAAATGAAAACGATTTTTCTTAAAAAAAAAAAAAAAAAAAAAAAAAGTAACACTCTTGAGTCGTTGAAAAATATATATGTATAAGACCATTAGTGAAATTCGGAAATCGTGAAACCTATTGTGGTAAAAAATCGATAAAGGGTCAAAAAAATAAAAAAAGGCCGGTTGATATGATTTATATAAAACTTATAGAGTGGGGTATTAAATAAAAGGTCTCGATGTCCTCTTGCTTGATTGAACATTTATAATACGATAGTTTTTTTTTTTTTTTTTTTTTTTTTTAAAGCTTTATTAGGAGGACAAAGTACAGGTAACATAAAATTAAGAAAAGAAAAAAAAAAAAACAACAAACAAACAAATGACAAAAAAATAACAATAGATAATGTCCTACCTAAAGGGCGGGGTTATTGCCTGAGGCAATCTCTTCCACCCAACCCTTATCTGTTTGAGGTTTACTGTTCAAAGAAACACTAGTTATTGTTGGATGGAAGAGCTTCTTTAAGGAGAACCCTGCCATGTAAAAGGGAGCCAAAAATAATACAGGGTGTCCCACCAAACTTGGACACCTCAAATTACTCGGCCCCTGAAAGAGTTTTTGAAAAATAAAAAATCCTAGGGTACCTGGTCTGATTATGCGGTTTCAGTCATGAAATTTTTTTTATACAGGGTGGTTCAAAAGTCAGAAATTGAGGTGTCAACTTTCGATTTTTAAATGGATTAACCTGAATTTTATTTGATAAATTTACTTCTAAATGGTTCCTGAGTACTTTTTTAAACAAAAATTTTACATACAGGGTGGTTTTTTTTCGACCAATTTTTTTTCTAAATCTCGAATAACTCAAGTTTGTTTAATTTTTTCGATAACAAGAATAAAGAGTGTTTGTGTGATGAAAACACACACTTTCAATTGGCATCAAAAATTTTTATACAGGGTGGTTCACAAGTGAAATAATGACTTGATTTTTTTTAAAACCAAGTTTTTTTAATTTTTTATTTGGGATTAATAATTTTAACCTAATTTTACACATTTTTTGTTAGTCATATCGAAAAACAAAACTAAAGTGTTGTACAGGGTGAGACATAATTTTTTTGTGACACCCTGTATATGGGCAGTCATAGAGACGTAAAATTAAATATAAATGCTAAATGTGCAAGAAAAACTTTGATTTTTAATGACATCAAAAAGTTATGGTGTTTTAACTAATATTATTGCATGGACCACCCTGTAGATATTCTCTTAAACTATCATGTGGGTACTCAAGATTGTATAAAATTCAACGAAGACTTCGAATCGTGGGGAAAAACAAGTAAAAAAACACGAATTTTGAAGCCATTTTCAATTTGGTGTACAAACTGAATGATTTTAAAACTAGAAATAAAAAGTAGGTAGGTGTAGACACAAAATTTAAAATAGCTTTTTGAATCCATTTTTTTCTTTCAGATTTGGACTCCTCGTTGAATTTTAGACAATTTCGACTACCCATATGATGTTTTAAGAAAATATCTACAGGGTGGTCCATTTGACAATATTAGTTAAAACACCATAACTTTTTAATATCATTAAAAATCAAAGTTTTTCTTGCACATTTAGTATTTATATTTAATTTTACGTCTCTTTGACTGCCCATATACAGGGTGTCACAAAAAATTTATGTCTCACCCTGTACAACACTTTAGTTTTGTTTTTCGATATGACTAACAAAAAATGTGTAAAATTAGGTTAAAATTATAAATCCTAAATAAAAAATTAAAAAAACTTAGTTTTAAAAAAAATCAAGTCATTATTTCACTTGTGAACCACCCTGTATAAAAATTTTTGATGCCAATTGAAAGTGTGTGTTTTCATCACATAAACACTTTCTATTCTTGTTATCGAATAAATTAAACAAACTTGAGTTATTCGAGATTTAGAAAAAAAATTGGTCGAAAAAAAACCACCCTGTATGTAAAATTTTTGTTTAAAAAAGTACTCAGGAACCATTTAGAAGTAAATTTATCAAATAAAATTCAGGTCGATCCATTTAAAAATCGAAAGTTGACACCTCAATTTCTGACTTTTGAACCACCCTGTATAAAAAAAATTTCATGTCTGAAACCGCATAATTAGACCATGTACCCTGGGATTTTTTATTTTTCAAAAACTCTTTCAGGGGCCGAGTAATTTGAGGTGTCCAAGTTTGGTGGGACACCCTGTATTGACGTTCTACAATACAGGACTTACTATTATTAACCGAACACAGTGAGGGAGCGAAGCAAACTCACTAAGAGGGGTTCTGTTTTAACATGCATACTGGACGATTTGGCTTTCGTTTGTAGGTCTCATAAATAAGGCGAGATCATTATTATAATATTAAAATGCTATCATTATTAATATAAAAATTAATCTATTTATTTACCAAGTGATATTATGCGCCAGAGCAAAAATAGCACAATTTATGTAGCTGTAGGAAAAAAAGTACAAGTGATGAAGGAAATTGGACTATAAATACATATAGATTGGGGCACGATAAAGACAAGCTTTGAAAAAAGAACCATCAAAATCGTTTGAGTTAAGTTGGAGAAAACCAAACTTTAAAACGTCATTTTTTATTGTTCTATTATCCTTAAAAGGGACATTTGGCCCTTAGGAAAAGGATCATTTTCAGTGCTCAGAACAAAGTTGGTGTATAGATATTCAGTATCTTGTATATTATCACTCTCCCAGATGAGTCAAAGTCGCATATCTACTTTTTAGGTGAAAGAATAATTTGGAGTAGGATACTTTGCTTCGGTGTAAATATCAAACTAAAATCTTTATCTTCACATTCAAACTGTTTCATTTATCGACACTTGTTCCTTTAAAGTCATTTTTTAATATGTTAAATAGTTTTATATTGCAACAACATGTATCATACACCCCACACGTCCTTACACCTATGCAGGGCCACTACAAAAAGTTATAAGATCCCCCAAAAAATATCACTTCGTGACATAAAAAAAGTCCCGCCAAGTCTTTCCCCAAAAATATTTCAGTTCCCAAATTCATCCTTCCGTTCCCAAAAAAACATATTACCTACTTATTTGTGACCTCCCCCAAAAAAATTATTGAAATCAATTTTTGGCCCCGCCTTTTATTCATTCGCCTAAGTGCAACAGTATACTTATTAATAGCCTCCCCTCTCACTTTCTTCTAATGTCCTCTTTCTTTTCTTCCTTGTTGCATGTTGGAATGTTTCCTTTACAAACTCAGAACTTAAGTCTTATTTCCTTGCTCCTTTCACCGACTTGGGCTCTTGGCGGAGTACCACCCAGCAGGTCCGTTAATAGCCAAAGGAACTGATGTCTTGGTTCTTTTATAAGATTATATATAAATGTAGACATATGTAATCATGTGATCCTTGGAAATGAGCCTGAATCGTGACTTGATCTGATGGTCCAATTCTCGTTGGTTGCAGATATTTTGCGACTTAGATACACATAATGCATCCTTGGGTCGCGGTCGGCTAGACTTCTCATTTCCTGTTCTCCATAAGAACCACTATGTAAAATTATCTCTTTTTAATTCTTTAAAAATAGCACTGTCTATTAGATTCATATATTTATCATTCCCAGTTAGTGGTACTCCGCCAAGAGCCCAAGTCGGTGAAAGGAGCAAGGAAATAAGACTTAAGTTCTGAGTTTGTAAAGGAAACATTCCAACATGCAACAAGGAAGAAAAGAAAGAGGACATTAGAAGAAAGTGAGAGGGGAGGCTATTAATAAGTATACTGTTGCACTTAGGTGAATGAATAAAAGGCGAGGCCAAAAATTGATTTCAATAATTTTTTTGGGGGAGGTCACAAATAAGTAATATGTTTTTTGGGAACGGAAGGATGAATTTGGGAACTGAAATATTTTTGGGGAAAGACTTGGCGGGACTTTTTTTATGTCACGAAGTGATATTTTTTTGGGGGATTTATACTACCCGATAAAAACTATTCCATTCCATTTTCCAAGACGTATTATTATGTGTTAAAAATCCCAAATGGGAGGATAACTTGTCATGTCCCGGCTGCCTTTCGAAACCGCGACCTTTGGAAACTTTGGATTCACAGAGTGCCTAACCTAACCGCCTTTACCACTAAGCAGCATTTACCACTGAGTTACCGGGACAGACTGGTGAATGAATAAGGTACCTGGCCCATTTATCGCCATGGTCCTAATTTCGCCAACCCTCCTTATCTCAGTAGATATTTAAAATTGGCGCCATTCATTATGAGCATCTTGTGTAATTATCTTTAAATGTTTACTCGTTCTTTTCAAAACAACCATGAGTGTCCGTGAAAAAATAAAAAAAATCATTTTGATTTTCAACAAGGGCTTTTATAATATTGCAAGGTAAGCAAGTTTGAATTCATTCAGATTTTTGTTTACTACTTGCATGTGAGTGTCTTTAATTGTTTCTTTTGGGTTTACTCTTTATAATTAATTTGTGCTTAAGGTTTACTCTTTATTATTAATCTATCCTAAAATCGCCACCTAGGTGGCGATAATAGGATACACTGTACCCTAATATCGCCAAAGTTGGAGGTCTGAGAAAAAATGTTTCCTTCGGTTTCAGGATTAATTTTGCTTTAAATAATATTTCGATTTAAAAAACAACTAAATATTCTAGGTGTTACTTTAATTCTTACAGAAAAAACTATAACACAAAAAATTTCAAAAATGAAAGAAGCTTAAGGTGGCGATAAATGGGCCGGGTACCTTATATCAGCTATGTATAATATACATAGCTGATATATTATGTAGTGTCTATGTATATTTAGTGGTAGGTAACATCCTAGGGAGACTAAAACCAGTCCTTACTTTGGTCAGAAATGTAGTACGATAGTAAGAAGGTTATGATCCCTACAGTATTATTATTATGTAGATTTGTTAGAAGACATTTTGTATGAACGCCTGGTATTTCTTGTGTATGCAATGTACCATTAATTTCTTATACATAACTTGTATTCTTGTTCATTTGACTTAAAAATATTATGGCTAGAACCCAGTTATCAGTCATAGCAAAGGAGTATTCACTTATAATTAAATAATTATGTGGATTTTGGGATTTCAAGGAAGCATGGAATAACCACACTTTTTTTTGACATCGTTATCAATAAATGCATGATCATATCACGACGAGGACGTTCCCTATACCACTTGCTGGAAACTCACAAACCTGCTACCCACATCAACCTCACCTAGCCTGGGGTGTGTCAAAAATAACCAGGGGGTTTTTTTTAAACACTTTATTAATTGGACTAGAACACAGATAATTACAAATTAATATACAATATAAGAGAAGTAAAAAGAGAAAAAAAAAAATAAATATGTACATAATAATATGTCCTAGCTCAAGAGCGGGGTTATTGCCTTTGGCAATAACCCCGCTTAATTTAAACGAAATAACCAATCAGAGTGCGTTGTGTGACGGCTGAAGGGGAGATTTGGAGATTATGAGAGTGAGAGAGCTTTCTGGAACGCGTACCTGGTGATTCAACATTTAATTTTCTTTTGTATTATATTTTCTAAATAACGTTTGGCTCAATATGTTCAATATTATTAGTCAACCGACCGACCCCAATAGCTTCATCGATAAGGCGGCGGCCTTGTAACCTGGAGGTCGGTGGTTCAAGTCCCGGTTACAGCGTAAATTTAGTAAAGCGAGTTTGAGTAGTTGTGACACCACGAAAGTGATTAACACAAATATGATAACTTTTAACTTTAAACTTAATATAATCAAAATTAATGATTTTTCGTGATTTCATTTTCGAAATTCGCGACCTACGAGACTCGTCGGCTAGGAACCTTCTGACTCTCTTTGCATGTAGAGAGGCACATAAAAAGGGTGTAATGAGCAGGAAATATATAATTCGCCCTTTTTCGGATAGAAATGACAAAAACACATTTGCAAACATGCCATTCAAACATTAAATTTTTATCATTCCCGATCTCGGTGGCTCAATCCATAACACTGCCGGCTTGTGAGCTGGAAGTCGCGTTGGTTCGATTTGGATGAAAAGTATTTTAGAGTAAGTAGTGAGTCTTTCATTATTTTTGTATCAAGTTATCATATTTGTGTTAATCACATTCGTGGTATCACAACTATTCAAACTCGCTTTACTAAATCTACGCTGAAACCGGGACTTGAACCACCGACCTCCAGGTTACAAGTTCGCCGCTTATCGATCAAGCTACTGAGGTCGTTGGTTCGAGTTGGATGAAAATATAGCAGGGTGAGTAGGTATTTCATTATTTTTGTATCAATAAAAAAATAAAAAATCGACACGATAGTGATTTACATGTTACTGGGATGAAACCATGTTTATTTTTTTGTAAATTAATGACAAATAAAAGACTTTGAATAATATAATTATGACATAGATAAGTAATTCGGAAAAACATGGTCGGAAATTCATTGTTCAATATTGATAATTTCCTTTAGTTATTATATAAAAGGAAAAGTTTATCTTTTTATAGTTTCATAACTATCAACAACAAATAAATCTAATATTGAATAGATATTAGATTTTTATCATTGTTTTTTTTTTTTAGTGGTATCATTATTATTATTCAACACTTTATTAGATATAAATGGATATGTGTACAATACAAATAATTATTTTAACAATGAAAAAAAATTGAGACAATATGTACAATAAAATGAAAAAGAATAGAAAAATATATAGAAACATATTTCCTAACTAAGGGGGGGGGGGGGGGGGGGGTTATTGCCTATGGCAATCTCTTTCACCCAAACCTTTGGATGGAAAATTGTGACTTATGTTGTTGTATCCACCTTTCTTTTAATGTTGGTTTTTCAATATTATTAAGCAGCGTCGAAAACACAATGAATACACCAATTCACGTTTTATCACTGATTAAGCAACGTCCAACGAGGTCTAGGGTATTAAAGATATCCGACATAAAGTCTCAAAACATGTTCATTCTGGAATAGGAGAAAATTTGAAAAGAAGACAGGAATAGAGATAATTTGAAGATTAAAAAGATAAAATCAGAAAATCAGATTAATAAGAACGGACGGGGTCAAAACAGGCGACAACAGAAACGTGACTGAAGGCAGGGATTAAAAATCAGGTTCTGTTTTTCGAGATTAAAAAAGAAGAAAAAAAAAATTATTGGGGATATCTCGTAATCCCTCCAATCTTTGAGTTTAGAAAATAATATCTTCCGGATTTTTGGTGCTCTGTGGGTTTCTTTTTTTTATTTTTTACTGTGGAAGGTCAAAAAGTAAAGCGTTGTGGGAAGGAAAATCAAAATAATGAAGTAAGACATACTTCTTAGAGTTCTTAACAATTATCTCAAGTCAGAAGACTCTACAATTTTGTAAACCTAAGGTATGAACTATCACACGTTTGATCGACATCATTTTATTGTTCTTATTCTAATACATGTATATGTCAACAATTTGTAGTATTATGCTAAAAAAACTTTTCTAATTTTATTCTAAAACCTATTAATTTATAAATATGTAATGACGATAAAAACACCTTTAACCTGGAGTCAGTGGTTCAAGTCCCAAGTTCCATAAAAATTTAGCAGCGTGAGATAGAGTAATTGTGACAAGACGAAAGTGATTAACACAAAATAAATATATTTGCCATTGGTAATCTCTTCCACCCAACCCTTAATCTTCGAAAAATTCGATCAGAATTTTTCGGTACGGCTGGAATTCGAACCCTCAACATCCGTGTCAGTAACCAATACTCACCACTGAGACACAGAGGCATATCTCTGTTGTAATCCGTATAGTTATAAAATAATAATTATTCGGTCCTTAGATTTGGGAGTAAAGATAAATATGAAAAGTTTTGTTCTTAGAACGTATAGAAATAATAAACCTAACCAAATACTCGTGGTGATATGCGTAAAACTTTGTTCAGAATTTTGTTTAAGAACATGATTATTTTGTTTTGGCAGTTTTTGTTCAGAACTTTGCTATTTACATCTGAATTATCCAGAAGTTTTTGGTAAAGAAGACACCAGGGAAAAATTGTGATGGCAGGGAGTTGACACCGGATAACATTATAGGCAGCTACCCCCAACGTAGGTAACCTTATAGGTACCTACCCCCAACGTACATGAATTAAATTCGCATTAAATTGCCTTGGATGAAATCACAACGTATCGAAACTTTTACCAGCTTGAAGCGATTCAAACTTCCTCGTATAGAATCTTCCTCTTCTTCTTCTTTCACTTTGACTTTCTTGAATTTAGTGTACGCAAGACCCAGTGATATGAATGACCTGATGTCAGAAAAAAGGAATAAAGAAAATAAACAGTTAGAATGATATGAATGACCTGATGTCAGAAAAAAGGAATAAAGAAAATAAACAGTTAGAAATTAAAGTAAATATAAATAATCATTTCTTCAACTCCACGGAAAATATTATTTGCATTAGAACATTCATTCTAGAACGTCTGTCCCGGTAGCTCAGTGGTAAAGGCGGCACTCTGTGAATCCAAAGACTCCAGAGGTCGTGGGTTCGAAACCCAGCTGGGACATGACATGTTATCCTCCCAATTGGGACTTATACCACATAATAATATGTCTTGGGCTTACTGCTGGAATAATGGGACTTTAATAGTCCTAATCGGGCAGTATAAATAAGGCGATATTATTATTATATTATTATATTCATTGTTAAAGTAAATATAAATTTGTTGCTTTTTTTTCTTTCTTTAGGACATAATATATTATGTATATATTTTTTTCTTTGTTTTTTTCTTCTCTTATATTGTAAATTAATTTGTAATTATTTGTGTTGTATAATATTATAATATGTCCAATTAATAAAGTGTAAATAAATAAATAATAAATAAACAACAACCCGATAAGAATAAAGGGTCCAACCAATTTAATTTCCAAATTCAATAAAACGTTTTGTGTACGCTCTATCTACTTACGCTCTTTCTAATCCCCACTTAGTGAGTTCAGGCGGAAATGTTCCGTACAGATCCTTAGGAATTCACCCAGGAAAAGCTTGTAGGCGTGAGCATGGGAAGAAATGAGATAAATAAATTGGAATTGAACACAACAATGAAACCCGTCTTTCGGGAAGTAAAAAACGGAGGGCGAAATAATGAAATATTTTTCCGAGTCCCATCCATCAATTTTTGAGAGAGAAAGAGAGTGAGAGAAAAATAGGGAGAGAGAGTAAGTGAGAGAGAGAGAGATAATAAAAAGAGAAAAGATAGAGAGAGAGAGAAAGAGAGACAGAGAGAGCGAGAGAGAAAGAGAGAGAGTGAAAGATAGAGAGAGAGAGAGTGTAGGTAAGTGAGAGAGAAAGAGTGAGAGACAGAGAGAAAGAAGAGAAAAAGGGAGAGAGTGAGTGAAAGAGAGAAAGAAGAGAAAAAGGGAGAGAGTGAGTGAAAGAGAGAGAGAGAGAGAGAGAAAGAGAGAGAGAGAGAAAGAGAGAGATTGAAAGAGGGAGGAGAGAGAGAGAAGAAAGAAAGAGAGAGAGTAGGTAAGTGAGAGACAGAGAGAAAAAAGAACAAAGAAAAAAAGAGAGAGTGAGATAAAGAGTAAGTGAGAGTGAAAGAGAGAGAGAGAAAAAATGTTTTCCCAATTATTTTCATCTGACACAATATATTATACATTATACATTAGGCAAATATTCAATTTGATGATTGAGAGTAAGTAGGTGGAGGACCCTAGACCTTTCGTCCTTTTTTTTCGCACCGTTTCCAAGTTTAGATTTTTCTAAATAAACGGGTTCTCTTAAGGTATAGCATCAGAGAATCCATCCCGTTTTTATCATCCTCAGGAGAAGGAGGGTAGATAGGGATGTTCGAATAGGGGTGAGTACAGGACATACCAAGATCTGTACAACTGTGAGTTAAACTCCACATTCACCTTTCGTCCTTAGACCTATACAGGGTGTCCCGTATACAGATGCAAATATTTTGAAGGTAGGTTCAGCCCACCGTGGACTATCATATGAGCGAAACTTGCAGTGGGGCATTTTGCTTCGTTAAAGAGTTATGGCCAAATCCCTGTTTTTCCCACAGGTCTAGAGGTCGATGCACGTTTTTAACGAAATAATAGCCAGTAAGTAATTTTTGACTTCATGTATGGATAGTCATGCATATTTCCCTTGAAATGCAGTTGGTTGCATGAAAAAATATTGAAAGACCAGAGAGATATTTAATCATAAGTTCAATATTTTTCTAAAATTCAATTTTTCCTTGTTTTCCCTTTCGTGAATTTAGAGTACTTCTACAATTGCAATTCTGCGTATCACTAGTTAAAAAAATACCCTATTATGTTTAGTTTTATAAAAAAGAAAGCTCATTTATATTCCTTTAAAGATCATGGAAAGCAGTACACACAAAGCTCAAAAAACACTTCTGAATCATGATGGAAAATTCAAAGTTGGCTGAATTTTAACAGAATTGGCGCATAATTTGAGGTATAAATACACTGCTCTGGGATGTTTAACAGAGGGAAATTTATCATTCACAGTGGTCGGTCGGTGTGAACTTTTATGTGAATGGGGTTACGTAATCACAGGGTTATCATGAGGAAAAATGAGAGAGGCTGTAACGAAAGCAGCAACCAGTGGTGTAATTATGGAAGAAGAATACACATGGAGAAAGACTCTGCGCTACCAACAAAAATTATGATTTTATTTTTAGAAGTAAAATTAAAAATATCATTTTTGTGTTTATCACAATCATGATATCAAAAACACAACAAATAGTGCCGAAAATCAACCTTGGGTAAAACTCGAACATCCAACCTTAAGGTTACTATTATTATTAATACTTTATTTTTATTTTATAAACAATTGGACCAAGCTTTATTTACATTTTTTTTTTTTTTTTACAATGAACATGGTAACAATTTGTGAAATAAATATAAACAAAGACTGATCAAGGGTGGTGATACAGTGATACATGTTTGTAGTTTTTTGATAAACTACAAACATGATACATTCTGCAACACAGGACATGAAATGAAAAGAACCCAAAAGAATATGTAGCGAACCAAGGGCGAGGTTTAAAGCTTGTGGCTTTCTCTTCCACCGAACAAATTAATCGCCTTGTTATTTTAACTATTATATTTGATTGATATAGTTGGTTAATACAACTAATTGTACTCAGAAAATTTTCATTTATAACTTCTTGCAGTTGGCACAAAAATAGTCACACAGACCGCTTCAGGCATCGAGTGTTCTTCAAAATGCAATAGCGCCCAGATTCAAAATTTGAAAGATGTGTTTCTCTCCTTCTGGTGCCGTTTGATAAGGCGTATCTCATTCGTTCCTTCACGCGTCTGAAAGAACTTTGTATTTATTGAAACAAAATAGCAAAGGGTATTTTTTTACCTAGTGATACGCAGAATTGCAATTGTAGAAGTACTCTAAATTCACGAAAGGGAAAACAGGGAAAAATTGAATTTTAGAAAAATATTGAACTTATGATTAAATATCTCTCTGGTCTTTCAATATTTTTTCATGCAACCAACTGCATTTCAAGGGAAATATGCATGACTATCCAAGTATCCATACATGAAGTCAAAAATTACTTACTGGCTACCATTTCTTTAAAAACGTGCATCGATCTATGTGACCTCTAGACCTGTGGGAAAAACAGGGATTTGGCCATAACTCTTTAACGAAACAAAATGCCCCACTGCAAGTTTCGCTCATATGATAGTCCATGGTGGGCTGAACCTACCCTCAAAATATTTGCATCTGTATACGGGACACCCTGTATACATATAGACGATTTTCTCCGTTGAGGCCGATTACATTTTAACAACATGGCTAGATTATTCTAGATATTATGGTACCGGCGCTATTTTTTTATTTATTAGTCTTCATGTGTTCACGCGCTATGGAACTGCACATTGCATACTTATATAGTTCCACGGCGTGCGATCAACGTTCTTTTTCAACTGCATGGTCAATAGTCATATATATTATTATACGACGGATGTGTTGCCCTTTACTCGTAGGAAACTCAGAACCTTGCTACCCACATTAACCTCGACGTGTCTGGGTTTGCCGGAATTTCACGAAGTCTTCACCTCGCTGGACTTTGCTTAATTTCGGTGATCCAACGAGAAGCGGTGCATTCAACACGCCATCGACGCTGGCTGAAAGCGATGTTAAGCCCCCCAAAAATAGAGAAATATATAAATTATATGCGGAGGTATTTTCACCCGTAGCCCTTTGTTTCGTACTAAAGCTGCCCTCTGTGGTGAAAACTGAGAAACACCAGGAATTCGTTTTCTTTACGACCGAGAATTTCCTCTGAACTTTTCCTCAAACACGACAGAGCTCAGCACAGTTAGCTTTTTTCAATGGACAAAATAGTAAACCAGTAGAAATAACACGCGGAAATCATAACTTCTCAATTGATTACTGAAGTTAAGCAACGTCCTGCGTGGGTTTTTTTTTGGCAGTGGACCAAAAGTAAGTCCATACAGCCACATTTTCGATCAATAATTAATGGTTAGAAAATTAATTTTATTCGATCGTGATGGACGTTCTTAATATTTAGCTTAAAAAGCATGTATGTTCTAGTATCATGTAAAAAAATAAATATTATAGATAGTTCTGGTTTCAAATTCTTCCTAGGTAATCGTGAAAAACCTAGTTCTGTGCCATTCCCAGCCCGCTTAAGGTGGGTGAGGTTCATTTGAGAAGCTTATTGTGATATTCTATAATTCTAAGACGTTATTATTAGTTGAAAGCTATGTTAACCCATTACCGCCTGAACTGTTGGAAAACGTTGATCCATTTTGAAAAAATAAATATCAAAACTTCTGATAGAACAACTGATAGAAATGTCTAGTAAAATTCAGAAGGTAGCAAATACTGTCAACAATGAGAACTACCTATTATGTTATAAAGTGGTAACATGTACCGTATTGAACTAACATGTCAAAAACTTGCACTGCCTCCATCGTTGCAATATGGCAACGCTAGACGTTATTGGGTTAAACACAAAATCATAAAATTTAGTGGTATTTTAGAGGAAATATGCCAGTGTATTTTCAATATTTGTTTGTTTGTGTGTCCGAATTGTGTTGACAAAATAATATGACTTGGCAAAAAAATATTATGCCCATTGCCTACGATGATCAAGGACCAAATTATGAAACAGGGCCAAGCCAGCCACGCCCTCAAGTCGGGGTTTCAACCAATCACAGCACACTATAGACCGAATTGAGGAACTGTCTGGTCTATATTAACTTTTTATTAATTTGGGTTAGACGTCGCTTTCAATTGCATGGTCATAATTATATTATATCAAGACGGAGGTGTTACCCTCCATTCACTGGAAACTCACAAACCTGCTACCCACCTTAACCTCACCCAGCCTGGGTTGGACCGGAATGCGAGCATAACGAAATCTTCACCTCGCTGGATTTTGCTTAACTTCGGTTACGATAACCGCTGCATTCGACGCGCCATCGACGCTGGTTATCTTAATTTTAATACTATTTTATAATAAATTCGGTATCTAGAAATTTGATTACCGACATTTTTCCTATAATTTGGAATCCTTTTCTTTGTTGCAGGTAAATATGGCGGTGACAGTGAAATTTCGATTCCAGTTCGTCATGTCAATAACAGGTCTAGTATCGTTTGATATCTTCGCTAATGCTAAACGTAAAGAAAACTATTACATACCTACCTACCTACCTATAAATATTATTTTTTTTTTTCAATTTTAATTCCGAGAAATTTGTAATATTAGAAATCGGAAGTATTGTGTTCGTTTTTTTTATATTTTTTTGAAAGGTAATAGTGCCCCGGAACCACTTTCGCATTACTTCAGGCCACATCCATCAACTTTACATCCATGCCATTCCGGAAACGGAAAAATTCGGTCAGAATTTTCCGTCCCGCAACCTACAGGTCAGTAACCACCGAGCCAATACATAAATATTACGTTATTATGTATTGTTACATTCTGTCAGTAGAGTTGCTTTCTACATGATGCATTTACTTTAGTAAAATGCCATGGTTATTTAGTTTAGTTAGATTATGTCACATTTACAGCAGGCAGAAAAAACGAAAAATAGTTTTACAACTAGATGAACTTTATAAGAAGGATCACGTCCTACCTACGGGTTGTCAATTTCTTCTGTCCAACTATTTTCTTAACCGAGACTTTTTTCGCACCCTATACATATAATTTATAGATATATCTAGTTTCAAAATTGAAACGATTTTGATCACCTTTTCAAAATTATAATTATCTGATATAATGAATTAAAGAAATAATATTGGTTGGTACAAATTATTTTTTTATCAACTGACTGACCATAAATACTCTCAATGTCACTTAAAATTAGCTCGAATTCAATGAGAAAAAAAAGAAGTAAAAAAATACTTTCAAGAAAAGCCTTATGAGTTAGAATGAAAATACTATTTTGAAAATCTATGTACAATTTCAGTCCTCTATACTTCTCCAGGTAGATTGAATGAAACCGAAACCCCATTACAGTAAAATATTGTAGCTTTCACTTGAATTGAAACGAATAATGACAGAACATCATTTTTCCAAAAGGGCTTTCAAACAGACCATAATGAGATGCTTCAAAATTAATTATTCAAGTCTGCTTTACTTTATGCAAAGATTCTATAAAGTTTGTGACCTTTGAATTGCAATCATGGTGACCTTTAACTGTAAAAATCATTGATAGTAAAAAAAAATATGTTTGTGAGCGAATTTTTTATCGTGCCTATTCAGCTGAAGGTCATTTTTCGGGATGAATGGTCGTTTAAAGGCCTGATCCGAGAGTCCCGAGAGATAAAAATAGGTTATTGTTTTCTCGCTTATCTGTTGAAAAAACATAACCAGATCTGTTATGGCACCACCGAGAGTACTTTGAAAAAATGTTTGGTGTCGTTATAGAGAATATTAATGTTGGCCTTTGCATTTGAGAAAAAAATCCTTCTTTCAAGTTTTTAGGCAGGACGAACTCAAGGAAGTAAAATGCACGAGGCATTTGTAGTCAGTGAGGTTATGATGCTAAGATTGTAATAATAATTCCGTGTCCGTGAGATAGGTATTGATACCTAAATCACGGTGGTGAGAGGATTATATGGACGCCAAGATCCAATGTCTAGGCTCCTTTCATGTCCATTGATTCTATTTGGTTTTAACCTTCTGACTTGAGGTAGACAGGACGGGGGTTTTACCCTCCATTCGCTCGGAATCGTAGCAGCTGCCCACATTAACCTCGCCCAGCCTGGGTAGGGCCGGAAATATCAGCCTCACGTGTTTGGAGGGAACAGAATTTTCTTCGAAAAGTCTGCTGCAACCGGGAATCGCACTCAGGATCTCTGGACTACCAGCAGTAGTCACAACCGTCACATCTAGGGTTCTTGGCTAGGTGGTAGAAAATGCTTTACTTCAACTAAAGAGTGTTATTTTATTATTATTATTTTTAAGAATATGTTGAAAACAGAGGACGAAGAGTAACTGAAGAACGAGAGAGGAAATAATAAATAAATATAAAAGTGTTTATTGCCTGTATCACAAATTTAGAGGGGTAGCGCAGAATTGACCTTTTCTTTTCATTTTATTTTTGTGTATCACCTGTCCATAATTCCGCCACTGGTCGCTGCTCACACTAATAATAATAAAAAGAATAGCAACAACATTTATGCGTTTATTCAATATTCACTCTGAAAAATATGTACTGGTCAATAACTTCTTAACAAGAAGGTAAGAAGAGGTTAATGATCAAAGCATTTTCAACCACCTAACCTGATAATATTTGTGTACTTACTTATAATGTGGTACCTAGTGATGATAAAAATGGTTCTGGTCGGAATGTTGATGAGTTTACAACAAAAACAAAAATTGTTCATAAATGAAGTAGGTAAATAAAAGTTACCTACATTGTTAATTTTATTACAGTCAATCCTGTAGACATATTTATAAGAGAGCGGGATATAAGAGAAACCCTGATAATATAAGAGAGAGATTTCCAAGTCAAATTTAACTCTGCAGGAGGGAAATGAATCTCTTCAACAACAAAAAAAATCATACGGTTTTGAATTGTTATTTTTTATCTCAGTATAAACGCCAGCCTCCGTGGCGTAATGGTTGTGACTACTACCTGTAGTCTAGAGATCCCGAGTTCGATCCCCGGTTGGAGCAGACTTTTCGAAGAAAATTCTGTCCTCTCCAAACACGTGAAGCTGGCATTTGCGGCCCTACCCAGGCTGGGTGAGGTTAATGTGGGTAGCTGGTACGATTCCCAGCGAATGGAGAGTAACATCCCCGTCCAGATCAGGACGTTAAAAACAAAAATAGAATCGTTGGCGTGTTAGGAAGAGCATCCAGCCATACAAAACGTGCTCCACCCTACCAACCTCAACCATGAGGTTGAACAATGCCGACCCCAAAAGCAACATAAGCTAATATGGGATAAAGGCAAGGGAGATATAAAGGCAGTTGAATGGAAAAAGGCACATGATAAAAAGTAATATTTACATAATAGGAAATAAAGTTACGGGGGATCAATGGAGAAGTTATAGAATGTAGAACGAGCGTACAAATGGAATATATGGGACAGGAAATGAAATTTGGAAGTGTTACAATATCTATATTTTCCACCATGTATGTTCTCGTAAAGTTGCTGAATATTTTTCAGCCTCAATGATATCCAAAAATTGGATGGGAAACATTATTACGTACACTAAAAATGGGAATATTCTCATTTTTTTCTGAATGGTGGTACAAATTCACCATCTGGCACATTAGGTATCTTGATTTTTTCTTATGTGGTTATAAAAATAAAAGCATATAATATTTTTGTTAAATGTTCTTTTAAGTCAATTAACTAAAACAAAAACAATAAATTCGATGTGATCTATTATAAGTATACCGAGTAAAAATAACAACTTTATTGCACATTGCATAATCAGGAAACTATACGGCGCGCATAAGATTCTTTCCCCTTATATTCTGATGGATTTAGAATTGGAGTATTTATATCTTCTGAAGTTTTGGAGATCAAAATTTTTCACGGCAGGATTTTTCCTTCTTATATTGGAATGTCGGGGGTATACTCATAACTCGTAATGAAAAATGAGTAGCTGCTCCATTGTGAGCAGCTACCAGTAGCGGAGACATGGGCAAATGATACACGCACGACCATAAAAGAGAAACAAAAAGCCACTTTACCTGATGACTAATTATTTCGCCTTGTATCATTTAGATTATATACTTCTTTTTTTTTTTTTTTTTTTTTTTTTTTTCAAAAAAATTTCTTGGTAGTCCAACAGTCGAGAGTGACGACTGAATTGGTTTTTTCTTTTAGAAGTTCTAGAAGAAAGAGCCCTCAGAACCATGTATTACATAATGTTTCAAATATTCAAAAATAAAGTACTTTTTTTAGCAGTATGATGGCATTCTGTTATCTATGTAAATTACATAATATTTGATTTTATATTAGTTATAATGAATCTGTACATTATAAAATATCTTGTACTGATGTTAATTAAATTACCATACCAACCTAAATTTAGAAGTTATAGGTA
Source organism: Bactericera cockerelli (assembly GCA_024516035.1). Lineage (NCBI taxonomy): Eukaryota > Metazoa > Arthropoda > Insecta > Hemiptera > Triozidae > Bactericera > Bactericera cockerelli. Next base: position 4,933,561 of record CM044962.1, on the reverse strand, counting down.
CCTAATACCTGTACAATGACTCGATATTTTTTAAGCAGTGTGTTGGCCTTTTTTTACCTATATAGAAAACATTATAATTTGATTTTATATTAGCTATAATTAACCTGCATAGATCTTACACTGATGTAAACTACCAACCTAAATTTAGAAATTATACCTGTAACATGGTTCACGAAATCCAAGTTTTACTCCTAGCCATGTAAAACTTCATGTACCTTTTTTTTTGTACCTATACTACTGTTAGCAAACCAGACCCCCGTACCAAGTTCCCCCTCACCGCTTCTTGTGATACACCAACCCCTCTATCTCTCTCTGTCCCTCACAGGGTGGCATACTGCTTTCCCCCTACACCCTGGCCCAGTCCCGACGCGCGAGGCTTAGGAGGGCCCTAACGGACGCCACATCCGACACGGTCAACTATGTCAAAATGGTACACAATCAGAACTACAAAAAAAAAAAAATACTTTTTCGTTTGCTCTCTCAATTTTTTCCTCGAAAACTCTCACTCTCTTCTCACCCACAAAATGTTTTGCGACACACATTTGCTCACGCTCACACCCAAAAACAGGCGCTTAGTATACTTCCTATAGCAACATAAGCATGAGTACTCACATCAAGGCCGGGTCGAGGTAATAGCACACGAGCCATATGTGGCTGCGCAGAAAATATGAACCATTGTCTGCGCGGTAATATGGACAATTGCCTGCGCAGATAATAAGAAATATTACCGGCGCAGATAATATGTACAATCCTGCGCAGATAATATGAACCATTGTCTACGCAGCTAATATGGACCATTGCCTGTGCAGTAATATGGACCATTGTCTGCGCAGATAATATGAAATATTACCGCGCAGATAAATGTACCATCCTGCGCAGATAATATGAACCATTGTCTACGCAGCTAATATAGACCATTGCTAGGCATGGGACAGCAGCCTCTAGACAGTCACAGTTCCTTGGCTGCCCAATGGGTCCCATTACAATCTATGGTCCATATTTGCTTCCCACTCTGCACAGCCATAGCTGCCTAATGTGGCCCATCCATTCTTATGCTAGCTTCTAGCTGAAAAAAGACAATTATTTTTTAAATCATTCTTTCTATCGCTGTATTTTTTTTATGGTGTAAATCTAATATCCAATTTAAGCTTTTAGCTAGCACCTTGACTCGGCTAATAGTAGACAACCTTTTCTTCTTGGAAAAGGTTGAGTAGACATTCTTGGAAAATTAGTTATGTGAAAAGATGCTATACCATTGGTTTTTCATAAAGTAAAAATGGCAGGAGTCTATTTAATTTAAAGAGTATTTTTTTACAATTACAATTAACTACTTAATTTTCAGAAAAGAGAACATTCACATGGTGATCGTTCTTTATTTTCTATCATAAATTCCTTAATACTTACTTATGTTGACGTTTTTGATCATGCTGAATTAAACATACTAAACCTCTCCTATTTTACTGACAAACTGAAAAATTGATCGACACTGAAAAATAATTCACATTTGAAAGAAAAAAAAATGAACTTTCGCCATATTCTGTGTTCTTTTTTCTGAACGTCGGTCGCATAGTTTTATTGATAAAAGAAGTTTAATTAAATAGGCTCTTGGAATAAGATTTTGATAGCAAGAGATGAAATATCATAACTTTATGGAAAATTCAATGCCTCGAATTTCATTGGCATTTTGAAACCTAAAAACAAAATGGAGCATCATGTTTTCCTTAGCTGATTTTTCAGGGAAAAGCTTCATTGAGTAGAGGTTGATTTTTTTGGCTGATTTCCATTCGTCCTTTGCTTTTATAGATGCCAATCTGTAATCCAAGGAACAAATAACATTTCATAAATGACCATCATACAACACAGTAATATTAATAATAATAAATAATATCACTTTTTTTAAACTACCCTTTTAGCACTAATCAGTCCCATTATTTCAGCAGTAAGCCCAAGACGTATCATTAAATGGTCAAAATCCCAAATAAGATTATTTATCTTGTCAAGTCCCTGCTAAGTTTCGAACCTGCGACCTCTGGATTGCCTGGAACACTGAGCTACAGGGACAGACGAGTCATACAAGGCAGTAACAGTTTATTATTATAAACAATTTTCACCATTAACATGGTAGATTAATTTTTTTAACACAAGTTTATTACCTACACCTATGGAGCGAGTCTTTTAAACATACATGCCTTTGAAGACGGGGGGTTTACCCTCCATTTGCTAGAAACTCTCATACCAGCTTCTTAAATTAACCTGATTCTGCCTGGGTTGGGCTAGGCATCATTATTTTATAACTAAAGTGTGACAAGCACAGTCCCAACTCACGTTATGTGTCCTATTATAAGCAGTCTTGCACGGCTTTTCTGGGCCTTCAGGCTAGCTACAATCTATTTTATTTTTAAAACCTATCTCAATAGCTTGATCGATACGGCGACGGACTTGTAACTTCAATAACTAGGAGGTCGGTGGTTCAAGTCCCAATTTCAGCAAAGATTTAGTAAAGCGAGTTTGAGTAGTTGTGATATCACGATAGGGATTAACACAAACATGATACAGGTATAATAATAATAATAATAAAAACTCGAGAAAAACCTGTCCATGCTACCTGGAAAGTCAATCTGTCAGAGATACAAACCTGTGCTGTTTTGGGAACAGCTCATATATTACGGAAATTTGGAATTTAATTTTATAATGTAGCCAATGTCTAAAAAATATTGTTTATTTTTGATGTTGGTTGTGCTATACAGATATGAATAAATATATCTTGTTTATTTATGCCATAATAATAATAATAATAAGTCCAGAACACTCTCGGAAGATCATGGGCCTCCCTTAAAGGGGTATCTATTTGAAACATGATATATAACCTAACAATCTAATTTTTCCCAATTTTTGTGTACCCGTGTGTCTACAACCTTGCCCTGTGACCGTCCCTACCTGCATATATATGATACGCCTTCATTTGGATGCTATTTGTTCCTTATTTCATTAATGTACGCTTTCCCCCTTCTCAATGAAGTTTTCCTATATTCACACACACAACACAACACAGCACACACACAACACATCCCACACACAACACAGCACACACACACAACACATCACACACACAACACATCACACACACACACAACACATCACACACACAACACAGCCTTCATAGTACTCTCTGTGATTCAGGTTTTTTTTTAAGCATAATATTTTTTTTAACACTATTGTTGTCAATTCATTTTCCCATCTTGCATAGCATTGTTGGCCTCAACACTTTAAGTATATGTACACACACGTTGGATCATTTAGTTTTGAAATGCCACCCTAAGTTGTTGTTAGTTAGAATTTTCTCATATAATATTTTACTTTACCTTTAACCTATACTTTCCATTGTCTGTGAGGTATAGAATGTATTGTCAATTTCCTATCCAAATCAGCTAATGTTCTTTTATATTTCAGCTAATGATCAGTGTTCTCAGCAGCTATGAGGACTCCTAATCCGCGGGTTGTCGCGTTTGCGATCGATTCGTTCAAAGGAGGGTAAAATTTTATGTAAAATTCAGAAATTTTAATACGACATATTTTGCCTTTTTCTTGATAAGATATAAGACGTTTTTATGATAAGATAAGATATTAGTTTTATAATATGAATAAATAAAGAAAAAAAGAACCTCTGTAGAAGAAAGCTGATAGCCATTTTTTTTTTTTTTTTTTTTTTTAGACTTCATTTAGACTTCATGTAATCACTTCATTGATTTTAATGTTAATATTTATTTATTTAAAAAAAATATTATTAATATTATTATTAAACAGATTTAATCAAGTTTTATTTACAAAATAAAGTATATACAATTTACAAGAAAAAAAAGTTGATATTATTATATCTTTGTGCTCCCATTTTTTTTAATTTTGTGTCTTACGCTATACTTTACAACGTTACACTTGTAAGTATATTGTACTTTTTCGTTTAAAAATAAAATGGTATCTAATTTCATTCACGAAGTCATTAAATAAGGTAAAAAAAGTTCCGATCACCAGTGAAAATTTGTTGAACATGTTACATCATTATTTTTTTTGCGCTACATAATAGGGTCATCATGCAACAACAGAAAACTCTTGCTTGTGGTGATTTCTTTAACATAAACTGGTGTTCACACACAGTCACATACTATGTGTGTGATCAGTGTGATGTTACACATACCTACACAATATCCGTATTTTCCTTTCTAACCAAAGTTAACCAACCTGGAATAAAATTAACAAAACTGGAAGCAAGTCATTTTTCTTTTGGAAGAGGAAATTTTTCCACTTCCTTCTTCCAGTTTGGACGAAAATGGAAGTAGAAAATTCTTGCTTCCAGTTCTTTTATAGGTTGAGTCCATTGTTTATCTTTAAAAGTACCAAAACATATTTTTCTTTCACGAATGTGGTGAAGTTTTATCTTACTATAAAATACTATGTAAGGAGATGCTAGGATTAGTACCAACTTTATTGTTATTATTGTTTTTTTTTTTTCTCTTTTTCTTAACTTCTTCTCATTGTTCTTGTATGTGGAGCTTATAAAATTGCTTCGTTGGAACAATGTTAAAAAAAAGTTGACCTTGGAATGAAATGGAAATATTTAGAAATATCAAACCAGGACATTTTTTTTATCCAAAAGAAAAATACCCCTAATGTGTGTGTGTGTGTGTGTAGATTGTGGCTATACAGGGCTTTTTTCCCAAACAAAAAGAAAAATCGAATGGAGGGTAAAAACAAGAAATGTCCATTCGGTGGAATCTCACAAACCAGCGAGCTAAATTAGCCACACCCAGCCTGGGTTATAACAATAATCAACGCTGGCTCATATACGTGACATTTACAATGAATTTTGCATGTCATAAAAAAGGTTCTTTCATGTACCGACCTCAATAGCTTGATCGATAAGGCGGCGGACTTGTAACCTGGGGGTCGGTGGTTCAAGTCCCGGGTTCAGCGTGGATTTAGTAAAGCGCGTTAGAGTAGTTGTGATAAGTAGTATAGAAATGGATGATCAATCATTATAAGCAAGGATTTTGAATTTTCGCGCCACAAGTAGTAGTGGCGCGCTCTGGTGGTGACGTCATGAAAAAGTCAAAATTCTTGCTTATAATGATTGATCATCCATTTCTATACTACTGTGATATCACGAAAGTGATTAACACAAATAAGGTAACTTAGGTTCTTTCATGTAAGTATTGTAAGTCCACTGTATGAAATGAATAGAAGAATCTTCCAGACAACCAATCAAGCCATATATTCCTCACCTTGGCCTTTGTATCGCTTCAGACCAATTTGACTCATCCCGTCGACTCGTCCATCCTCCCCCCCCCCCCCCATTTTGACTCTATTTCCCTTACTCGGCAACTTTTCCACATCATAAACATCGCATCGTGAAGCATTCCTGCAATAAGTTTTCTCGATTATTTACTTCCGAGCATCCGTTTTTTTTTTTTACTTGCTCCTGAAAGTCAAAACATACGAGTTGGCTGGTTTTCTCTTTTTCTCTCAATCCAAATTTATGACGGATTCCGGCCTACTCTAGCCTCAAGAGGACAATTTGGGGTAGTTGTAGAGTGAGCAACGACCAGTGGCGAGATAGATTTTGTAATAAAATGGTTGGTTGATGATATAATGTATTAACATTAGTTCTCGTAATGTCGATGCTACCCGTTGAAAACTATGACATAATAACAAAAATACTCTTCGCTTTATCCTAATTATTTTAAACTGCCCGATGAGGGCCTCATTCTAAAAAGAACTTTCACTGTCAAAATTTCCAAATCTTCCTTCCAACTGTCAAATTTTGTTCAAAGAACTCAATCAAAGTGTATTGTTTAACAGTTGAAAGGGAGATTTGTGGATTGTGAGAGAGAGAGAAAGTCCTGGAACAAGACCTCTTAATCAAACCCGCACTGGGTTCGAAAATAATAAGTAGCTTCTAAATGTGTTAACACTGTCCTGGTGGTTGGGTGGAAGAGATTGCCATAGGCAATAACCCCGCCCTTTAGTTAGGACATATGTTTTATATATTTTGCTATTCTTTTTCATTTTTATTGTATACCTATATTGTTTCTATTTTTTTTTCATTGTTAAAATAATTATTTGTATTAATATACATTATGTCCATTTATATCTAATAAAGTGTAAAATAATAATAATAATAATGGTCATCGTTCCAGAAAGTTTTCTCTCTCTCTCTCTCTCTCTCTCTCTCTCTCTCTCTCTCTCTTTCTTTCTATCTCTCATAAGCTCCAAATCTCCCTTTCAACCGACACACAACGCACTGTGATGGTTTAATTTGAACAAAATAACCAATCAGAGTGCGTTGTGTGGCGTTTGAAACGGAGATCCGGCGATTATGAGAGTGGAGAGTATTTTTGGAGCGAGACACAGGTAAGTTTGGGTCATGTATTTTCAAGTTTTTTGCTTCGAATTTCGTGAACGTGAGGAAGCAATGTGAGACAGCCCAGCACTTGTAAATGTGTCCTCATTGCTTGTGCAACGTATCCCTGTTCCTCTAACGAGCAACCTTGTCCCCCCCTCCCTTTTCTCTTTTTAAAGGGGAGTCGTGTGTTTTCACTCTAAACCAAAGAGGTGTGAAATTTGTCCTTGATTCTGGCTACCGTCGTCTCTGGAGATATTTATTACATTTTTATTTTCTACAGGGTGTCCCATTACTAACAAGACATTTGAAAATCTCGCAAACGACTGACGATAGAAAAAAAAAATGTTCAAGGATCATTTCAAAACTCTTAAGGGGACAATTCATAGTGATCTCTAGAAGTTTCTTGGATGACCCCTTCAAGGTTATTTGAAGGTCAACATTTGAATTTTAATGACATTCCCTATTTTTTTTAAACATTTTTAAATATACACAAAACTTTAAGGTTCAAACAAATTCTTACTTGTAATTTTTAATACACCCCAGTTTCACACCCTTTAGGGAGTGTGAGATTTTTTCCATCTTAGACTATAAGTGCGGTATATCAAACCAGTCTAATTTTAGTTACAGAACATGATACTAATATTTGTTTCTTCATTTTACTTGATTTTTGGATTTCAAGTATAGAGGAGCCAAAAAGGTACCTAAGTAAAATGAAAAACCAATATGTATTACTATCGTATTCAGCACCTGAAATAAATTAGACTGTTTTCATGTAAATGTATACAAATTTTGATACAAAAGTTCATGATTCTATACATATAGATATTATTTATCAATGGGAATGCCAAAATCCCCGTGGTATATAAAATATATTATATTATATTTTTATTCATTGAAAATTGAAAAAAAATCTATCTCTTTATAAATATTCAAAAATTCCCATAAAAAACGCCCATTAAAAAAATATTTCAATGATTTTACTAGGAAAGAGTCAAACCTTTCTATCATCAAAATTGCAATAGTTTGAAATATTTGAATTTTCCGAAATTTTAGATAAAACCCGTCATTCATAACTAGCTCCCCGTATAATTGATATACCTACCATTCACCCATGAAATTTCAGCAGAAAACCTTCTATTAATTATGATTTTATTCAATGGACTGAAAATATTTTCCCTTTGAGTAAAATTAAATTTAAAATATTTTATTAAAATCATACATAGGAGATTGGAGTTCTCTTTGATATTAGGGATGCTGCCTATGACGTGGAATTATATTGAGCGATGGTTAAACCTAGAATCTGTACTGGGTGGATAAAAGTTGGAGGAGTGGGGTAGAGTATGTACTAGGCACTATCACCAGATCACCACCCTTGATAATATACATAATATAATATTATATAATTATAATATAATGTGTTTTATTATGCAGTTCATGAAACATTAAGCACAATTTTCAAAGCATCTTTCAAATAAAATTACATTCAAATTATTAAGACTTAAAGATAATTTAACAAAATATCATACATATAATATTACTATGATAGAATTGTAAACATTGATGAAACTTTATATTTCTTTTTTTGTATTTTTATTTTTCTTATTGTATTATATTGTGAATTTATTGAATAAAGTTTGGTGAAAAATATTCAATATAAATAATAAGATAAAAATAAAATATAGAAATGACAGTCCTATCCCGAAAATGCATTATGTATGGGTTTTTTTTTTTTTACTTTCGAAAGTTTTTTTTTATTAAACAAATACTTTACATCTTCATCAATAGATATATATTTAAATAAATAAATTTAATCAACTAAAAATAAAAATATGGCAAGTTTAAGTGACCCATTATGCAAAGCATGTGTTGGGTTAGATCCAGACATTGATAATTATGTATGTGATAATATGTGATATACTATACGATAATTCATCATCGGGTGGCGTCATCTTGAACGCTGGTAGCCAGATAGTGGAGGGATGACTCAGCACTTCTACCACTGTCTTGTAGGCTAATAATTGACAAGGGCCCCAGAACCAAGCCAATGCTGGTCTACTTCCTGTTTATAATCCCCCAGATAGACTGCTGGTCTACTCCCTGTTTATAGTCCCCGGCCAGCCTAGTCCCCCCGATAGAGTAATTATATGAAAATAATATATTGTATACATAAATGTGTGTATAAGTACCTACCTCATACGAAAGGTCTATGTGTTGAGTACGGAATATTATTAGATTGAAAAGAGCATTATCTCAAGATAATTCCCTTATCAATACATTACAAAATAGGGAGGAATGAGATATGAGGTGGAGTGAGAGAAAGAGCGAGAGCAATCAATCAAAATTATTCTACATTCTCACTCTCTCTCTTTCCTTTTCCATTTTCTCTCCATCTATCTCTCTATTGATCTCTCTCTTTCTGTATCCCTCCATCTATCTCTCTCTCTTTTTTATTTCTCTTTTTTATCGCTCTTTCTATCTCTCTGTCGATCTCTCTCTTTCTTTATGTATCCATCTATCTCTCTCTTTCTGTATATATCCATCCATCTCTCTCTTTCTTTATGTATCCATCTATCTCTCTATCTATCTCTCTCTATCTGTCTCTATCTATCTGTCCACAATAAGGTAGAATTATCTTAGGAGGTGTCATTTTATGTAAATTTATATTGTATTAAATAAAGAATAAATAAAAATCAAAAATCAATTCTTTTTCTATATCTCCATCTATCTCTCTCTTTCTATCTCTCCATCTATCTTTCTCTCTCTCTCTCTCTCTCTCTTTCTCGCTCTCTCCCCCCCCCTCTTTCTCTCTTTCTAAATCTACATCCATCTCTCTCTTTCTTTATGTATCTATCTATTTCTCCATCCATCTCCCTCTTTCTTTATTTATCAATCTATCTCTCTCTTTTTATCTCTCTTTTTATATCTCTATCCATCTCTCTCTTCCTCCCTCTCTTCCCCAATAATTACAACACCACTTAGAACATTGACCTGGACAGTTAAGTCGCTGTGGAACTCTGTATTTACTTTGTCTCTTCAACATCTAGATGATTTAAGACGGGGGTTTTACCCTCCATTTGCTGGAAACTAACTAACCAGGTACCTAAATTCTTAACCTCACCCAGCCTGGTTTGGGACCGGAAATAGTCAGCATCACGAGGGTTCGAATTTGAATGTTCATAGGTCCAAAATCTAACCTCTTCCAACGTGGCAGAAAGTAATACACCATTCAACGTGATATCAACGCTGGCCTAAGATTCCGTTGATTTTTAAGGAGAATTTTTTTTACTTCCTCTAAATTTCTAATATTAGAAATTGGAAATATTGTGTTCCTCTTTTTTCCTCCATTTTTTTTTCTTTCATATTTCTGCACGTTTTCTGTCTGTAGGTCAGATTTAAAGATGACACTGCATCTAATTTTTTTGAGACTAGCGCCTGGAAGACACTACCTATTTGACAACCAATTGGGCCCTTACAATGCTAAAAGCCTAGACAAAACTCGATCAGCCCTCCTAGATAGACACCTTGGAAGGAGGCCTAAACGACTGATGAGTGCCGCGTCACACTCTCTCACACTCTGTCACACGTCACTCATCAGCAGCCGTCGTAAGCGTCACACATTAGATGTTAATATATTTACTTTTACCAAAGTGGGAAGGTAATTATATTATTATTATTAACTACCTCTTATTTACTTAAGTTTAGATAATTATTTTCTATGTACTCACATAATATGGTTATTATTCTACATACATACATAATATGCGCTGACATGTGATTCAGATTTTAGACGGAAGGGAATTAAGTTGTCACCGCAAATTAGTACGATACAGTTCGTTATTTTCAACGCTTTCATTTTTTTTTTGCAGCCTCTTCAAAAAGGGATGTATGGAAAATAAATACCTACATTATGTACTAACTAAAGGGCGGGGTTATTGCCGACGGCACTCTCTTCCACGCAAATCTGAAAAATGAAAACAAAGGATACGATGAGCAGAGATTAAATAATGCGGAAGAAGATACAAAGTTCACTTTTTCAACAGTTGGCAAAAGAGTTCCCGATTAGCTCAGTGGTCTCAGTGGTTAAGCACTCGCTTGCCATGCGGAAGGTCCCGGGTTCGATCCCCCGTAACGACAAAAAATTGTATTCAATCTGGTCACAATAATTGTTTGTAAGGGATACCTTCCGGCGCGCACTTCCTTAGTGGCAATTATTAACCTCCTCTAGTTCCTATCCAGGTTGATACAATCCCATCCACATCCCTCATCCACATCCCTTATACCTGGGTAATGAGGCGGAGAAGCAGCCCCCTAGGGGTGTTTAGACTCATTAGTTGACAGTGAGTAGCGGGTGGCTCTCAAAGTTTGAATCTTCTCTGCGGTGTAGTTTGCAACACAGACCACAATTATCATTATTATAGTATGCTTTATTAGGAAATTATAAAGAACATATAAGTGTGGTTACTGGTGGTTATCTGGAAAAAAACCGGGCACTGTCGGTCAAGTGGTTAACGCACTAGTCTGGTAATCCAGGTAGCGTAGGGATCCGTTGGTTCGAATCCCACCCAGTGCATGAATTTTTCCTCATTAATTTAAGTTTATGACCACATAATAGTAAGACTCTGAGGGTTAGGTCGTAGAAAATGCTTTGAGCATTAACCTCGCCTGGTAGTTAGTTACCTTCCACTAAGGAGTGCTATTATTATTATAGATTAAACCTTAATTGAATTAGGCTCGAATTATAACACATGAATTTTTCCTCATTAATTTGAGTTTGTGACCACATAATAATAAGACTCTGAGGGTTAGGTCGTAGAAAATGGTTTGAGTATTAACTTCGCCTGTGGTGGTTACCTTCCACTAAATAGTTAAGAGTGTTGTTATTATTATTAAGTATTGCTGTTCTTGTGAGTCTCAAGTATTGCACTGATTATTGAATAATACACTTCATTGTTTCGAAATCTCTTTACACAATTTCTATTATTATATATGTATGTACTTAAAATAGAACATAAATTATATCAGAAATATCTGATGTGATACAAAACTTTTCTTTCAAATCCTATGAATAATGCCACGCTAGTTATTTTTACAAGAACTTCAATGACATGCAACTTGTCCCTCACACTGCATCAGACACCACTTACGTAAATCCGAAACATGTAAAATGTAAATAGGAATTTAATGGAGGTCATTAGTCCATATAAGTGACCCGCCCCCCTTATCCTGTCCCCCTCATCATCTTCCCCTTCATTTGTTTTCTACCTTATCTACTTATCCTATCCAATCTTCCTCTTTTATCCTATCTTCCTTTCCCTCTCCCTCTACTCCTTATCCTATCCAATCTTCCTCTTATCCTATCTTCCTTCCCTTCCCTCTACTCCTTATCCTATCCAATCTTACTCTTCATCCTATCTTCCTTTCCCTCTTCCCTCTACTCCTTATCCTATCTTTCCTCTTCTCTCTCTATCTTCCTCCTCTACTCTTATCCTTCTTTCTTTCCTACTCTCTCCTCTCTCTCTCCTTATCCTATCTTTCTCTCTCATCTCTTTATCCTTCTTCTCTCTCATCTCTCTCCTTATCCTATCTTTCTCTCTCTTCTCCTTATTTTACTATTTCTTCCTCCTCTTCTCCTTATCCTATCTTCTTTCTCTCTCCTCCTCTTATCCTATCTTTCTTACTTCTCTCCTCTCCTTATCCTATCTTCTTTCCTCTCTTCTCCTTATCCTATCTTTCTCTTCTTCTCGTCTCTTTCTCTATCTTCTCCTCTTTCCTATCCTACTTCTCATCTTCTCTTATCCTATCTTTCCCGTCTTCTCCTTATCCTGTCTTCCTCCCTCTTCTTCTTCTCCTACATTCCTCCCTCTTCTCCTTATTCTATCTTCCTCCTCTTCTCCTTATCCTATCTTTATCCCTCTTCTCCTTATCTATCTTCCTCCTCTTCTCCTTATCCTATCTTCCCCTCTTCTCCTTCCATCTTTACGCGTCCCTTATCAATCTTCTTCTACCTCTCTCATCTTCCCCTCTCTCCTTTTTATCTACGTCTCTCTTGATCATATCTACATTCTACGTCTCTCTTCTCTTATCCTTTCTTCCTATCGCTCTTTTCCTTATCCGATCTTCCTATCTCTCCTCCTCCTTATCCTATCTTTCTGTCGCTTTTTCTTATACTACCGACCTACAAGCTCATACTCGTACTTCATACAGAGTCCGCCTCCTTAACAATTATACTCGTACTTCATAGTCTTCATACAGAGTCCGCCGCCTTAACAATTATACTCGTACTTCATACAGAGTCCGCCGCCTTAACAATTATACTCGTACTTCATACAGAGTCCGCCGCCTTAACAATTATACTCGTACTTCATACAGAGTCCGCCGCCTTAACAATTATACTCGTACTTCATACAGAGTCCGCCTCCTTAACAATTATACTCGTACTTCATACAGAGTCCGCCGCCTTAACAATTATACTCGTACTTCATACAGAGTCCGCCACCTTAACAATTATACTCGTACTTCATACAGAGTCCGCCGCCTTAACAATTATACTCGTACTTCATACAGAGTCCGCCGCCTTAACAATTATACTCGTACTTCATACAGAGTCCGCCGCCTTAATAATTATACTCGTACTTCATACAGAGTCCGCCTCCTTAACAATTATACTCGTACTTCATAGTCTTCATACAGAGTCCGCCGCCTTAACAATTATACTCGTACTTCATACAGAGTCCGCCGCCTTAACAATTATACTCGTACTTCATACAGAGTCCGCCGCCTTAACAATTATACTCGTACTTCATACAGAGTGCGCCGCCTTAACAATTATACTCGTACTTCATACAGAGTCCGCCTCCTTAACAATTATACTCGTACTTCATACAGAGTCCGCCGCCTTAACAATTATACTCGTACTTCATACAGAGTCCGCCGCCTTAACAATTATACTCGTACTTCATACAGAGTCCGCCGCCTTAACAATTATACTCGTACTTCATACAGAGTCCGCCGCCTTAACAATTATACTCGTACTTCATACAGAGTCCGCCGCCTTAATAATTATACTCGTACTTCATACAGAGTCCGCCGCCTTAACAATTATACTCGTACTTCATACAGAGTCCGCCGCCTTAATAATTATACTCGTACTTCATACAGAGTCCGCCGCCTTAACAATTATACTCGTACTACAGAGGTCAGTAATTTTTGCCAAATTTAGGGACTCGAACCAACCGACCTTGAAGTTAAAATTCCGTCACCTTAACGGTCTTCTGCAGTGTCCGTGGCGTAACGGTTATGACTACTGCCCAGAGTCCAGAGGTCTCGAGTTCGACTCCCGGTTGGGGCAGACTTTTCAGAGAAAATTCGGTCCCCTCCAAACAAGTGAGGCTGGCATTTCGGGCCTACCCAGGCTGGGTGAGGTTAATGTGGGTAGCAGGTAGATTCCCAGCGAATGGCGGGTAAAACCCCCGCCCTAACTATTCATCTCAAATCAGGACGTTAAAACCGAATAGAACCTACTGGTCTCAATAAATCTAATTAGGTCGCAGTGTCAATTGTAAGGGTTTCACTGAAAACCCTGCACACCAGGTCAGATAATAAAAAAAACCATATGGCCAGAGTTTTTCAAGCATGTTTATTTGGTTGCTGTTACATATCAGTTCCTTCTACTTAGATGAAACATGATATTTATTTAATTTGCAAACCAGGTCAGATAATAATAATAATAATAATAATAACAACGGTCTTAATGTTCGCGCAAACGAAGTGATGAGTTATTGAGGTGACTTAAAACCAAAAACTCACAAAATGTCCAATGAGTCGTCAAATTTAATCTTATTCCTTTTCTTCCTTCTTCCTTCTTTCTCCTCCTCGCAAAATTTCAATTCATGTTTCGGCCAACCCTGAAAACCAGGTCAGATAATAATAACAGTCTTAACGTTCGTGCAAACGAAGTGATGAGTTATTGTGAGGTGAGTACAACCAAAAACTCACAAAATGTCCAATCGGTCGTCAAATTTAATCTTATTCCTTTTCTCCCTCTTCCTTCTTTCTCCTCTTCGCAAAATTTCAATTCATGTTTCGGCGACCCAACGCACAGCTGCCCGCCTGTACGCATGCGCGTAGTAAAAAAAAAAATTTCTTCTCTTCTCTCTTCCGACGATGTTAACATTTTCTTGTTTCTCATTTTGAAGTTTATTCAATCAGTCTGAGTGCGGGCGAGACGGTGCCGCTGTCCGTGTGTTCGAATCCCTTGACGTGCCGATTTTTTTTTTAATTTTCTGAAAAAAAAAGAAGTGCTTTGAATTTTTGTAACCGTGTAAACTCTGGTGTCAAGAGGTGAAACTTTAAATTAATTAAATTCTAACTGTATTTTTCGTAACGACCTACATAGAGATCTTTATTTAGAGTAAGAAAAAAACCATCAAATTGAATTTTTCATAACGGTCTACATAGAAATCTGTAAATTATAGTAAAACATAATAATAAATTCACTGTCTTTTTCTTAATTGTAAATTATTTGATACTCAAATGTACGTCTTTATGCGTGTTGCCAGTTGCTTATACTTTAATTGAGGACTCTTCAGTTCCAGTGAAATTTATTTTTTAAAAAATAGTGTAAAATTTTGAAAATAAAAAAATTAACTTATTTTTTTACCTTCCTTTAATATTACCATGATGCTGGATGAGAGAGTTGCAGAGTCTTATCCGCTCTGTATATGCAGTATATGATGCCTCTGTAGTGTGCTTCACCTTCTGAAGGTTTGTTCAACGGTAATCCATTGAGGCAACTTTGCAGCATGCGGCACCGTGTGTCCTCTGCGATGCACGATTGACGCTACAATAAGTCTGATAGCCAGCGTCAATGGCACGTTGAATACAGCAGTTCTCATTCATTGCTCACTGAAGTTAAGCAACGCCCAACGAGGTTATTACTTGGATGGGTGACCATTCAAATTCGGATGCTGACAATTCAAATTCGAACCATTGAGATGCTGGCTATTTCCGGCCCCACTCAGGCTGGGTGAGTTTATTTGAGCAGCTGGTTTGTGAGTTTACAGTGAATGGAGGGTAAAACCCCTGTTGTCTTATGACATTGCAGTTGAAAACGCCTAAAACCCAAATAAAAAACTCTGATAGTGCCCTCTTTTGGTCCATGTTGCATTAGTTATAAAATTGTTCATGAAGCTTGCTTCATTGTTGCCTACTAGCTTCGGTTTAAACTTAAGATTTAAGACCAAAACTTTTTGAATCTGTAAAATGTTTCAAGCTTTTAATAACTGGTTTATAGGGTCTTTGCTTTAGATTTCCCAGTTTGTAATGCAATTAGTTAATTAGATACCTGTCTGTATTCTGATATACTGATTGATCTAATTAAAGAACCAGTGAGCTGTAGGCCCCACTCAGATAGAATTAAATATGTCACATCAATCATCTGGACAAAAGGATCTTTCAACGCGATTAGCTCAGTGGTAAGATACTCGATTGCCTTGCGGAAGGTCAAGGGTTCGAACCCCCGAGTCGACAAAATATATTCAAAATTTGGTTACAGTTCTTTTCAGAGAAAACTTTCGGTGCGCTCATGTTCACCCAGCACCTAAAAGGGAGGTATTGTCTCACTTCCCACCCATCAGAGGGGAGGCATACTACAACGCAAACCACAAGCGTCTAAAGTAGCTCCGAATGGCTACAAAATGAAAAAAGCTGTGAAAAAAAAATCTCTTTTCTTCTTATTATTTTTTCTTAGTACTGTCTACAGGTCTACACACACCAAATTCAAAACCATTTTGGCATGCAATAACTGACAAAGGGGTTTTGTGTTAGATATTATATTCTACTTCTTTTTTTTTAATCAATAACCAACTCAATGGGTTTCAGAAAAAAATAAAATAATCGGCCCACTTTTAGCGCTACCAAAGGGAACCAGATTAGTCCAGGTGACGAACTATTCACAGTGACCTCACCCAGCAGCAATTAGACCGGCAATTTCTCAACAGATTAAAAATATAAATATTAATAAAGAGATTATTAGAAAGAGAGATAAAGAAAGAATTGGAGGGAAAGAGAGATAGAGAGATAGGAAAAGAGAAATAAATGTTAAAAAATCTGGTGTAAACATCACACGACTTTCCTTATCCCCCAAAAAGGAGTCGAATTCCGCCACTGATGACTAAACGGTAACAGATAACTAAAAATCAATGCCAAATTCGTAATCAGCACTTCAAAATGATTGAATTTGATATGTCACAACCCCCATGTAGGATGAATAATAAAAAAGTTAGTCAAAGCAGGTCCCCCTAAAATACCGGTAAATTGGGCCGAGTTCCAAAAAGTTCAAGATATCAAAAAAATGATCAGAATAGACCCCTATTATTTTTTTAATCTAAGAAAATGTTGTTCTCTAAAAAATGTTGTATCTTTAACCAATTTAAAGAAGCGGCGCTTGCGGCTAGTATTTGCGGCCCTGTGGCCGCAGAATGCGGCCGATTTCAACCAAAAGTTTCGTGGTTTGTCTGGTGTATAAAATTAATTTGTGTACCAAATTTCAAGTCTCTAGCTTTTACCATTCTTGAGATATCCTGTTCACACACACACAGACAGACAGACGCACCAATGGCTAAAAACAACTTTTTTGGTATTCGTCCAGAAATGTGAAAAACTGGGTAGGTCAAATTTTCGACGAATACAATACTTTCCTTATTATAAGATAAGGAAAGTAAAAAAGGAGATATAAAAATGGGAGATAAATGGAGAGAAAGATAAACAATGAGAGAATAACAGACAGAGAGAAAGATAAAGAATGAAACATAGACATTAGACATACAGAAAGAGAGAGAAAGAGAAATAGAGAGAAATATAATGAATGGGAGATAGACACATAGAAAGAGAGAGAGACAAAGAGAATATAGAAAAAGATAAAGAATAGGAGAGAGAGACAAAGAGAAATAGAGAAAAGAGAGAAAGATAAAGAATAGGAGAGAGAGGGAGAGATAAAGAGAAAAGAGAGAAAGATAAAGAATAGGAGAGAGAGGGAGAGATAAAGAGAATAGAGAGAAAGATAAAGAATAGGAAGGAGAGGGAGAGTCACTTGAGGTAGTACTCAAAAGTCCTCACCAAAGACTTCAGTGCACAATAATTAAGTACGTTGAATTATTAAAAGGCTTTCGCTAGCAAAGATGAAAAGATGTTGTTTTTAAGGTGAAGCACTGGCGGCAAGGTTTTGTAAAGGCGCTCTGAACCGACCTGCTATCGATCGGTAAGACAGAAGACTCGTAACCTCGAGGTTGCTGGTTCGAGTTCTAGATGTGGGAAATTTTAGTGAGTGCTAGTTTGAATGACGTCATTCATATGTGATTGAAACATATATCTTGTTGGTAAAGATATTGTGAATGTAATGTAATAGTTGAAAATTCGTAAATTAATGTTTGAAATTCGTCTAACTAATAAATTGGACTCGTAACCGCGAGGTCGGTGGTTCGAATTTGAGTGACGTTACTCATGGGATTATAACACAGCTGATAGGTAAAATAATATTATATTATAGGTACTTTCTCTCTCTAAAATCAATTTTACAATCATACCATTTAATAAAATAATGTAGTTTATAATTAAAATATTTTATTTACTTTTATATAAACTATAGATCATGTTATTGACCATGCTTATTTAAAAAAAAAAGAAACAAAAAAAATGTAGTGGTTGAAAATTCGTAAAATCATTATTATTGTTCAAAAGCGCACGAATAGCTCAGTGGTTAAGCACTCGCTTGCCATGAGGGTTCGATCCACCGTGCCGACAAAAATTTGTATTCTTAATTTGGCTACAGTTGTTTGTAAGGGATACCTTCCGGTGCGCTTGTGTTGACCCAGCACCTAAATAGGAAGTATTGTGTCACTTCTCGCTTCTCGCCCATCAGAGGGGAGGCATACTACCGGATGGGCAGGCTACAACACAGACCACAAGCGTCTACAGAGCTCCTGTTACATGGCTATAAAAAAGACTGTAAAACACTCATAAAAAAATTCTATTACAGGTATTCTATTTTTTAAAAAAATCTAAATATATCTCTCGTTCTGTCACTGAAATTAAGCAACACCGATCTAATATTAAATATTCTCGGAAGTAAAACTAGTGGAATGTATAAATGAGTAAATGGGTACGAAAGCTTGAGGATTAGTATTAATTTGTAACCAAAATGTAGCAAAAAAGTTATCATATTTGTGTTGATCACTTTCGTGATATCACACCTACTCAAACTCGCTTCACTAAATCCATGCTGAAACCGGGACTTGAACCACCGACCTCCAGGTTACAAGTCCGCCGCCTTATCGATCAAGGTACTGACCAAAATGTAGTAAACAAACCTCAAAATGAAAATAAGGTTATAATATTTTTACTATCTGATGTTTGTAGGTACGTTTTAATTTTTTGTTTCTTTTTATCTTTTTCATGAAACATTTCAGTTCTGAAAAATTACATAAATCATCCAGATACTCGTGGTCTCATTGTTTCACAGAATTTGTTTTGTTAATAAACATCCGCCGAGAGAGCACTTTTCTTTACTTTTGTCTAACAAAAAAATAGTAATCATAAAATAAGCCAACTAAAAAAAAATATTGCCAAAGAATTATGGCACAGACTACTTTGTGGCTCCCCAAAGAATAAGATTAGACTGGGAGCGTATGCATTCTATTCCTGTTCCTTTAAAAAATTATGAGACTCCAGAGAATAAATTATGAATAAAAATAAAATTCAAAAAAACGAAAATGGCAAAGAAATTCACAAAGCTGGAATATTTTCTAGGTATCCTACTGGAACAAGTTTTTACTAAGACTTCCTTCGCTTTTTACTTGCCTTATTTTATTTGTATTGAGTGGGAGAATTGTGAATAGGGTGAGGTGGGGTAACTCAGGACAGCAGGGTAGATGTGTGTGAGGTGGGGTAACTCAGGACAGCGGGGTAGATGTGTGTGAGGTGGGTAACAGAGAGCAGTGGAGAGTGGAAGCGGGTAAACTTTGAAAGTCGAGACCCCATAAACACTACGAGTTTTATGATGAGTTTGTCTACGTGTGTGGAATGGTCAAACGATAACCCAGTCCCAAAAACCCATCATGTACTTTAGTTTGCTTTTCTTTGCCTCTGTTCCGAGTGGATGTGTATGATGTGACGAGTTTTATCTAGTCTATCTAGTTTTATTTTTCTCCTCTCATTGTGAATTTTCCATTCCTCATATTCCACTTTTCTTCCTCTCTATACTATCTCTCCTTCTCTCTCTCTCTCTCTCCTTCTCTCTCTCTCTCTTTATATCCTCTTTCTCTCTCTTTAAATCCTCTTTCTCTCCCTCCCTCTCTTTTTTCCTTTCTTTTTTACTACGTATTTTTAACTTTTTTTTTACTATCCCTCTCTCTCTCTCCTCCTATTTTATAAAATATTTATATATATCCCCCCCCCTGACTTTAGTTGGCTACTTGTGATCCACATTTTTTATTATTGTGCGCGATCAACCATCGTGAGAGGTCGAGCTTTGCTTTTTAAGCCATTAAACGGATTGAAGATGGTTGGTTTTTTTTTTCTTTATTACGTACATTTTTTTTTATACACGCACTGATATATTTATTTATTGACATATTATATATTCTACTCCTGCACCATCTTCAATCATTGCTAATTTAAACCTCTGTCTTGTTCCTCGCAACCTTAGGGACACTGCTCTTACAGTTACCAGTTGGATCTTGGCTTTCAACCAACTGAAAATTTGAAAATAACTGCTCTTCCATTTGTCAGTCAGATAGTTGGATGGTTAGTCTACTTACTCTCTGCCCATCGTCAGTAAGAAACCTGTCTTCTTTCTGTTCAACTTCGCCAGCCAGTCAGATATTTTATCTTTTAATTTTATATTTTACTTCCGAGAAATTTCTCATATTAGAAATCTGAAGTACGAGTATTGTGTTCGTTTTTTTTTTTTTTTTCGTCTACCTCTTGTATTTTCTCTCCCCTTTCTTCTCTTTGATTAATTCCCACAATCTTCATTCTCTCTCTTCTCTTTGCCTCGGTCTGTGCACTGTATGATGTGATGTGATGACCTGCTTAGGAGAGGACATTTGATGATGACCCATTAAACGAGTTGAAAGGGACAATGATAAAAGTCTTCACATTTAGGACATGTCACTGAAAAGAATTGGAGTATAATGGGACGTGCTTATGTATGACGGGAGGAAGATTCTATTTATGTATAAAAGAAAGCTGTCCGTATTTATGACATTGTATGTATTTAATTATGTATGTATAGTTGTACATATGTACATATATGTGTGTGTGTGTGGGGGGGGGGGGGGGTTGTGGGTGTGTGCATGGTGTGATGTGTGTGCGTTGATGGGCTGGCGAAGCGGCCGGTGTAACCCGCTAGTAGTTTATAATAGACACTACTTAAGGCCGCATTATGAAACAGGATTCAAGTGAAGATAAGCCAGACTGTCCCTCAACTTGGGCTATAGTGAGCTGTGATTGGTTGAAACTCCGACTCGAGGGCGTGTCTGGCTTGTCATAACTTTAGTCCTGTTTCATAATTTGGCCCTGTCTGTCTGGCTTGTCTGAACTATAGACCCGTTTCATAATTTGGCCTAACTATGAGCCTATGACCCACATCCCAAGATGTTTCGAGAGTGTCTTTTTACACTTGTTTAGGAGCTATCATCTTGTGGTTTACTAAGAGCCGTAATTACTTCGAATGATTTTCATAGAACATGTACGTTCAAGTAGAATGTTTTTCTTAAAAGAATAGATTATTTTAAGTTACATTCACTGGTGGAGCGTTTACTGCACTGCATTTGAATTTAATTACCTACCTGCCTAATTAATATAAAAAATTGAAATTTATATGGATATTTATTTTGACAGTTCAAGTGGTGGGACATAGAACATTATGTATAGTACCAATATCTTTTCAACAGTCATGTTTTAAAAAAATAAAAAAAAGATCATTGAACAAGAAGTAATAAATATGGTTCTGTTTTTTTTTTTTTTTTTTTTTTTTTGCATGGGCAAAAACCACCCTATGTTTCTGGTTAGATTCAAGCAGTCGCTTTATGAATATTTTCGGAGCGGAGTTGTTAAAGCTTTATTCGGATATCGGAAACCAGAGCACAATGTTGAGACTGGTTTATCTATCTCTAGGTTAAGCATTTCTTATGGGTAAGAAGACACAGTTAGTTGATGGAAGAGTTGGGTGGAAGAGATTGCCACAGGCAATAACCCCGCCCTCTAGGTACGACATTAACTTCATTATCGTTTTTGTTCTTGTTTCTTTGCTCAATCTATTTGTTTTTCCTTTATAATTTCATTGTATTTTACTGTATTTATTATTGTCTTACCTAATAAAGCAAACTATAATAATAATAATAATGTATATTCAGAACTATTACCCGCTGATGGGAGCAAAGAGACTTGAAACAGCTGTCCAGGTATCTTCTAATATTCATGCACATCCAATACAACTTCTCGCTTTTCTGTTTCTACTGAAAAACACCTCCGCTCAGATCATCTAATTTTTCACTACTCAAGCCTGCCAAGAAGTGAGCCTTGTTCTCTACTTTACTTCAATTAGTTACACTCTCTCTATCCCGAGAGCTTTTCCCTGTAACTCTAGACGCTTTCCAAAGCAAGCAGCGCCCAATAATGGATTCGCCGAAAAGATCTTGTTACTAGTGAAACGTCAAGTCCAAAAGCCCTGCCCCCCCCCTCTCCTCTTCACATCCCTGTGAAAACTTTCTCCTGTAACACAACCAGGGCTATTCTGACAACGTCCAGCAGTGGTAGGCAAGTGTTAGGATGGCGTATTTTCAGGATCGGCTAAAGGAATAAAAAAATTCCATTTTTAATGTGATATTACCAATTATACCTCGCAATAATAGAACGTCAAGCAAGATATTATAAATATTTATATAATTTTTTTTTTATATAAATGTTTATTAATATAATATATTTATAAATATAAATACTGCTGAAGTGTTCTGCATAAGATTAGATAAAACGTAAGAAGTTGTGTGTGGGAGGTTCTTGGACCCTCAAGGTTTGTTACTTTTTTTAAGACCAAACAAGTCAATTATTCATTTGATTTAAAAATCAATATCGAAATATGTACCATTGTACCTACATTTCTATATTTTTTACAAAAACACAGACTGTGAGAATAAAGGGACTCTTTTGCCTCATTCTTGCAGGATAAACAGAGCATGTTGTTTTATGATGTATTGTATTGTATTCTATTTATTTATTTGTATCAATCTGCCGTTGAATCTTGGCTTTCATGAACACGATTTTCACCCAAGATGGCCAATCTTACGCCAATCAGAACAGAATGCCGTTGGCATTAGCTCCGCCCTTCATCAAGTTTTGTTTTGGTCGATATTTTTTCTATGTATGTATATATTCTATGTAAATAAAACTTGGTATAGTATGTTTAATAATCTTCCGCAATCGGCCCTGAATATACCGGAATCCTCATACTCAACTACATCTCACTTTTATTTCGCTCAAGAATTGGAGTTTCGGACATTCCATTAGTGAAACTTTCACAATTATTTCATTTCAGCTAGAACAGCAGGGTTGTTTTACATTCTCACTCAAAAGTGAATCATATTTATAATATATGACGAAGCTTTCTGAATTCTAAGATACATACATACATTTGTATTATACATTATTATTATTGATACAGGTATGTAGGTCAGAAGCATACATTTGGGTGCCGGGCTTAAATATATTACACTCCGTTCTAGCACCATACTGACAGATAGAATGTACGTTAGCTTGGAAAGTAGTGTACTCATTTTAACGAAAAAAACATGTTTGAGAAATTTTCATCTGGCCATATCTTACCCTCCCCAAGTAGACATTATAGTAGACTACAATAGACATTTTAGTAGACTCAAACTACACATGGGTAAACTCCGTTAATTTGTATAGAATTAAAAAAAAACACAACAATATCTTGGCATTAGACAAGATAATTTACACCTCATTCCTACTTACATCATTACATCCATGATACCAACTAGCCCTTCCAGTATTTATTCTTGCCCCATTCCTCCTTAAATCCATGATACCACCTAGCCCTTCCAGTATTCATTCTCACCTCATTCCTCCTTACATACATGATACCAACTAGCCCTTCCAGTATTCATTCTCACCTCATTCCTCCTTACATCCATGATACCAACTAGCCCTTCCAGTGTCCATCTGTCCATTCTCACCCCATTCCTCCTTACATCCATGATACCTACTAGCCCTTCCAGTGTCCATTCTCACCTCATTCCTCCGTACATCCATGATACCAACTAGCCCTTCCAGTATTCATTCTCACCTCATTCCTCCTTACATCCATGATACCAACTAGCCCTTCCAGTATTCATTCTCCACCCCATTCCTCCTTACATCCATGATACCAACTAGCCCTTCCAGTATTCTCACCTCATTCCTCCTTACATCCATGATACCAACTAGCTCTTCCAGTATTCATTCTCACCCCATTCCTCCTTACATCCATGATACCAACTAGCCCTTCCAGTATTCTCACCTCATTCCTCCTTACATCCATGATACCAACTAGCCCTTCCAGTGTCCATTCTCACCTCATTCCTCCTTACATCCATGATAACAACTAGCCCTTCCAGTATTCATTCTCACCCCATTCCTCCTTACATCCATGATACCTACTAGCCCTTCCAGTATTCATTCTCACCTCATTCCTCCTTACATCCATGATACCAATTAGCTCTTCCAGTATTCATTCTCACCTCATTCCTCCTTACATTCATGATACCAACTAGCCCTTCCAGTATTCATTCTCACCTCATTCCTCCTTACATTCATGATACCAACTAGCCCTTCCAGTATTCATTCTCACCCCATTCCTCCTTACATCCATGATACCAACTAGCTCTTCCAGTATTCATTCTCACCTCATTCCTCGTTACATCCATGATACCAACTAGCTCTTCCAGTATTCATTCTCACCTCATTCCTCGTTACATCCATGATATCAACTAGCTCTTCCAGTATTCATTCTCACCTCATTCTTCCTTATATCCATAATACCAACTAGCCCTTCCAGTATCCATTCTCACCTCATTCCTCCTTACATCCATGATACCAACAAACTAGCCCTTCCAGTATCCATTCTCACCTCATTCCTCCTTACATCCATGATACCAACTAGCCCTTCCAGTATTCATTCTCGCCCCATTCCTTGCCCTACTAAGCAGACATCAGAATTCAGAAGTCAAGACGGACAAGCAACGAAGGGGAGACAGTCAATATTGGGAAATGACACAGTTGTCCCGTCAGGTCACGTCATTGGAAGTGAAAGAGGGGCGAGTGAGGGGGGAGTGGAAGTGGAAGTGAAAGAAGGGTGGAGATGATGGTTGATAAATGGAAATGATAGGAAGGACTAGGGCGGGAGGAAGGGAGGTACCACATGGATAGGAGGCGGAGGTAATAATAGAAGAAGGACCGACCTCAGTCGCTTGATCGATAAGGCGGCGGACTTAAAACCTGGAGGTCGGAGGTTCGAGTTCAACCAAGGGCGTAGGCAGCATTTGCGTTAGGTAGGGGCAGTTTCTGGCCGGAGCAGGGGGGGGCGTCCAGCAACTCCGAAAAAAAAAGTTTAGTATAGAAGGTATACCTGATATTTTATAACTACTTACGTTTTTGTGGTTGCCAGATTGAGTTTTTTCCCAAAATTGGGGAAAAAAATTTAAAGCCGTATTTTGGGGAAATTCTTCAGAGGAACAGATGGGACTTGTAACCTAGGGCAGCCTTACCCAACCTTTTTTTATATCTGAGCGCACGGCAGTGCGCCAGGCCGAGTTCCAGCAAGCACGGCAGTGTATCTTTACACGAACCGATTCACCCGGTTTTTCATTCCCTCATAATCTTCGGTTCAACTGATCATAGAGATATGAAACAGAGATTGTCCTAATATCATTAAAAAGACGTTGAAAATTTAAAGACTCTATGCAAAAAACTTTCAGAAGAATGTAATTTTGAAATTTGCGATTTTGATACTGACTGACTGATCATCAAAATTATGAGGCACTTCCCGACTACCTAGAAAGCTGAAATTTTGCATGATGGTAGGGTTTATAGTAAAAGTATAGGGAAAATTCTGAAAGCCGAAACTTTCGCATTTATCATCCTGTTAAACGGTGTCGTTTTAGGGAGGAAATATAATATAATCGATTATGGATCTAAATTATGAAGCACTTCCTGATTACCTAGAAAGCTGAAATTTTGCATGATGGTAGGGTTTATTGTAAAAGTACAGGGAAAAATCTAAAAAAGTTTTGAAAACTGTTAAACGGTGTCGTTTTAGGGAGAAAGTATACTATATTAGTATATAAATTATGAGGCACTTCCCTACTACCTAAAAAGCTGAAATTTTGCATGATGGTAGGGTTTATTGTAAAAGTACAGGGAAAAATCTGAAAAAAAAAGCACTTTCGCACTATTTCTGCTATTAAACTGTGTTATTTTAGGGAGAAAGTATACTCGACTATGCATAAAATTATGAGGCACTTCCCTACTACCTACATAGATGAAATTTTGTATAAATTTTCATTGTAAAAGTACAGGGAAAAATCTGAAAACCGAACTTTCGCACTTATCATGCTGTTAAACGGTGTTATTTTAGGGAGGAAATATACTCGATTATGGTATATAAATTATGAGGTACTTCCCTACTACCTACAAAGCTGACATTTTGCATCTAGGGTTTACTGTAAAAATACAGGGAAAAATCTGAAAACCGGCACTTTCGCACTATTTCTGCTGTTAAACGGTGTCGTTTTAGGGAGCATAATAAAGTGAAGAATCCTAAAAAAATTAATAAAAAGTAATGAAACGTGCTGTGAAACGAACCATTTACAAAACGTAATGATATCCCACAAAAAACTACCGTTAAAAAAAGGGCCAAGTTCCAGAACTCCTATCCAAAAAGGTTTCGCCAATGAATGCAGTGATATCTTGTTTGCGGCCAACTTATCTTGGTACTAAATTATTTATTTTATTAAAACCCGTTTTCTGAGTTCCTCATTTTGTATGTTTTTAACTGCAAACTATCCTCTAACTTGGCCAGTTTTATGCCATCGGTTGTATGGAATATTACGACTATATGTATAGGTACAGAATAACAATATAACCATCACAAGGAGCGACACTGCAGTTTTTTACTTTCCTTATATTTTAATGGTTTTTTTTTTCAATATCTTTTGGAGCCCCTTCACAAATTGCATACTCATTAAGTATTTTTAGGTAGGAGCACCTGCTCCTACCTGCTCCACGCTGCCTACGCCCTTGAGTTCAACCATGTTTGGAATGTTTTTCAGCAGGGGGAGTTTGTTTTAATGTTTTTTTTGTTTTATTTTTTAACGGCATTTATTGATGATTTAACGGCAGGATTCTCACATTGTGAGTTCTCCACTGTCATAATACCGAGAGAGAAAGAGGAAAAGAGAAAGGGTACAAAAAGGGATGAAGGAAAGATATATTTTGAGGAATTCATAAACGATTCGGCGAAAATAATTTATGTATGTAAAACCAAATTTTCCCCTTGTTTGTTCCTTGCTGATTCGCTTCATCCACTTTGAAGAATTTTGACTTCTTTGTGGTCTCTTCATCGCCTCTTTCTTCTGCACCCTTCCTCCCTCCCTCATTCTTTTCTTCGCGCTTTCCTCTTCCCTTTTCCTCTTACAATTCAACCGATAAGTTCGGTTAGAGCGAATGTATGAATTCTCTGTGGTAAAACAAAAAATAATTCATACATTGTGAGAAGCACAAAGAATTTACATTTTCCCCCTCTTCACAATCATTGTGGGTAGCACAGGAATACAAAAAGCCTCCCTTAGTTTTTACTTCCGAGAAATTTCTAATATTAGAAAAGTCGGAAGTATTGTCTTCGTTTTTATATATATATATTTTTTTTTTAATACTACGTACTTTCTACTTGAAGTAAATATACTAGTGGTTCTGTGAACAGTAAACCTCACACAGATTCAACTATCGCAATTATAAATCGCATGGAGGACATTAAGATAGGTTTTAATTAAAAATATCAACTGGCCCTCTTTTGATTTTTCACCACAGTGCGGCCAATTTAGATTTCAAGATCAACAAATTTTACTACTGATCTCCAATGTATTTTCTCAACTAATTCTTAATTCTAAAAATTGACTCTACTAATTCGGCCCAAAAACTATAGGTTAAATTCTAGGACCCCAAGGAACATGTATACTAAATTTCAACAAATTTAAAGAATCCGGTCGAGAGTTATCCCGGAACCCAAGTTAAAACAGAACCTTAGTGAGGTCGCTTCGCTTCCTCACTGTGTTCGATAATTCGATTAGTTAAAAGGACATACGTACAAATAAATAAATTTAAATTTGTAAAATAAAAATGAAAATTTATAATATAAACATAAAAAAATTAAAATAAACAACTTAGATTAAATACGAGTATATACAGATGTCCTAACTAAAGGGCGGGGTTAGTACCTATGGCAATGACGCTACTAGTCGTTAAATAATTTATCAAACTATAAACTACTCAAAACCGCGCCCAATTGAGATCTCTTTGCCAGCCCTGACACTAATAGTAGAAGGATACGACGAAGCAAGAAAGTTGGTATAAACTTCTCATTTTTTCATCCAAATAATGGAAAAATTTCGAACCACCCGGTATTCGATCCAAGGAGACGGTGATTGTAAGCCTACAGTGAGCTACTTCACTTTATCGCATTTTTTCTACCCATTTTTCTCTTTCTTTTCTTCTTCAATAGAGTAGTGAGGAGGTCTCGTGAATTAGGAGTTGAAAATGAACAAAGTATCCACTCTGTTATTCTTTGGATGAGATTAATTAATTGATTAAAAAAAAAGTTTTTAATGCTCTCTTGTTATTCTTGCAGAGAGAGGAAGAGAAAGAGAGAGAAAGAAATAGATAGAGAGAGATAAAGAGAATAGAGGGAGAGAGAGAAAGGAATAGATTGAGAGAGATAAAGAGAATAGAGGGAGAGAGGTAAAGAGAATAGAGAGAGAGAGAAAGAGAAAGAGAATAGAGAGAGAGAAGGGAATAGATAGAGAGTGATAAAGAGAATAGAGAGAGAAAGGAATAGATAGTGAGAGATAAAGAGAATAGAGAGAGAGAGAGAGAGACAGAGAGAAAGCGAGAGAGAAAAAGAGATAAAGGCATAGAGAGGGAGAGAGATAAAGGAATTGAAAGAGAGATAAAGGAATAGAGAGGGAGAGAGATAAAGGAATTAAGAGAGACATAAAGGCATAGAGAGAGAGAAAGAGTGAGAGATAAATGAATTAAGGGAGAGATAAAGTAATAAAGAGAGAGAGAGATAAAGGATTAAATATAGGATTGAGGAAAAAAGGATTGAGAGCGACACAGAGAGAGAGAGAGATAAATAAATTGAGGGAGAGATAAAGTAATAAAGAGAGCGAGAGAGATAAATGAATTGAGGGAGAGATAAAGTAATAAAGAGAGAGAGAGATAAAGGATTAAATATAGGATTGAGGAAAAAAAGGATTTAGAGCGACACAGAGAGAAAGAGAGAGGAGAGATAAAGAAAGAGAGAAAGGGACATAGTCGTAAGTAGCAGGAAATTTAATTAACTTTAGTTCAAAGCCTCGCACACATACCCACATTTCTAGAAAGCGCACAGGATAAAATATAAATATACCTGCATATTATATTATATTTTATACATAATTATATTATATAAATACAATATGTAATACCTATACGATAAAAAGGTATGTACCGAGCATTGTGCAATTCTACATTTTACAGTGAATATTTAGAAGGTACAATTAAAAATGTAAATTGCACAATTTTTTGGTCGATTATAAAATAGGATTACCACAGCTAGACTTCGAGTCTCTTTCCCTTAAGACAGAGTTTCAAACAAGTGCATTATAGACCATAGTTTGTATTTAGGGATGGTCCGCCCTATCTTTGTTGTAATCTAGATTTCCTACTCGCCCCTCAGTCTAGAGTCTGTCCCGGTAGCTCAGTAGTAAAGGCGGCACTCTGTGAATCCAGAGATTCCAGATGTGGTGGGTTCGAACCTCAGCCGGGATATGACAAGTTATCCTGCCATTTGGGATTTTCAATATGTCTTGGGCTTACTGCTGGACTATATTAGATTAATCGGGCAGTATAAATAAGGCGATATTATTATTATTATTAAAAATAAAGAAAATAATAATTCCGTGTCCGTGAGATATTGACAGATACCTAAATCACGGTGGTCAATCCAAGTCCATTGATTCTATTGGGTTTTAACGTCCTAACTTGAGGTAGACAGGACGGGGGTTTTACCCTCCATTCGCTGGGAATCGTACCAGCTACCCATATTAACCTCACCCAGCCTGAGTACGGCCGCAAATACCAGTCTCACGAGTTTGGAGGGAACAGAATTTTCTTCGAAAAGTCTGCTCCAACCGGGGATCGAACTCGGGATCTCTGGACTACGGGCAGTAGTCACAACCATTACGCCGCGGAGTCTGGCGTAAAAAATAACGATAAAAGAGTTAGTTAGAACGGCTGGGAACTTTAACAAGAGGACACCAGAACCGCTTTCCACTGAACGCCGCTATATCATGTACGCCATGTTGTACGCAGTAACGCTGCTTTACTCGCCTTAATATTTTCACGTATAACTTCGTCCCGTTATGCCTCACCCGAAAGCCAAACGAGTTTCCGAAAATGGAAAAGAGTTAAGTGGAGCCCTCGAGGGGGGGCGGGGGGATAACCAAAAGAGGGATAGAAAAAAAAAACCCTCCTAGGAATAACGGAAGGAGGGGTAAAGGAAAGGAAAATAGTACTTTGAGATAGGAGAAGAGTGTTGAGGGGGGGGGGGTTAAAAGTATGAGAGAAATAGAGAGAAATATATTTACAGAGTTAGAGAGTTAAGTATATTTTCTGAGAGATACAGATTTCGGAGGAGGAGGAGGTAAAATATTATACCTAACCGAAATTCGAACCCGGGTCGTTTGCTTGCAAGACATTGCCCGGTTACGAGGACTGCATATTCTACAGGTCTAGTAAAGTTACTCTGAGCCATGCAAAGGTATTTGCAGCAATCTAAATTTAGAAAATAAATTTAGACACACTCTTAATTATTTTATTAACAAATACATACAAAATTTACAATAATAAAAACAAGAAAAAGATAGATTTTTTTCTTTAAGATAAGTGATAAGCCTTTCTTATTTCCTAGCCAAGACACAGGAGCTACTGTAGACGCTTGTGGTCTGTGTTGTGGCCCGCCCATCCCGTTGTATGCCTCCCCTCTGATGGGCGAGAAGTGACACAATAGTTCCCATTTAGGTGCTGGGTCAACACGAGCGCACCGGAAGGTATTCTTTACAAATAACTTGAACCTGGGATCTTCCGCATGGCAAGCGAGTGCTTAACGACTGATCTATTCGTGCGCTCTATACATAATTATACAGATAAAATATGTACAGATGTCCTAACTGAAGGGCGGTGTTATTGGCTATGGCAATCTCTTCCACCCAAACCTTACATTTGTTTAGTCACTCTGCATAAATACATATTACAACATTCAGCTTTTCCAATTTCAACCCATCCGAAGAAGAAAAACCGAAATCAAACCTTTGAATTTTTGAACACAAGTTTACCACAAAATGCGTCCATGCGTGACATTTTAACAACATACCTATTCGAACATGAGACAGCTGAGTCCAGGAAGATAAAGTAAATGTAGAAATAGGAAACTATATTATAGAAGAAAAGATGAGAAGAAAAAAATCAGAAAGAATGTACAAAAAAAATGTTTCATTGGACGAGGTGACGTAATAGAAACGAGAAAATATCGAATTATAATTGAAAGAGGAGGAGGAGAAGGAGGAGGAGGAGGAGGAGGAGAAGAAATAAGAGGATGGCGGCAAGAAACGTCAAAAATAAAAGCTGATGATAGATGAGCAATCAGAAACCGGACAAAAATATTATTGGCAGAAAAATAAGTGTTTGAGTCTGATGAGAATTTCGCATTGCTTTCTCTAAAAATATTTCATGTATATTATTTCTCTATAGGCAACCACCGGGCGAGGTTAATGCTTAAAACAGTTAACCCTCAGTTGTACCTAATGACTCGTACACTGGCAGTCAAGTGGTTAACGCGCAAGTCTGGTAATCCAGATAGCGTTGGGATCCGTTGGTTCGAATCCCGATTAATGCATGAATTTTTGTCGAATGTTTTAGACTTACTTTAAAAGACTTAAAAAAGAATGAGGACTTTTAAAAAAAAACAGCTTAAAAGGACTCGTTTGGTATTTTTGGCCAGGTTGAGACTCGACTGCTGGGTCCCAGCTCATGAGGATTTAGTGTCATGTAATCAATTTCTACATGAGCTCATCTACATGAGCTGGGACCATTGGTGATTTATCAATTTAGTCAAAAGACTAGATTCTGTAATCTGTACCGTGAGCTTACATTTTTAGTAGTATAGGTAGGTACATATATCAACATTTTATTATTCCTGTAGAATCAAAATTTTATTATAAAATGTAGAAGGAGTAAGAGAAGAAATTGAAGAACATAAAACAGAAGAAACAAGAACATTGTTTCAGATTGCAATATCTGAAAAAAATTGCGAAATTTCATTTTTTTCCACTTCTACGCATATGTTTACGATCTGACATTTGATTTTTTAGTCATGTACTGAGTACTACTGAGCATATTACAATACTTCCTTCCTTCACTCTCCTTTCCATCTACATAATAATATATGTACGTCTGAAACACAGGGAAAAAAAAACTTTTTGTATTACGAATTTTGGGGTACAACCTCTGGGATTATTTCAGATTATTTGGGATAGAATTTAGATCTAAGCGAAGATATTATAGGTACAATTCTGCCAGTTACATTTAGTATCCCCCCTCTTGAAGTCTAGATGCTCACTTGGACCCAGATATTATGTGAGTACATGCTTAAGAAGCGCAGTTCCACCAGCTCTCCCCCTCCTGGTAGATAAAGGCATGGAGGAATGAGTAATGGAGACGTCATAACGTATATCTCATGGGTAGTAAATTTGACTATCCAATATGGCTACCGGTAATTAATTTGAATATCCAATATGGCTACCATTATCACCTTCAAAAGCTTATAAGAAGAAAAATAATTCGTTATTGTTGTGATTTCCTATGTGTTCCAACGAACCAAAATGGCCGATTTTAAGTGACAGGTTTAAAGCGTAGGTGACGCACTGACGCAGTGGTGAACAAAATATAACCTCTCCTCATCACCCGCCAACTTTGAGGAACAGCAGGCACTGCTTGAAATACATGCGCACACTTTTGAAACCGAACTATACCCGTAAAAACTATCCTAAAAAACGGGTAAAGATAGATTTGTGTTAAAATGACACAAAATTATACATTTATTGCTAACCACGGGAAAAGTTAGAGCTGTGATCAGTTGTGTTATAATACACAAAATTACACATTTTTTTTTAT
This sequence comes from Bactericera cockerelli, assembly GCA_024516035.1. NCBI lineage: Eukaryota > Metazoa > Arthropoda > Insecta > Hemiptera > Triozidae > Bactericera > Bactericera cockerelli. Next base: position 4,900,623 of record CM044962.1, on the reverse strand, counting down.
AATCACAATCTTTTGTATAGCTACAGTTTTCTCTAGCCATTCTTTACTGTCTGTATTTTCTTGTAATTTTGTAAAAAAAAGTTGAAAAATCAAGTTTTTAAAAAATTAAATAAAGTTTTGTTCTAGATTCAGAATAATTTTTCTTTCTTGCCATCTTTTTTTTTGTCTCCTCTCATTTCTGATACACCTCTCCTCTCATTTCTGATACACCTCTGCTCTCATTTCTGATACACCTCTCCTCTCATTTCTGGTACACCTCTCCTCTCATTTCTGATACACCTCTCCTCTCATTTCTGATACACCTCTCCTCTCATTTCTGGTACACCTCTCCTCTCATTTCTGATACACCCAAGACAAATAAGACAAAGTCAAAATATCCTCCTTCACGTCTTCTACACTATTGGCTTCACTCTTTCTCCTCCATCTTACATCTCCTCCACTCCATCTACACTCTAGGTAGAGGCTTGGGCGGGATGTTTCATGGAAGCGCGATGTTCTGCAGATTTTTTGAGAGAGATTTTTCATACAGAAAAAAATGAAAAATACTTGGATCGGATTTCCGGGAGATCTTCTCTTCGTTTATTATTATTACCTATTATTATTTTAAGAGAAAAAGTAGAAATGTTTTATTGTGCCAAGAAGTTCTAAAGACATTGTGAAATTGGAGAGTTAAATAAAAATGAAAAAATATAGGTGGTTACCTTACTAATCGTTTCTTTAATTCTTTTTTTTTTCTGACGGGCCATTCATAATAAATTATATTTCAAGACCATTTGTGAAAAAAAGAAGAAGAAAAATACTACCGCAACCATAGAGTAAGTAGGTGACACCCCTGGTTCGCTCACAGGTATGGAGCAATAAGTGATGAAGAACTAATGTACTCAAACCTGTCCCGTAAAATCGGCCATCTTGGCTAGTTGAAACATGGAGGAAATCAAATTACAAATATTTTTCTTTTCTTTTTTACATGCTTTTGAAAGTAATAACGGTAGCCATATTGGATAGTTTGTTGTGGGACAGAGTCCACTCATACCCCTTGAGGCAAAATGAAAGATGGCGTGATCGACAAAGATTAAGGCCCGATGTCCTTCTCTTACAACTTTGTCTCAATCAAGGCCTTGTCCAATAATATTAAAGAAAATCCAGCTTGAGACATTTCTGAGATGGCAGTTTCTGTTCATAAATACGACAGTTGAAGTCCAGAAAGTCAATTGAATCTGAATATAAAATGTAAAATGTCAATAATTCCCTGGTTATCACAATGTAAATGAGGTGTAAAATGTATAAAAATAATGTAATATTTAATTTTTGTTCTTCTCAATACTAGAAAATTAATAAAAGATAAATCAATAAATAAAGTAAAACATACATTATGAAACTAATTGGATCATTTGTAAAAAATTCTAACAAACAACAAATTAAATTCGGCACCAATTAGATTCAGCCAAACGAAGAAATCGTTGGATTAACTCAAATCAATATTCTATTCGTAACTTTTTACAAGTGGCGGGAATTTTTCAAAATGAGCTGCTCTGATTGGTCGACACGTTGTGACGTCACAATTCCCTTGAAGCAGAGCCCGGTGACGTCCTCACAAGTTTTGTACAGTAGATGCTAATTTGTTTCCTGTCTCCACCAGAGGTGAGTTGTTATTTTTCATCACTTTATTTTATACAAATAAATAATCTACATGTTTTTTTTTATTTTTCTAATACCCGGAAATAGCCCTACTTAAAATGTCAACAGTAAAAATATCAAAAATATACAATGTTTAAAAAAAAAAAAAAATGTTTCAAAGTAATATCATAAGTAGTTAAAAAGTTATTAATACACCGTACGAAAAAAATAATAGGTAATATCGAACAAAATTGTTTTAATGTATACAATACAATATAATAATAATAATAATATGGCCTTATTTATACTGCCCGATTAAGACTGTTAAAGTCCCATTATTCCAGCAGTAAGCTCAAGACATATAATTATGTGGTAAAAATCCCAAATGGGAGGATAACTTGTCATGTCCCGGCTGGGTTTCGAACCCACGATCTCTGGAATCTCTGGATTCACAGAGTGCCACCTTTACCACTGAGCTACCGGGACAGACGGGACAGATATATTGTTTTGTTATTCGGGTTAAGGTAAGGCATTCAAAATCCACTTAACCCCGTTACTAGAACTGCTAGCAGTGAGTGCTAGAATAATACGGCATAGTACCTAATTGATTATACCTACCTAAACGCTGCCATAGTTAAATTAATATTGCATTCAGAAATTTATTAATTTTTGCTTATCAAAGCCGGGTTTAAAAGATTATTTTAATCCCTCTGCAAATTTTAAGAGCAGATTGAATGTTTTCTTTACGATGAAAAAATCACTGAACAAATAACTTTAAGTTGTAGATTCAATTGTGTTTATTTATGTCATTTTTATTAAAACTTGAAGAAGAAAAAATAAACAAACAAAAGAACAACAAATTCAGCCAAGAATAACTTTTAATCATGAAAAACTAACAGTGTTAAAACTTGCTAGATAGATTCCTTTTCATAAAAGTCTCTCTGCTTTGACGATTGACGCATAAAAAATCCACCAGAAAAATATTTCTTGAATTTCAGAATAAAATCAGGAACATTCAATTTGAAAGGGACATTTAGTTGCAAAGGAGAGAATAAATTATGAGGGAGCTTCCTGAAACGACGGTCTAGTCTACTCCCGCGTTTAGAGACCACTCTTTTAAAACATTGCTTTCCCCCACCCTCAAAAAAAAAAAAAAAAAAAAATGCTGATAATTTTAATGAAACAAAAAAGAGGAATTCCGTTACAACATACAAACATACATATTTGAAAATGCGCAGGAAGATCTGTTATCGTCACCGCATTTCACTCGTAACTACAACAATGCATGCCACACGTCACAACCAGACGGCAAAAGTGACATACATGAAATGTCCCAACAACAAGAAAATGAAATGTGTCTCGACCGGACAGCGGTCACAATGGCTTACCTATGATGTTCTGGCAGACACCCAGCTAGCCACGAAGAGGGGAGCTTTTGCTTTGGTTTTGTTCGTATTTTCAAAGATTTTCAGGAAACGCTGGAACATATTTTTTTTTTTTTTTTTTTGAAGTTTTGTTTGGTTCAAGAAAATTTTCTTTTCAAAAAGTTGAGAGAAATTTTGTTGTTTCCGTGCATATTTTAATTTGGTTCTTACGTCTGAGTATACTATAACTGACTTCAAGACCTCAGTAGCTGGATCGATAAGGCGGCGGACTTGTAACCTGGAGGTCGGTGGTTCGAGTCCGAAGTTCAGCAGAGATTTAGCAAAGCGAGTTGTTTGAGTAGTTGTAACATAACATTGAGATTAACACACATTTTATGATAACTCTTTTCTCACGGACCTCAGTAGCTTAAGAGGAGAGAGAGAGAGAGAGAGAGAGAGAGAGAGAGAGAGAGATAAAGAGAGAGAGAGAGAGAGATAAAGAGAGAGAGAGAGAGATAAAGAGAGAGCGAGAGCGAGAGAGGGAGAGAGTTGGACAGAAAAAAATAGCAATTTAACATCCATTGTGTCAGGGGCTGATTGTTCCTACCGCTACTTTATTTATTCCTCCATCCCAATTCCTCTCTCCCGATTTCTCCCCATATACTCTTCCCTCCACTGCTACCCTTGCTCCCCCTCCCCCGAATAAATTCATTTCCCCTGTCCCCGTGAAATCTAATATAGAATCACCATTAATCAAAATCATGTGAGGAATTACAAGCCCTGTTTTGTGTGTTTTTGGGAAGGGAGAATTGGGAGAGAGGGGTTGAGAGAGAGAGAGGGGGGGGGGAGAGGGATGGGATGGGATGGGTTAAGAGACAGGGGGTGGGAGGGGGTCGGAGGGGGAAGAAAGGAGGTAGAAAAAGTGGGATAGAAGGATTAAGAGAGAGAGAGAGGCAGAGAGGGGTTAAGAGAGAGAGGGGGGAAGGAGACAATGGGAGGTAGGAGAGGATGGGAGGTAGAACTGAATGGGAGGTAGGAGAGAAGGTAAGGGTATATCATCGAGGGCAATGCGTCATTTTGAGACCACCGACCCCTTTGTCTTGAGAGGAAGGAAGAGGGAGAAAGAGAGAGAGAGAGAGAGATAATAGAGGATGAAAACAGATTAAAGAGAGAAAGAGAGAGATATGTAATAGAAGATGAAAAAAGGTGGGAGAGAGAGAAAATATACAATAGAGGATGGAAAAAGGTGAGAGAGAAGGAGGGAGAGAGAGATAATAGACGTAAGAGGAAGAAGAAAAGTGTGTAAGGGAGAGAAAGAAGAGGGGAAGAGAGAGAACCACGAAGGAATCTAGGGCAGAATAAGGAATTAAGAGAGAGAGAAAGATAGATAGATATGTAGATGAAGATAAAACATTTTTAAAATTTTAATTATGATTCCTATTGATAAAAAAAAAAAAAAAAAAAAAAAAATCGGAGCAAAAATTATTTTTTATTACAAAAACAAACACAATACTTCCGATTTCTAATATTAGAAATTTCTCGGAAGTAATAATAAGCTCAGTAATTCGATCGATAAGACGGTGACCTCGTCATCGGAGGTCGGGGGTTCAAGTCCAAGGTTGGGCGAAGATTTAGTGAAGCAAGTTAGAGTAGTGGTGACATCACATCGTGACTGGCGAAATATATTAATAATAAATAAATAAAATATACAGAGAGATTTAGTTGAGTTAAGTTGTTATCATAATTGTGTTAATCCCTTCTGTGATATTCGAACTACTCAAACTCGCATTACTAAATCTACGCTGAAACCGGGACAACCGCTGCCTTATCAATCAAGCTACTGAGGACGGTGTGAGAGAGAGAGACAGAGAGAGTAAAGGGAGCCTAACAGAGAGGAGTCCTTGTACCAGGGGTAAAAACAATAATAAATTCCTGTAATATTCCTGTTGAAACTTCATGCACAGATATATGTTCATTTTCCTGTTCATAAATCTGTGGATTCATGAATTCGGAAGTTCATAAATCTGTGAGAGGGTTCTTCAATAAAAGGAGAAATTATCCATGGAACACAATGGAGTGTGGATAGAGGTACTATTTTATCACTTCTCACTTTTCGGGTTATGAATATTTATTACTTTATTTTATTTTATTTTATTCGACAAGTAGATTCCAGAATCTACATGTTCGCCTTTGCTTCGTACGGGAATAAACACACACTCTTTATCTCTCTCCCTCCCTCTCTCTTTCTCCTCCTCCAAATAAGGTAGAATTATCTTAGGAGTTGTCAATATTACTGTACATAATAACATGAATATATGAAATAAAGAATCTATTCAAATTCAAAATTCAAATTCTCTCTCTCTCTCTTTCTCTCTCTCTCCCTCCCTCCCTCTCTCTCTTATTCTTTCTCTCTCTCTCCCTCTTTCCCACTCTCTCTCTCTCCCTCTTTCCCACTCTCTCTCTCTATCTCTCTCTTTCTCTCTCTTTTTCTCTCTCTCTCTCTCTCTCTATCTATCTTTCTCTCTCTTTTATTCTCTCTAACATCTTTATCTCTACTTCTTTCTCTCTAATTCTTTCTTTGAACTCTCATTAGTTCCCTCCTTATCACGCTTTCCCTTTCATTCCTTCCTACCACTTTTATTTCCCTTCGCCCTTTCCCTCCCAAAGGACGAAACTTCTCCCTTGGGTTGACGTGTGATTAGGAACCGGAATGTCTCATATGGAAGACTAGGTCACCTCTTCTATCTCTCTCTCTCTCTGGCTGTTATTGCGTCATGTCGTCAAGACTAGCTTTCATACAGGGTTTTTTTTTCAATTCGAGTGTATACGTCGCGTCGCTTTGAACTGCATTCTCATATTATTACAACGTGGGGTTTATCCTCCATTCGCTGGAAACTCACAGAGCAGCTGCTCAATTTAACCTCACCCAGCCTGAGTGTGGCCGGGAATAGCCAGCATCACGAGGGTTCGAATTTGAATGGTCACATATCCAAGTCCTAACCTCAAATTAGTAACCTCACCCAGCCTGAGTGTGACCAGGAACAGCCAGATCACGAGGGTTCGAATTAGAATGGTGGTCTCCCATCTAAGTCCTTGCCTCAAATTAGTAACCTCACCGAGAGAATAAGAGAGTTCCTTGAAAATAATATTTGTACAAAACGTCGAGATTCTCAAGCTTTCAGGCACACATTTATTTATTTAATGCATGACAATCAAATGGTTCAAATATACATAACAATGACAGTTTACATAATTCATAACATTTTTAACTGAACTTATGCTAGTTTCTTTTGGCTGTCGTCATCCCACACTTAGGGTTGGGTGGAAGAGATTGCCAAAGACAATAACCCCGCCTATTAGTTAGGACATATGTTTTTATATATTTTCTATTTTTTTTGATTTTTATTGTATACTAGCCGTTTGCCCGTGCTTTGCAACGGGACTAAATTTCAAATTTACTAAGGCATGGCCGTACTGCTAGACAGCAATGCCTTTTTGAACTTTTTATAATTTTTCTGGACAAAGCGATAATGGTTTTGGGGGGGTCAATTCTGAGACATTTTGCGCTATCTCTTACCGTTTTGGCTAAACAACTCCGGACAAACAAACAAACATAGGTAGGTAGGTAGGTAGGTAGGTAGTCCTTTTTTCTGTTTTATATATAGAGATTCTTTCCTTTTTTTTTTTTTTTTTCTTTTTTTCATTGTTAAAATAATTATTTGTATGTACATAATGTCCATTTATATCTAATAAAGCGTTGTATAATAATAATGAGTGTATGGTCCTTGTGTCTTGAACGTGGTCAACTACTTCAAAACACGAAATGAATGAAAAACAGAGTACATACAAACCTACATATAACATTATAACAAGTATGAACATGCATAACGAGTAAGTACCTGTGGAAAATGGCAAAGTGAAATCTGTGAGAGCTTGAAATCTCCGTGATGTGATGAGGGTATTTTTATTCGCTGTGTGCTCTCCATGATTTCACGCGACAATAATTTTCAATGAGGGTTGAATACAAATCAACAATCCTGCTGTTTATACTCGTGTCCACACAGATAGCTGGTCATAATAAGAGCTGGATTTTCAGTGAATAAAAGAACTAAGGAACGGGTTGACGTTAAACCAATAACTACAAAAAAAATCTGGTGTAAACATCACACGTATGGCCCAAAAAGAAGTGGAATTCCACCACTGGTGACTAAACGGTATAAGTTAGCTAAAAATTACTGTCAAATTCTTAATCAGGACCTCAAAATCAATGGATTTGATATGTCACAACCCCCCTCTAAGATGAATAATAAAAAAGTAAGTCCTAATGGGACCCAAAAAAAAAAAACACTTAGCCTCAATAATTATGATTGATTTTTCAGTTTTCCAAGTCCCCTGATGAGTGATGATGCACTACTGCTGACATTATGCTCATAAATGAATGGGTTTTCGGCCTTATAAGTCTCTTGATACTTCACTCCTAATATGAAGATTCTTACGATTGAATGAGTTTCCGGGATTATGAGTCCCCTGATACTCCACTGCAGTTATGATTCTCACAAATGAATGAGTTTCCAGCCTTATAGGTCTCCTAGTACCATGATATTGTCACTCTTCTTCCAAATAAATTTCTGTTATCTTTAGGAGTCCTTTGGTATTCCACTGCAGTCATCATGCTCACAATGTCAAGAGTTTTCGGCCTTATAAGTCCTATGATACTCTTTCATTGTCACTTTATAAACACATTTTTGAGTTTTCAGCCTTATAAGTCCTATGATACTCTATCATTATCACTTTCTGAACACATTATTGAGTTTTCAGCCTTATAAGGTGTATGATACTCTATCATTGTCATTTTCTAAACACATTATTGAGTTTTCAGCCTTATAAGTCCTATGATACTCTATCATTGTCACTTTCTGAACACATTATTGAGTTTTCAGCCTTAGAAGTCCTATGATACTCTATCATTGTCACTTTCTGAACACATTATTGAGTTTTCAGCCTTATAAGTCCCCAGTTACCCAAGCCTGTCAGTTTTCTCACATATGATTGAGTTTCTGGAACGATGAAGTTCGCCAATGACGAAGTTTAGTGAAGTTTCCGTACCGCTTCGTGTGTCTTGTTGCTTCCGAGTGTCGTTCAGGACAAGTCGCGAGTTAGAAAGTTAAAAAGTTATCATATTTGTGTTAATCACTTTCGTGATATCACAACTACTCAAACTCACTTTACTAAATCTGCGCTGAATCCGGGACTTGAACCATCGACCTCCAGGTTACAAGTCCGCCGCCTTATCGATCAAGCTACTGAGGTCGGTTGTCGCGAGTTAGAATAATAAGATTACAACATACATATTAGTCATATTACATACATTCATGTTTATTGGCACCGACCTCAGTAGCTTGATCGATGGGGCACCGGACTTGTAAGCAGGAGGTCGGTGGTTCAAGTCCCGGTTTCAGCGTAAATTTAGTAAAGCTAGATTGAGTAGTTGTGACATCACGATTGTGATTAACACAAATATGATAACTTTTAACTTACATGTTTATTGGCTTTCATCGATGTCGATCTTGCCACTCTCCAATTGTCTTTCGATCGGCAGAGTTAATTGCAGGCTGAACATCTCAGGTCATTGTTGGTGTCGGGTTGTTATCTTTTCAAAAACGAACAAGCAGACAGTCAATTCTCAAAATCGTCTTGTGCAAAGTAGAACATTCTCTTCGTTCGGTCAATAAAACTTGCTGAAAAAAAAAACAAAAAAGAAGAGTACGAAAAAAGAGGAAGCCATGCGTCACCCAGCCAGGGCGGAAACCAATTTTTTCTCTCCTCTGGACAGTTTCCCAGCCATTTCATTAAGTTGTCAAATACTTCATAGAAAATTTTCCTTCTCTCTCTTTTACCCTTTCTTCCTATATGTCCATTATCTCTCTCTCTCTTTCTCTCTCTCTCTCTCTCTCTCCCTCCCTCCCTCCCTCCCTCCCTCCCTCCCTCCCTCCCTCCCTCCCCCTTTATCTCTCTTCTCTACGTCTATCTCTCTCTCTCTCAACCATTCTTTCTATATTTCCATTATCACTCTCTCTCTCTCCCTCCCTCCCTCTTTTTCCTTCTTTTCTACGTATTTATTATCCACAAGAAAATTGTTTTTGTCAAAAACTTCCTCTCACACGAAGTCGTCTCAATGGGTCCCTCCTTTCCTCTTCCCTCTCTTTCCCTCATCACTCTCTCTCCTTCCCCATCTCTATCCCTCTATCTCCCTATTCCCTCTGTCTTTCTCACAATCTCTCTCCGTAGCATTTCCTTCTATATCGCTCTTCCATCTATATCCCTCCCCCTATCTCCCTCCTCCCTCTTCCCTCTCTCTCCCTCTACATCCCTCTCCCTCCCATAAAGTTATCACTTCGGGACCGATATATTCTCTGCACTCGCCTATACACTCCATCGACTCCGAAACTTTGTGTGAACACACTCTTTTTTCTGCACAAAAAGTTAACAATATTTCCGATACATGTTCCCTCATTCTCATTCTCACAATTTCTTCCATTATCTCTCTCTCTCTCTCTCTCTTACTTTCTCTCCCATTCTCTCTCGATATCTAACTATACTTTTCCCATTCTCACAATTTCTCTCTCTCTCTTACTTTCTCTCTCTGTATCTAACTATACTTTTCCCATTCTCATTCTCACAATGTCTCTCTCTCTCTTTCTCTTACTTTCTCTCCCATTCTCTCTCTATATCTAACTATACTTTTCCCACTCTCATTCTCACAATTTCTCTCTCTCTCTCTTACTTTCTCTCCCATTCTCTCTCTATATCTAACTATACTTTTCCCATTCTCATTCTTACAATTTCTTCCATTATCTCTCTTGCTTTTACTTTCTCTCCCATTCTTTCTCAATATCGAACTATCGATTTCGTATTCTCTTTCTCACAATTTCTCTCTCTCTCTCTTACTTTCTCTCCCATTCTCTCTCTACATCTAACTATACTTTTCCCATTATCATTCTCACAATTTCTTCCATTATCTCTCTGTCTCTCTTTCTTTTACTTTCTCTCCCATTCTTTCTCAATATCGAACTATCTATTTCGTATTCTCTTTCTCTCAATTTCTCCCATTATCTCTCTCTTTCTGCCATTTCCTCTTCTCTTTTTCTATATTTCTCTATTTTTCTCCCATTCTCTCCCTCTCTCTTTCTTTCATTCTCTGTCTTTCATTTTTTCTCTCTCTCACTCATATCCTCCTCCCATTACATCTCTTTTCTCTCTCACTCATACTCATTTCCCCCTTCCACTCATTTTCTCAATTTCGTTTCTCTGCCCCCACCCCTTTTCCCCGCCCCCTTCCTCCCCCCCCCTTATTATCCTTTCCACAATACATTCTTTTCCATCATTTTACCATCTTTCTCCTCCCTTCTCTCCCATCCTCCGACTCTCCCCCTCCCCCTCTCACCCTCTCCTCCCTTTCCAATACTTCCTATAATTTATTTTTCTCCATTTTCACGTTTTTTCTTTTCGATGCACCTGCTCCACCAGGGTAATAATAATAATAATTTCTTTCACACAAAGTTACACTTGTGAAAATTACACTTGTCAAAGTTTGCAGAATATTATCAACTTGGAATCAATTTTTTTTTTCTTTCTTTTTTTACAAGATATAGGTAATATTTATTTCCGATAACTTATTTCAAAGAAAACGTGTCACAGATAATTATTATTTTACACTTTATTAGATATAAATGGACATAATGTACAATGTAAATAATTATTTTAACAATAAAAAGAATGGAAACAATGTGTACAATAAAATGAAAAAGAATAGAAAAATATATAAAAAAACTATGTTCTAACTAAAGGGCGGGGTTATTGCCTATGGCAATCTCTTCCACCCAACCCTTGAAGAGATTCATTTTTTATCCACAATATCAAAAATAATTCTAATTTTTTCATATGAGAAATTTTATACTCGCATAGTACCAATGCTATATCCTACCTCAGCAATGCTCGTAGCTAAATATGAATTATTATTTATGACAGATGGAAAAGGGTATTTATATAAATATGTTTATTAGTATTGCGTATTTTTCAGCAAATTGTCAAGGAATTAACCCAAATAATGGTTAATTTAATTTATGTACCCATAAATTATGGTGGTGTACCAATTTGATAATAAATTATTATTTATTATAAACTGGTAGCCAAGTAGTTAACGCGCTGGTCTCGTAAACCTGGTAGCTTAGGGATCCGTAGATTCGAATCTCACCCATTGCATGAATTTTTCCTCTGAGTCTCTGAGGGTTAGGTCGTAGAAAATGATTTGAGCATTAACCTCGCCTGGTTGTGACCTTTAACTAAAGAGTCTTATTATTATATTAATTATTATTATTAAATTCTTTATTAGATTATTATTACAGAAATGTGAAACAAAAATAGTACAGTAATTTAAAAATGAATCAGTATAAAACCCGGTAAAGTTCGTGGGTTCGAAACCCAGCCGGGACATGACAAGTTATCCTCCCATTTGGGATTTTATATGTCTTGGGCTTACTGCTGAAATAATGGGACTTTAGTAGTCTTCATCGGGCAGTATAAAAAAGGCGATATTATTATTATTATTATAAACAATATATAAAAATATACCTACACACATGCATATTTCCTAACTAAAGGACGGAGTTATTGCCTATGGCAATCTCTTCCACCCAACCCTTGGTGTGAATCCATGCTGAACGGCAATAAGTGCTAAGTCACTAATAGGGGTGCTCACTCACTCCATACACTGGACTGAAGTTCTTGATGCCCTTATTACACACCTGCTCACATCTTACGCCCTGAGCATGGCAGAAAGTGCAAAGTTCTTCACATTACTCTTTCTACTGACATGTTAAAATAATATTATATGCTCAACAACATTTTCATAATAGATTCTGCAATTTCATATCTCAAACAACATATTGTACATTGTTGTAAACTAAATATTTCATAAAAACTACGAAATTTAATATTCTTCGCATCTTATTTATTTATTTATTTAGAAACTCTTTATTAGCAGAACATATATACAGACAAACAATGATAAAAATTAAATATAAAATTGACAGTATTAATAATATAAACAAGAAAAAAATAAATAAAATATATACATATGTCCTAACTAAAGGGCGGGGTTATTGCCTATGGCAATCTCTTCCACCCAACCCTTCGCATCATACTTCTCTCCCCCTCTCTCTCTCCTCTCTCTCTCTCTCTCTCTCTCTCTCTCTCTCTCTCTCCTCTCTCTCTCTCTCTCTCTCTCTCTCTCCACTAGTTTGCCTGTATACATATATGTTCAACATTTGAAGGAGGTTCTTCTGAGCATGAAATCGTCCATCAAATTATGAAGTGTCTAAACTTTTTTCCCCAGTTAAGTGCTTTAACTCTATAATAATGATCAGGGCATGCGCCGATTCCTCTAAGTAATCATATGAGTGCATACAAATTTATTCTTTTTGAGTATTACCAATTTTTTTTTGTGAATAACATTTATAAGTAAAAAATTTCCTTCATTTGGACAGCATCTGGTAGTGAGCCAAGGACCAAATTATAAAACAGGATTACTCGTAAATATCAGGGATTTGTTTTTCTTAGCCACTATCACCTTAAAAGCTGATATAAGTGCGTTGTGATTGGTGGAAATTCTCACCAGAGGGCGTGTTAAGTAATGGTGTAGGATTAGAATCCAATTCTGTTTTATAATTCGGCCCTGATTAACACAGAAGCGAATCAACAGGAGTGAATCAACTTTAAATTAATAATAAGTGGAACACCTCACAACGCAACGTGAGAATTGTACCAATAAAGCCTTGAAAAAAAAACAAAAATTCTACCTATCCATCTACGGTGATGTAAGGATTAATGAAAGCTAAGTCCATTCCACGGATAAAAGCTTTTGCGTTGTTTTGTGTTGTGACAAACTAAAAGCTAAAAATTGATTAAAAAAAAAATAAATATTCAAATATTTATTTTACGTTAATTTTCCATCTTGAATGACCTAGATGTTCAGGAGACATTCAAAGAAAAAAAAATCAAAGAAAAAAAAAAAAAATACCTACGTAAAACATAAATATTATATAATAATATTTTTAATTCACTTCATTCCGTGTATAGGTGCCTATCTGTTATTTTCTTCCTCAATTGTGTCTTTCGAAATATTTATAATAGTGTTATAATTATTGAAAATAGAAATTATACATAAATAAGATTGAAATGTATGGTCAGAGTGAACGGTAACTATTTCCTTCTAAAAAGGGGAAAAAAGAGAAAATTTTTTTTTTTTTCATTTAATATTATTGTGGAAAAAAAACTAAGCTAATTCAATGATCTCTATATTTGTAAGTAGATAATAGTTATATTTATATAAAAAAAATCTTGTTTGTATTTCAATGTTTTATTTATACCGTAAGCACCTTTGTAACAAAATTTTATTACAAATAAAAATATACTACTACTACTACTAGTTATTGCTGAAGATTATTAGTTGCGGGTAGTAATACTTGCAACCTCATCTTAAGTAGACATAATTATATTATATGTAAAAAAAAAAAAAATTATTCTCTTTTGACAAAACTTTGTAAAATATCTACAAAAGTATTCCTTATGTGCAGTAATAATTTTCGGGAGAACTTTTACGCACAGTGGGAAAGTTTCTGAAAACGTTCTCAGTGTTCCAAAAGTTCTCAAAATTATGAATGGCGCTGAAATATGTAAAATTAACCCCTAATAATTTTTCAGCATGGCCCAATTTGATCGTAAAACACGAATATTTGTACATAAATTTCTCGTTCCATAAAGAAAATATTTTTTTACACATTTTAATCAACAATTTTAACATGGTTGCATTATATTTCTTCTTCATTATATCATGTTATGGTGGTGCTTTGCCATAAGAGCCTCCCAGGCATGGTATTTATACTGGCCGTCTCATTTATACTGCCCGATAAGGACTATTTAGTCTCATTATTCCAGCAGTAAGCCCAAGACGTATTATTATGTGGTAAAAATACCAAATGAGAGGATAACTTGTCTTGTCCGGGCTTGGTTTCGAACCCGCGACCTCTGGAATCTCTGGATTCACACAGTGCCGCCTTTACCACTGAGCTACCGGGACGGACTTTGTAATGGTTTGTAAATGAATGGCTACTTTGTTGATATGTATTGTTATTTGGTTTAGGTGTGGGTAAATTGAGTAAATTTAGTGTCGTATAGAATGTCACATATTGGTTAAAAACTATCCTATAGTAAGGGAGGTAGTGTATGCGTTGAAAATTTGACCTACCTAGTTTTTCACACTTCTGGACAAATTATAGCTTCAGGATATGTGAGTGTGTTGTGTGAATTGTGTGAGAACATCAGTTTCTTATAAAGAAAAAATAATGGGTTTCCTCCCACAGGTACCTCACAGTCCTCACACTAACCAGCTAATTACATTAACCTCCTCACCCAGCCTGAGGTGGGTCACCAATTTTCCCAGCATCACGCAAGGATCCTTTTTCTAATAAAATTAAAAGCGAGAGAAAAAGGAGTTGTAACAAATTTTCCTACCCTCACTAATTAGGTTAGGGGTGAAAATTAATCAAAAAAGTATAAATTAACGCGAACACAAGGCGCCTAATTTATCGGCCTGAAAATTTGGCCCAGTGCCCAGGATCTGGCTTCCTCTGGCGTTTTACGACTTACGAGTACAGGGTGTTCCTGAAATAAGTTCAAATATTGACACTTGAAGCCAAATTATGAAACAGGATTAGATTTAGCGAATCCTACACTATCCCTTAACAGTCCACGACTCTCTCTATTGGGTATTTCAACCAATCACAGCGCATTTATATCAGCTGTTAAATGATAGTGGCTTGGATGAGTCCTGTTCTTAAAAATCTTAGATATTTATTCCTGTTTAATAAAAAAAAAAAAAATATTATAACGAAATGGTATATTTATTTAAATGTAAATAAAACAATAATTTTGGTTTAATAATTTGGCCCTACAAGTTTACTGAGTCAATAGGGGTCAGAAATGGACTGTCTATCCCTAGATACTAGATTTCATAGCTTACCAACTTTTTGGTCCATATAACTACAGTTCTGATCTGACTCCTCTCTCTCTCTCTCTCTCTCTCTCCTCTTTCTCTCTCTCTCTCTCTCTTTCTTCTCTCTCTCTCTCTCTCTTCTTCTTTCTCTCTCTCTCTTTCTCTCTCTCTCTCTTTCTTTTCTTTTCTCTCTCTCTCCTTCTTTCTCTCTCTCTCCTTCTTTTCTTCTCTCTATCTCTCTCCCTTTTTCTTTCCCTCTTGTACCATCTACAGAACCCTTCCTCTTCCAATCTTTTTCTATCTTGCTGAATAACATCTACTTTAATTATTCCCATTTCTTTTACTCCTTTTTTATGTTCTTCCCTCTCTCTATCCCTCTCTTTTTTCATTCCCCTTACCCTGATGAACTTGTCTCTCCCTCTCTCTACACTTTTTCAATCTCCTAGATACCAACATACAGGGCTACAGGGTACGAAAAAAATCCGGGCCTGTTTATCTCCGGAACGAAAAGCTATAACGGGATGGATTATTTCATCTTTTTTTTCTTTCTTTTTTGTAGTTGTCTACACCTCATCACGAATAACAGAAAACTTCGATTTCTGTCTGTTCAACGAATAACTGACTCGTTATAGGGTTAGTTAAGTAATTAGGCATGTTATATTTTAATAACTAGCGGGCTGTCGCCCGCTTTGCGAGCCGAGGCATGGCCGTGAAATCAAAAAATCCTTTTTCGCCAATGGCAGGTGTTGTAGTGGGCTTATTGCACATCTAGAC
Organism: Bactericera cockerelli; assembly: GCA_024516035.1. NCBI lineage: Eukaryota > Metazoa > Arthropoda > Insecta > Hemiptera > Triozidae > Bactericera > Bactericera cockerelli. The sequence continues at coordinate 4,884,816 of CM044962.1, read as the reverse complement.
TATAAGACAAAGCTACCTACCAAATTTCAGCTCGCTAGGTATTACGGTTTGAGCTGTAGAGCGATGATCAGTCAGTCAGTCAGTGACTTTGGCATTTATATATAAAGATATTTGGCCTATCCGTAGTATTATTAAATTAACTTACACTCTGCCGCGCTGTCTCTTTCTTTGTATAGGCGTTCTTCACACCTCGGCCCAGGTGTTTGATACATCAAGTTTTGTGGACTTGAAATATTGTTGCCTCTTCGGTTTATTTGATAATTCTGTGGCCTACTATCAGTCATTCTATCCTCTCTGTATCATTTTTTCTACCTCATCCACAAAAAAATTGATAATTCTGTGGCCTACTATCAGTCATTCTATCCTCTCTGTATCATTTTTTTCTACCTCATCCACAAAAAAAAATAATAATAATAATAAAAAATTGATAATTCTGTGGCCTTCTACGTATCAGTCATTCTATCCTCTCTGTATCATTTTTTCTGCCTCATCCACAAAAAAAAAAAAAAAAATTGATAATTCTGTGGCCTACTATCAGTCATTCTATCCTCTCTGTATCATTTTTTCTACCTCATCCACATAAAAAAAAAATTGATAATTCTGTGGCCTATACTATCAGTCATTCTATCCTCTCTGTATCATTTTTTCTACCTCATCCACATAAAAAAAAAAATTGATAATTCTGTGGCCTATACTATCAGTCATTCTATCCTCTCTGTATCATTTTTTTCTACCTCATCCACATAAAAAATAATAATAATAATAATAAAAAATTGATAATTCTGTGGCCTTCTACGTATCAGTCATTCTATCCTCTCTGTATCATTTTTTCTGCCTCATCCACAAAAAAAAAAAAAAAAAATTGATAATTCTGTGGCCTACTATCAGTCATTCTATCCTCTCTGTATCATTTTTTCTACCTCATCCACATAAAAAAAAAATTGATAATTCTGTGGCCTATACTATCAGTCATTCTATCCTCTCTGTATCATTTTTTCTACCTCATCCACATAAAAAAAAAAATTGATAATTCTGTGGCCTACTATCAGTCATTCTATCCTCTCTGTATCATTTTTTCTACCTCATCCACAATTTTTTTTTGATAATTCTGTGGCCTGCTATCAGTCATTCTATCCTCTCTGTATTATTTTTCTACCTCATCCACACCTCGTGTCCGATAAGGAATAAGGACATGTTTTATGACTTATCCATGATGAAGGGCGACGTGATTTTATGACTTTCCATGCACCACAGCGTCCTCCAGGTTCTTTCTATTCTATTTTCCCATCCTACCAATATTCTTTTCTCCCATCCTACCTATATTCTATTCTCCCATCCTACCTTTATTCTATTCTCCCATCCTACCTATATTCTATTTTCCCATCCTACCTATATTCTATTTTCCCATCCTACCAATATTCTTTTCTCCCATCCTACCTATATTCTATTCTCCCATCCTATCTATATTCTATTCTCCCATCCTACCTATATTCTATTCTCCCATCCTACCTATATTCTATTCTCCCATCCTACCTTTATTCTATTCTCCCATCCTACCTATATTCTATTCTCCCATCCTACCTTTATTCTATTCTCCCATCCTACCTATATTCTATTTTCCCATCCTACCTATATTCTATTTTCCCATCCTACCAATATTCTTTTCTCCCATCCTACCTATATTCTATTCTCCCATCCTATCTATATTCTATTCTCCCATCCTACCTATATTCTATTCTCCCATCCTACCTATATTCTATTCTCCCATCCTACCATTTTATTTCATTCTTCTTTTACTCTTCAACCCTTTTTGTCCTTTTCTCTCTTTCTCTTCTCTTTCTCTATCGCTCCTATTTCACTCTCTCTTTCTCTATCGCTCCTATTTTATTTTCTGTTTCTGTTTCACTTTCTCTTTCTCTTTCTCTTTTTTCTTTCTTTTTCTTTCTCTTTCTTGTTCCCTTTCTTTTTCATTTTCACTTTCACTTGCTCTTGCTCTCTCTCTCTTCCTTTCTCTATCGCTCCTATTTCTCTTTCTCTTTGTTCAGTATTTTGTGTTTCCTCATTACCGCAATCTTCTTCTTACATTCAGATTCAGTAAATCTTTCTTCTCCTCTCTTCCCACCTCAATCCGTCACTTCCACTTCCTCACCAGACACGTCCATGTTTATACCAAAACAAAATCCCGTCAAGGTAGAGTCGTCCATAAAAGTGAGCTTAGAAGAAAACGGTGAAAAAAATTTTAAGCACCAAACTTACTAAAGGTTAAAATAAGGAGTTCAGTTTTAGTGCTTTTTCTTCAGTCAAAGTAATGCTGTCTCATAATAAAATTGATCGATTAAGGGCCGAATCATAAAATAAAGGGTTGGGTGGAAGAGATTGCCACAGGCAATAACCCCGCCCTTTAGGTAGGTCATTATTGTTATTTTTTTTATGTTGTCATTTGTTTGTTTTTTTTTAATTTTATACTGTTACCATTGTACTCTGTCCTCCTAATAAAGCATACTATAATAATAAAAATCATGAAACGGGATTAGTTAACCTTAGTGAACTATCGGGCAGAGAGGTAACGCAGCAAGTGTTCTCTCTGGATTGCCAAAGTCAAAACTTTGTGTGACTTTACCTGAATAGAATATGAACAAAAAAAAAATATATATTTTCTTAAAAAATGATTTATTACAAATAAATCTTTTCTTACCTTATCTTTATAGCTGTATAATGCCACTGTGACGTAACGGAGTTGTAACCAGGCTTCATGGCAGAAAATCTTGTTTTAAAATACCTATCGGTCAGCAGATAAAGTCTATTTGTCGGCTTAGAGTTTTTAGTCCCGTTCCACTTTACTGGAATTATTCACCACCCCCACTGTTTTTAAGCTATTTCCGGAAGATTTCTATGTGAACACTCCTGGAGCCGCCACTGCTTTGCAAATCACTTTTCCAGGACATTTTTCTTCTGTCTAGAATTTTTCTTCATTTCTTTTAAAGAACATTTCTTTGGCCTGTATTGTTTCCTTTCTATCTCTTTCTCTCTCTCTCTCTCTCTCTCTCCTTATCTCTCACTGTCTATCTGTTCTCTGGGTCTATCTTTCTCTTTCTAGCATCTCTCTTTCCCTCCTCATCTCTCTCTCCTCTCTCTCTTTCTTCACTAATCCTTCCTCTTTTTTGTACTCTCTCTCTCTCTCCTCATCTTTTTCTCGTCATCTCTCTCTATCTTTCTCTCTCTCTCCTTATTTCTCCCTCCCTCTTTCTCTCTCTCCCTCTCTCTCCCTCCCTCTTCCTTCCCCCCCCTCTCCCTCCCTCCCCCTCTCCCTCTCTATCTTTCTCTCTCTCTCTCTCCCTCTTTCTCTCTCTATCTCTCTCTCACTTTCGTCCTGCCTATGTTTTTCTCTCTTAGGATGCCATTTTTCACTATTCGCCTGTCAAGTTCTTCTCTAGATTCGCACATCTGTGTATACAGGGTGCAGCAGGGACCGGGGAGTTGTCACTTACATACAGGGTGTTGCAGACTGAACTCAGTCGGTCGAGGTGGTGCCCTCGCTACCTGGAGGTCGGTGGTTCAAGTCCCTAGTATGACATTGGTAGTAAAGTGGTCAAGGCGCTAGTCCAATAATCCAGGTAGTGTAGGGATCCGTTGCATTGGTTGGTTCGAATCCCAACCAATGCATGAATTTTTCCTCATTTATTTGATTTAATGACCACATGATAATATGTCTCTGAGGGTTAGGTGGTGGAAAATGGTTTAAGCATTAACCTCGCCTGGTGGTTACCTTCGACTAATGTATTATTATAATTAGTAGGGCATGTTTGAGTAGTTGTGACGACATTGTGCATAACACAAAATTATATAATTGCCTAAATGTTGCGAGACAAAAGGTTGCACTGAGTGGGATTCCGTACTCAAGACTGTTGTCCTGCAGGAAGAAACACTCCCACTACACCAACAGTGGAATTTTTCACAACCTCTGACTCCAACCTTTTTATTTGTTATTAGGTACATATTAGAAATCCAAAGTAATGTTAGATATATGTAATTTTTATATAAAACTAGGATTCTTTTTATGTAGAATCCTAGTTTTACATAAATATTACAATATTATATCCACCCTGTATGTCGCCAGTGTTCTAAAGGGATATGCAAGGATCGGGAGCAGAATCTTAGGTAGCCACATCATTCTTAATTTGGTCTGTTGGTATAATGGGATTTATCGTCTCGGACTGTGAGAGTCGAAACGGAGCAACTCTTTCTTGAATTGAAATATATATCTACCATGTTTAGATATATATTAAAAATATATTATATCTACATGTTCAGTCGCTAGGTGATTCCTTTCCATTAGCGAATTTGCCTCTGTAGCTCAATAGTTAAGATAGGGGTGATGTAACAGTCGTTTAGGCTGGTATGCAGAGACGATTTTGTAATCCCTATAGGGTTCACTGTAGGGTGGTCTCGAGCTTGCTGTAGGGAATAATTCGACCTTGACAATTATTTATTAAAGAAACATCTGAATGCACATGCGCACAGGCGCTTCAAACAAACGTCTCTGAATAACAAAATCAGCTGAAGGGACAAATGACCCAGGCATCCCTACAGTGAGGACTCTGCATACCACCCTTAGTCTCAGCTTTTTTCAGGCGGATTACAAGCCGGACCATGAAATAGGAAAACGACAGTTATAAGTTATAATATAAAGGTAGATAGTCCCTTAAGTCGGAGTCACAGCCTCAAAACCAATCACAGCGCTCAAACCAATTCAACCAATCACAGCGCTCAAAATACTGGGACTTGAGGAACAATCTGGCCTATCGTGGTTGTAGTTCTGCTTTATAATTTGGCCTTTACTTTAAGCATGGCAAACTTCTTCTTCCTGTTCTACTCTGTCTTATCCCGCTTAAGCAGGGTCGAAGTTTCTGGTCAGTCTCTTCCAGTCCAATCGATTTTGTACATCAGCTGGTCTTACTCCTTTTTTCTCATCTATTTGAGTAAAATGAAAAGTGAAATAGCCTCTAGTGACCGGTTCTACGGATCTTGAAAAACACCTAAAAAAACACGAAACCGGGAGGATTGGGAACGTTAACTATCCAAAAGGATTCGTCAAATTAGCGCCCGTGCAGTAAATCGAGGGGTTTGCCCGCTAAACCGAGGTAGCAAAACCCTCGATTTACTGCACTAGCGCTAATTTCACGAATCTTTTTGGAACTAACATTCCCAATCCCAAAATAATATCACAATTATCAATTATGATATTAATAATAATATTAATAAGTGATCTTCTTGATACCTGTTAAACAGGTGTATATTAACGGGCCAAGCCCTTTATAAACATATAACAAGATTAAAAGTACAAAGCATAAGTACAAAATAAAAGTAAAATAAAAATATTTATCAAAATTCCAAGGTCTAAGTGTAGATCACAGGCAAAAATAAATTAGTTCCAAAACGGCAAAAAATATAGGGAATGAAGTAATTTGAAGAAAATAAAGTGCAGCATGCTACAGTGTCAAATATGTACATAAAAAAAAATACTATCACGATAGTGATATATTTATAGGTAGGTATTTTTTTTTACTCATAAAATTCCACAATACCTACACTTAATATTACTTCCGAGAACATCCTATCTACTGGAGCTATTTTTTTCTTACTATTATTTTTTATTTGCCAGTGTATTTTTTTACGTAGGATTTAACGTCTTTCCTCTCATTATGTTTAAAACAAATTGGAGCGAGTGGTTTACTGGGGGGCTTCAGTATTAAATTTCTAATCTCCCAGTGAGCAGCCCTAGGGGGGGATGTGGGTGGCAAATTTGTGCTGTATGGAATTTACTTCCGAGTGTAAGTAAAGATAATTTTATTGGAAGTATGTTTCTTCCTCGTGTCCCACAGGAATTCCTAAGGAGTTGAACAAATTCTCATACTCTGTAATTTTTGTTTCATTTTCATTTTTTTTATGTAATTTTTTAAAACTTTATAATTGTGTTACTCAATAAAACTATGCATTGATGAAAAAAAGGCTATCTCGAAATCTATGTCTAGAACATAACGATGATAAAAGCTTGCCCACTTCTAACTTTTATTTACAATAAAAATTATCTAAGATTCCGCCAGCGTGTTTAATGCACGGGTTCTCGTAGTTAAGCAACGTCCAGCGAGGTGAAGACTTCGTGATGCTGGCACTACGGCCCAACTCAAGCTGAGTAAAGTCAATGTGGGTAGCAGGTTTGTGAGTTTCCTGCAAACAGAGGGTAACACCTTCCTGTTAATCACATAAGACCTGGAAACGACAGAAAAAGTCATCACCTAAGGAGCTAGTTTTCTTCATAATAATATATTATAGTATTATGTGAGCTATTCAGCATAATAAAAGCAGTCACAAACGCTATGGTAATTTTACGCTTGCGAATTTGCACAAACACAATTATTCACCAGCCATCACAACCAGACGAATCGGCACCGCCTTATTCTATGTCAAATTATTCGCCTTGTTTATGTCAGAATCGCCTTATTTATGTCAAAGCGCTGCTAAAGTTCCGTTACTGGAGAAGGAGGCGTTTTCGGCCACACGAAACTTGAACAAAAAACAAGAAATCCCTTTTCCATTCTTCAGTACTATTCTTCAGTCTTACAGAATTCACTTCCAGGGTCGCATTCACATACCTACTGCTTGTGACGAGTGGTTTAGGGCCAGATTATGAAATAGGATTAGATTTAGGCCCAGATTTTTAAACAGGATTAGATTAACTTCTTCTTATTTTACTCTGTCTTATCCCGCTTGAGCAGGGTCGACGTAGTTCACCCTCATGGTTGAGGTAGGTTGGTTTTAGCACATTTTTTTACGGCTAGATGTTCTTCCTAACGCCAACGATTCTATTTGATTTAACGTTCTGGACTAGGACGGGGGTTTTACCCTCCAACTACCCACATTAACCTCACCCAGCTTGGGTAGGGCCGGAAATGCCAGCCTCACATGTAGGAGGGAACAGAATTTTCTGTGTGAAAAATCTGCTCCGACCGGGAATCGAACTTAGGATCTCTGGAATCGGGCAGTAGTCACAACCGTTAGATTAGGGCAGTAGTCACAATCGTGTAAGATTAGATTAACTAATCTTACACTATTCCTTTTTTTTTTTTTTTCTTATATAGCGCTTTAACTTGTTGTGCAAGTCGTTCGCGCTGGTCCCACTAGTGTATCATATTAAATGAAATATGTTTAGGATGTTTAGATATTGAAACAGGGCCTGGACACTGTCCATGTTATCATGAAGGGCAGGAGGGTAGGGTAGGGTTGCTCGGATATGATTGTGTCTGGGGCATGTTAGAATATGGTTGACGGACGTATGCTCGCCACACTGGCAAGTTGGTGGTTCAGTTCTCGTGAACAAATAGTTATGAGTGATGCGAGTGTGTCCTATTCGCATTCGGGTGAGTACTATTTCCTGAATTCTATTTTTCTGATTGCTAGTGGACCACTTGTTAACTGTAGGTTTTATAGATTTCAGTTTATTGGGAGTGCTGATGTTAGTCCACTGATTCTGCCAAGCAGTAGTAAGTCTTGATTTTATTACGGGTTTTAGATCTTCGGGAGTTATCATTTTTAATATAGATGTTGTGTCTGGGTTCTTGGCTGCTTCATCCACTCTTTCATTCCCTCTAATCCCACAATGAGACGGGCACCACATGATAGTAATTTGTTTATTGGACGAGACTAGCTGAGACCAGGTTGTATATACTTTACTAACTAATGGGTTAACAAAGTTAATATTAGTTAGAGCAAGAAGGGCACTTTTAGAATCTGAGACAACGAGAAATCTCAATGAACTGTGCTCTTTCAAAGATTCAAAGCATTTAAGAATGGCAATTAGTTCCGTTGAAAAAACAGAGTTGATTTTGTTAAGACAATATGACTTAACAGTGTCGTCAATGCTGAAAGAACAACCTGTCATGCTTGCAGATTTTGATCCGTCGGTATAACAAATAGTGTACTCAGAATATTTGTTATTCAAGACATGAGCAAATTGGCTACGAAATACATTAGGATCAGTACAGTCTTTTCTTCCCTGAGCCAGAGTAAGGTCAAGGGTGGGTGATCTGGAAGACCAAGGGGGGTTTACTCTAATATAGGGAACAATTTCGCTGGAAGCTATTAGATCATAGATTTCAAATATATCTTTAAACCGAAGACAAATAGGCTTTGGTTTATTTTTGGAAAAGTTGAATCCAGCCAGATTTTGGTTGAGCAAAACTTTTTGAGTGGGGTTAAAAGGGGAAGCTGATACTTTGGCAACACAGTTCAGCATAAGTTTCTCCCTCCTCAAGGTAAGTGGAGGTATACCAGAATCTACATAAAGGCTGACAACTGGACTCGAGCGAAGAGCACCGGTTGCCAAGCGAATAGCAGAATGGTGTACGGTATTGAGTTTGTTGAGGAGGTGATCTTTAGCTGAACCATAGATGAAGCTACCATAATCCAAAATCGGAAGAGTATATGACTGATAAAATTTCAGGAGGGTCTCACGGCGTACTCCATACTTTTTGTTGCTAACCATTTTGAGTGCACTAAGAGAATTAATGGCGCGCCTTTTAACAAATTCAATGTGTTGGGACCAATTCATTTTAGAATCCCAAAATAAACCAAGGAATTTAGTATTTCTAACAAATTTCAGATTTATTCCATTGTAAGTAAGTTTTGGTAACAGTGGTTTTCTAAGTCTATTAAAATCAATGCAAACTGATTTGCTAGGGTCAGTAGAAAAAGAGATACCATTGTTTATAGACCATTTGTGAATATCATTCAATGTACATTGAAAACGTGTGAGCATGGTATCAAAATTCTTGTCATGGGAAATTACAAGTATATCATCGATGAAGAGTAGACTTTTTAGTGGCGGTTTGATAACATGAAAGATGTCATTCATAAATACTATAAATAATAACGGTGATAGAGAACTTCCTTGTACTATACCGTTTTCAAGGGTGTATGTATCAGAAAGCAGTCCATTACATTTAACTACTATAGATCTGTTATTAAGGAAGTTGTGAAGATATTTTAACATATATCCGACAATGCCAAAGTTCTACACTATTCCTTAACACGCCCTCTGATGGGATTTTCCACCTATCACTGCTCATATCTTTCAGCTATTGAATGATAGTGGCGCCCTCTGATGGGAAACATGTGTGTCTCTTTTTATGATAATATCGCATTATTTATATTGCCCGACTGAGACTAATCATTGGGTTGGGTGGAAGAGATTGCCATAGGCAATAACCCCGCCCTTTAGTTAGGACTTATGTTTTTATATACGAGGGACGTCCGGAAAGTAAGGGGACAATTGATGTTAAAACTCGAAAAATGCATATATTTTCATAAAATTTACAGGGTATGTTCCAAATATAGTCCTTTATTTCTCCACATAATCACCGACAAGCTCCACTCACTTCTGCATCCTGGGTCCGAACTTTTTTATGCCTTCGTCATACACGCTCCGCTCCACCTCCAACAGCCACTTTTCGACAGTCTCCTTGACCTCCTAGTCGCTGGAAAACCTTTTTCTAGCCAGTAACTCCTTCATTTTCGTGAACAGATGAAAATCCGAGGGTGCCAGGTCAGAGGAATTACGGTTTTGAGGGTCACACGACGATTGGTGCGACTTTTTCATTGACTTGCTGCACAAGTTCTTCTGAAACGACAGACGGCCTCTTTTTTCTTCATCGTGTGTGTTTGTGCGACCTTCTTTAAACTTCTTAACCCACTTGAAAACCTTGGAACGTGAAATCACCTCAGGTCCATCAGTTTTCAGTAGCTGAGGATGGATTTCAGCAGCTGAATTCCTATGCAAAGTAATAAACTGCCCGAATCTCGCACCTACGGTAGGTGGAGCAAACGGCACCTGTAGAGGTTGACGCGACGGGCTCCTGCGACGGCATTTTCCAATGAACTGAGATGGGCAAGGGCTCATTGTGACCGTTAGGAGTTCCCCTACAAGCAGGTATGCCAACCTTGAAAAAAAGACATTCCTACCAACCCCTACGACAAGTGTCCCCTTACTTTCCGGACGTACCTCGTATTTTCAATTCTTTTTCATTTTCATTGTATATATTGTTTCCATTTTTTTCATTGTTAAATTAATTATTTCTATGTACATAATGTCCATTTATACCTAATAAAGCATTGTATAATAATAATAATAATAATAATCATTCCTGTGTCCTCTTACACCAAGACCCAATGCTGAATCAAGCCCTGTTCCTAGCCAGCTTTCTGAAAGAAAAACTCGATGTCTTCTGCTGACTGTCTACATCCTGGGTGCTTGAAACCTTTTATTACCTAAGATTTCTATCCTCTTTCTCTCCCTTTTCAGTTTTCCATATTTCTCTCTCCCTCTCTCTCTCTCTCTCACTGTTTCCCTCTCTCTCACTTCATTTTCTTCTCTCTCTTTCTCTCCCTCTTGTTTTCCATATTTCTCTTTCTCACTGCCTCCCTCTCCCTCTCTCTCATTTCTTCTTCTCCTCTCTCTTTCTCTCCCTCTCTCTCTTTCTTTCATTGTCTCTCTCTCTCTCTGTTGCTCTCCGAATTTCTTCTCTTTTGTCTTTTCATTATCTCCCTCTCCCTTTCTCCATCCTTTTCTTTTCATAATTTACACTCTTTCTCCATTGCTCTCTACTTTTCTTCATCGCTTTCTCTCTCTCTCCCTCTTCTCTTCCCCTATCACATGTTTGTATCTCCTTGTCAGCGCCTTTGTAAAATGCAAACTTTATGTTCCCCTATTCCTCAGCCAGTGAAGATTACACGTTGACCAGCTCTCATCCGATCACTGAAGTTAAACAACGTTCTGCGTGGTGAGGACATGAATTGGTCAACGTTCTGGTTTCGAATCATTAGATGGGCACAGTGCCTCGTTCCTCAGACTTGGAAAGCATTTTTTATATTTTATAAATAGTTAAAAACATTTTTTGTTATCCAGGTGCGTTAAATGGTCATCTTGCCCTTACACTTTTCGCTGGCTGTTTACCCGGCCCTACTCAGGCTGAATAGGTTTAAATTGAGGAGGTGACTAGTTCGGACAGTGGATGGTGCCTAAAACTTCCTTCGTGATATGACCATGTAGTTGAAACAGACATTAAACCATAGTTCAAGGTCAGCATCACAATGTGGCATGTTGAGAAGGTCTCGTGTGAGAGCTAGTTTATACTCGTAAATCAGAATACAAAATTTCATCAAAATATCCGATCGGATGTACCGTTCACGAAATATAAGGTTTTTTTTGGTTGCACTTTAACGACACTTTAACGGTTGCACTTTAAAGTTAGTGGTCAGGCGCATGGTCTCTATCACCAAGAACGGCTGGTGCGAAGTTGATGAATTTAAAATGGGACCATCTACAGAACGTCTCCTATAATTATGTGGACAAAATTTCGTCAAACGTTACTATAGTTTCTCAGATTGTGCGTTACATGGATTGTATTGAACAGACCGACAGACACAAAACCAAAGTTTCTCAGGAGGTTATGAAACGTCTAGAAATGTGAAATACATAAATTGAAACCGGAGCAAAAAAATATTTTATTTTTTACAAAAACGAACACAATACATCCGATTTCTAATAATGGAAATTTCTTGGAAGTAATATTTTTGTGTTCGATTTTGCAAAAAATAGTAATGTTTTTTACTTTCCTTATCCTATAATAAGGAAAGTATTGTATTCGTCGAAAATTTGACCTACCCAGCTTTTCACATTTCTGGACGAATCATAGCCTCAGGATACCAAAAAAGTGGTTTTCAGCCATTGGTCCGTGCGTCTGTCTGTCTGTCTGTCTGTCTGTCCGTCTGTCTGTCTGTCTGTCTGTCTGTCTGTGAACAGGATAACTCAAGAACGGTAAGAGCTAGAGACTTGAAATTTGGTATGGTAACTAATTTTATACACCAGACGAACCACGAAACTTTTGGTTGAAATCGGCCGCATTCTGCGGCCGCAGGGCCGCAAATATTAGCCGCGAGCGCCACTTCTTTAAATTGGTTAATAATACAAAAAAAGTTAGAGAACAACATTTTTTTAGAATAAAAAAAAAATCTGGTGTAAACATCACACGACTTTCCTTATTCCCCAAAAAGAAGTCGAATTCCACCACTGGTGACTCAACGGTAACAGATAGCTAAAAATCAATGCAAAATTCGTAATCAGCACTTCAAAATCATTGAATTTGATATGTCCCAACCCCCTTCTAGGATGAATAATAAAAAAGTTAGTCAAACCGGGTCCCCCCCAAAATACCGGTAAATTGGGGCCGAGATCCAAAAAGTTCAAGATATCAAAAAAATGATCAGAATAGACTCCTATTATTTTTTTATTCTAAAAAAATGTTGTTCTCTAACTTTTTTTGTATTATTAACCAATTTAAAGAAGTGGCGCTCGCGGCTAATATTTGCGGCCCTGCGGCCGCAGAATGCGGCCGATTTCAACCAAAAGTTTCGTGGTTCGTCTGGTGTATAAAATTAGTTACCATACCAAATTTCAAGTCTCTAGCTCTTACCGTTCTTGAGTTATCCTGTTCACAGACAGACAGACAGACAGACGGACAGACAGACAGACAGACGCACGGACCAATGGCTGAAAACCACTTTTTTGGTATCCTGAGGCTATGATTCGTCCAGAAATGTGAAAAGCTGGGTAGGTCAAATTTTCGACGAATACAATACTTTCCTTATTATAGGATAAGGAAAGTAATAATAGGAGTCTATTCTGATCATTTTTTTGATATCTTGAACTTTTTGGATCTCGGCCCCAATTTACCGGTATTTTGGGGGGGACCCGGTTTGACTAACTTTTTTATTATTCATCCTAGAAGGGGGTTGGGACATATCAAATTCAATGATTTTGAAGTGCTGATTACGAATTTTGCATTGATTTTTAGCTATCTGTTACCGTTGAGTCACCAGTGGTGGAATTCGACTTCTTTTTGGGGAATAAGGAAAGTCGTGTGATGTTTACACCAGATTTTTTTTCTCCGATTTCAATTTTTTTCACATTTTTTTTTTTACCTATAGGTAGCATGGTATCATGTATACAGTGTACACAGTACACTGTATTTTGTCCCTTTATATATAAATCATTAAGAGTTGCCCCACTGGTAAACTCATGAATATTTTACAGCACAGCGCAGTATGATTTGCTAACTGTTAGAAACTTTGCTTTGCAACAATAGTAATTACTTCCTATGTTATTATTTGTATATATAGTTTTTCATGTAATTTTACTTAGATGTTTATTTTATTCAAAAGAGAATGAGTTTTTTTAAAAGCTTTACTTTTAAAATATCTATCTACCTTGATACTACAGAATGGTCAAAAAGTACCTTTCCTATGTAAAAAAAAAAAATCATAAATATACTTGTTATACATCAATGTTATTGTTACCCTACTCTATGAACGACCCTGAATATTTTACAGCACAGCGCAGTATGATTTGCTAACTGTTAGAAACTTTGCTTTGCAACAATAGTAATTACTTCCTATGTTATTATTTGTATATATAGTTTTTCATGTAATTTTACTTAGATGTTTATTTTATTCAAAAGAGAATGAGTTTTTTTAAAAGCTTTACTTTTAAAATATCTATCTACCTTGATACTACAGAATGGTCAAAAAGTACCTTTCCTATGTAAAAAAAAAAAATCATAAATATACTTGTTATACATCAATGTTATTGTTACCCTACTCTATGAACGACCCTTGCACAGAAAGACTTTTAAATAAATCTTGAGAGACACCTTATATTCATATCATCCGCCTAAATTGCCTAGTGCTCACTCTAACGAGCTTAACTTTACAGTGAGCCTACATGATACAACTCAGAGTGTCGAGAATCTGAAGGTGTGAGGAAATGACAGAAGATAGAGGAAATGAGGGAGCAGGATAAATAGGGGAGAAGAAATGAGTGGAGTTGCAAGAAATGAAGGGAGTAGGAGAAAATGATAGAGAGAAGAGTAGAAGTTTTAATAGAGAGGAAAGAAGGAAATGTAAGGGGGAAGAACTGATAGATGGAAGAGGAAATGGTGGGTAGGAGGAAGAGAATATGATAAAACTAATACATAATACATAAATCACTTACCAAACGTCACTTTTATTACCTCGGACAAAAAATATTAAATATAATACCAACAGAGATAAAAAATTTGAAAAACTTTAATATATCACTTAAAATTAAAATAAAAGAATATTTAAAACATAGAAATATAAATATTAATGATCTATTGCCAATAACCTGAATATAAACCTTTTTTTCCATGAGACTTGTATAATTTTAATTATTATTTATACAAGAGATGTATAACTTGTATATATTTAATTATTAATTATGATGAGATGCACCTATTTAATATTTCATAATTACGAATATCTACTATGATCAATATAAAATAGAAACACTATTTTTTTTCTTTTTTTTTTTTTTTTTTCTTTTCTCCTTCATTCCTTCTTTCTTCTTCCTTTTTTCCACACTTCTTTACCATAACGAGATATTTCTTTTTCTTCCATTTACGTTTTATTGGACTTTACATCTTTACCTCTTTTTCTCTATTTTCTCGTTTTTTTTTATATGTATTATAATATTTCTTTCCTCTTTCCCCTCCTTTTTTAGTTTTCAAAGAAACCAATATATTTCTTTTTATATATTTTATAAACACCCGCCACCAGCTTTCAGCTGACAGGGTTGTTTAAAAATACATTTTTTGCCATAATTATATTTGTGAATGTATGTAGTAATGTAACAAATAAAGAAAAAAAAATAAAACGAAACGAGAAGAACTGATGAGTGTGGAAAAAAGATGAACACACTGAAGAAAAAATAGATGTGATGGAGTGTAAAAAATGTGAGAATGGGAGAGAAAGAGTCGGACTGTAGGGAAATCAGAGAAAGAGAGAGAGAATTATTGTGAGTGAAAAGGGGAGAGAAAGAGATATAGAAAGGAAAGAGGACATTTAAAGATAAGACGTAAAATGAGAAAGGAAGGAAGAAAATACATACTCTACCATCGTACATTAAATTTACATGCCTCCGCTCTGTAGAGAAGAAATGTACTCTATATACATAGAGTACATTATGTATTTAGAAAAGAATAGATAAGGAGAAATAAATGAAGAGAGATTGGGAGGTAGAGCCCTACCAATCTTTCCTTTCTTTTCCTTCGATCAATCTGTAAATGTACATCCCAGGGTTATCTTCATCTTATTTATTTCTCTCTCCTGCTCTTATCCTCCAATTTCATTCACTGAAAACCATAAAAATAATCATTTCTTCTTTTCTTTCTCTCCCTAACCTTCTGTCACACATGTTATCTCTTTCTCTACCTCTCTCTCTCTTTTCTTATTTCATTTCATAAAGTCAAGTCTTCTCAGGTTTGGCTTGCCTACCTCAGCCACATTGGGCCCATTGTGTGTTTGAAAGGGTTAGATTTTGTTGTCTTCAAGTTTAAGCTTCTCAGATAGTTTGAGAAGCCTTGTGGCGAGATTGTGTAGGGTAAGTACTTCTCTTGCGTTCAAGATCCCAATGGCACCTGATTTCACTACCTATCTCTATGTTGAGAATAGTGTCTTCATCAATTTCACATAATCTGAAAATAGGAGTCTCTCTTTTAAATGCAGTATACAATCTTTATCAAAAACCTCGGCCGAGGTGCGAAGAACGCCTATTATACAAGGAAAGAGACATTTTCAATACAGATTATTTCTTTGACAGCAGTGTTCTTTTATAAATCTAGTAACCATCCCAGACTGTTTTTGGGTCAGCCGCTGGAAATAAGTTAGGAATGATGTTGGTCCAGATGGTCCAGTTATCATCAGATTGCTGTGTTGTTGTCCTGACATGAGGTATCAGGCCAACACCTGTAACCTCAGAACAACGACACAGCAAACTGTTTGGACCCTGATTTTTGGTCCACCTAACTTTGTATTGTTCCAGCTGTTCCTCTAACTTCAGCTTTGCTTATTCTTATCAGTGGATCAGGATTAGTAAAGTGAGCTGTGGAGCTTTGTTGGCCAACTGGTCAGCTTGCTGATTTTGAGCAATTCCTTTATGTCCTGGGTTCAATTCTCTTTGATCTCTATTTTTTGTAGGGTTTTTTGGGATTCAAGTTATCTTTGATTCAACCTGTAAACTTTCTTGCGCCAGAATATGAGCTTTAATGTCGGTTAAAATCTAGATATAAATAACCTTGGTAGCCTCTCTACAAGTTTATCTGAGCTCAGATTTCTGATTAACACACGCTTTTTTCCAATGTGATGTAAATACCTATTATATTTATGAGTTAAACTAATGAAATACTTTTTCACTTCAATGCACTGTTCTCTTTCCTTTTCTCCAAACTTCTGGTCTCTTTTCTTTCTCTGTTTCTCCCTTTATATTCCAATTTCACACCCTTTCTCTCTTTCTTTTTTTACCACTGATATATTTTCCTTCTTTTCTTTTTTTTCCCCCTTTTTCTTTCTCTTTTTCTCAACCAATGTCTAACTTAATCCAAGATGTGCTCTCTCACTCTGTTCTTATCTCCATTTCATACTGTCTACCATCTTTTCTTTCTGATCGTTTCCCCTCTTCACCTTTCACACCCCTCCCCTCCTACTTCTCATGTATGTCCTCAGTTCAAGTATAGGTGATAAATTTTATTGATGTTCCTTCCCTTGGATTTTTATTGGAGTCTTTCTGGAGTGTCTTTTGCTTCCTCGAACAAGCAATCAAATGTTAAGTGGAAGTTCAACGTGGTCTATACTATTTGAACATTACTTTCTCCTTTTAAGGGACAGAAAATTGTTTGTGCGTTCAAGTTGGTCCGTTAGCTCTGTTGTCAAGGCATCGCGTCGCAGGCGCCGTCGGTTTGTGCGTTGAAAGTCAGTTTTGGTTTGAAACCCAGCCGAGACTTGACAAGTTATCCTCTTGATTGGGTTTTTGACCACATAAAAATACCTCTTGGGTTTACTGCTAAAGTAATGGCGTCAATTTTTCCTAGTGAGGCAGTATAAATAATGCGATACTGTTATTATTTTGTTCAGATTTTTTGCTGGGTGACCATCTGACCATTCAAATTCATGTTATCGTAATGAAATATAATATCTAGCTTACCTTTGGCTGGATGAGGTTCATGTCTAATGTTGAATATGAAAATACTATTATTACCTCATGAAGATGTTATTGCTTAGCCAAAATAAGATCATAACGAGTTTGAGTCTTTCAGATAAGGTTTTACCTCCTGAATTATTAATCAGAACGTTGCTTTTACAGGCCATTTGCCCACATTCATAATTATCACCCAGCCTATGTAGGGCTTGAATTACCAAGCACCAGTTTTCTTTACTATGGAGATGACAGAATTTATAGATTTTGCTTAGATTTTTAGTCCAAGCGTAGATTTTGTGAGCATGTACTTTAAAATTAATTTCATGTTTAGACTCTTACATGACGCAAAAAAACTTTTCTACTAAAAAAAAGAGGTATATACACACATTTTAAACGTTATGTATCTATTGATAGAACGTTCAAATAGGCGAAAACTGTGTACATGTTATTTATTGATAAAGTACATACGCCTATCTGGGCCTATACCTTACCCCTGCTCCACCCCAGACCCTCCCTCCGCTTCCCAGCCCCTCCTATTCAATACTTCACTTACATGCTTCCAACCCTCGCCTCCTCTTACTCCTCCTCCTTCTTTTCACTCCCCTTCCTTCTCTCGATGACGAAATTGGATGAGGTATGACGTCACATGCTGTTTATCTATCTATGAACATTTCTCTCTCTCTCGATACATGTTCTGTGTATATTCCTACACATTTTCTTTTAATTATTTTTGAACTCAGTCAATACCTCACGTAAAATTTGGAACGAGTTTCCGACCCGAGTTATACTTTGTGCGATTGAAGGGCCCGATAGCTCTTCATGTCCCCCCGCACGTTTTCGAATCAATGAGTAACAAAAGTTTTGTTTTTTTTTCTCATTCATTAATTTTTTCTATCTATATTTTACAAACATAAAAGCCAGGAGAGTTTCACACACTCATTAAATTATCAATGGAAAACGAGAACTCATTAATAAATTATGTCCACGTCACACGTGCTAGTATACTTTCTTTTTCTGTAGAAATTCTTTCTTTTTCTGAAGAACATAGTGTTTGTTTTAGATTGTACACGCTAGGACGTTAGACTTTAGACTCAACATCTAAAGTTTTTCATATTGTTCCTGTTTGGTACATTAAAAGAACGGACGGGTGGTGTGGAAAAAAATTATTGGACTGTATTTCAAAGGTAGCTGGTTCGATCAAACACCTCGGTCAAGGTGTAAAGAACGCCCCATACAAAGATTTTTAAACTGAAGGAACACTGGGATATAGTGTATCTTACTGGCATAGATTGTAGACTTCTGATGAATTTCAAATATCATTTTCCAAGTGAACAGCATTTTCTCAGGCATTGTTTACACTTCGCGACTCGGTTACGCGGTACCGAACAATCCGGCCCGAAGGACCACTTATATTTGGTACATAGGTTATCCGGCCCGATGGACCACTTATGTTTGTTACATTGAAGAAACGGACGGGTAGTGTGGAAAAAAGTTAGTAGACTGTGTTTGAAAGGTAGCTAGTTCGATTTTTAGCACGGGAAGAAAACTTGGGTATTGCGTATTTTTGGGGTGTAGCGAACCGTCATGGATTGTAGAATGACACAATTACATTACTGAGGAATTCAAACATCGTTTTCCAAGTGACCAGCACTTCTTCAGACATTGTTTAATACCTACATATAAAAATAAAAATGCATTTAAGTACTTAAAAAATACAAGCGATTTCATAAGTAGTGTTCCTTCAACTGTGAGGAAACAGATTTTATAGTATTGATTTGTAAAAGAAAATTGAAATTACAACAAAAAAAAATTGAACAAATTTAGCAATACTGAAAGGTACATTGAGCGGAAGATACATAAATAGATGAGGCTGCACTTAATACATAAATTTCTAATTTATCCGAAATAATTCGACGATGTTCAATTTAATTTCTTAGAACGCCTTGTATAGATGAACATCAAATACTCGTACAATCGTAAATATATTATGTACATTGTAAGAGTGATGAATAGTTAAATAAATATATAATTCAGTATGTAATTATATTTCATACTAGTCGTTTGCCCGTGCTTTGCAACGGGACTAAATTTCAAATTTACTAAGGCATGGCCGTACTGCTGGACAGCAATGCCTTTTTGAACTTTTTATAATTTTTTTGGACAAAGCGATAATGGTTTTGGGGGGGTCAATTCTGAGACATTTTTCGCTATCTCTTACCGTTTTGGCCAAACAACTCCGGACAAACAAACAAACAAACATAGGTAGGTAGGTAGTCCTTTTTTCTGTTTTATATATAGAGATTATCCACCTCAGTAGCTCGATGCTCAAGGCAGTAGACTCACAACCTGGTGATTGTCACGCGTCGGTTCGAGTTATAACCTCATCTGAAAAACTGAAGACACCCATTCTGTTTTTACTTATGTGGACTTAAGTGTAGAATTTGCATTTATCAGAAAACGGCGAAATTAATCAAACATTTTTCCTGTACCTCTTTTATGTCTTTTAACTCAAATCTAGATTTTGCGTATTTCTCTGGGGCAAAATTAAGAGACATTTTTGATGTACCTCCTTAAACTTAAATCTAGAATTTGCGTATTGTTAGGGAAATTGAACTCGATTTCTTGAACTTGTGTTGTAAAAAGAAAAATTTATTTTATTGTGTGTTCTAATAATTCTATTTTCATAGTATCCATGTGTTGAAAAGTATTAAGAAGAGGTTCATTTGTCATCTCCACAAAAAAAAACACACACACACAGAATGATATCCCTTTTATACCTAAGTATTATAGGTGTATTTAACTAATTTTATTTTAACCTAAATTCGAATTCTGCCTCTTCTGCCTACACCTTATTATTTCACTTCCGATCATTTCTAAACTTCGACATCAAAAGTATTGTGTACGTTTTTGTATAGAAAAATATTTTAGCTCCGATTGAATTTTTCATATTCCAGAACGTTTCATAAACCTCCTTGTCTGTGTCTGTCCGTCTCAAAACATAGCGATAATGGAGAGTCGTTAAAAAATGTCGACTACAAAATACAATGTGAACCTTTCACGAGGAAGTATTGTGTCCGTAATTGGCAGTGTATTACTTCCGAGAAATTTCTAATATTAGAATCGGAAGTATTGTATTCGTTTTTGAAAAAAAAAAAAAAAAAAAAAATTTGTTCCTATTTCAATTTTTTTTTTCATCTCTTTCCCTCGAACCCGACACCTTCAGTTCAGAATTCCGCCCAAGACCACAGACGGGTGTCGAGCGTCCTATTTCCCTAATACTGCCCTGCCATTTTGTATTATTACAAAATGGCAGGGCATCCAATTCAACGGAATTGGAAGCTGACTTGAGCTGCAAAATTTCATTATCCTATTTCGCAAGTGTCGATCTGTTGATTTTTATTTTTACGTCTCGGACTATTTGCCAAGAGCAACAACACGAATTCCGGGAGAATAATTAAATTTCCGAGCAATTCTTATTATTCTAATTTTGCAGTAAATAATATGCAAGGTATACTTGATAATGATTCGTTGATTACCATCATCATAGAGGAATAAGCATATGGTGAACTCGTAATTCCTCAAACCTGTCCCCTACCATCGACCATCTTTGTTAGTTTTAACACAGAGGAAATCACAACAATAACAAATTAATATTTCTTCCGACATGCTTGTGAAGGTAATAACGGTAGCCATATTGGATAGTCTGTTAGGGGACAGATTTATTACACATTAGATGTATAAGTTATGACTTCTCATTTACTTATATCTCTATGATCGTAACGATGACAGTGTTATATTCTAATAATAATTATACTCTTTAGTAGAAGGTAACCACCAGGCGAGGTTAATGCTCAAAGTGTTTTATACCATCTAACCGTCAGAGTCTTATTATTATGTGGTCACAGACTCAAGTTAATGAGAAAAAATCCAACTCTTGGGTGGGATCCGATCCACAGATACATGTGCTATATTTTTTTATTATAATAATAATAATAAATCATGTTTTATTTTTCATATTTTTTTTTTACAGAGGACCCATCCTAAGCCACTTTTATTTGGCTTCTAAGATGTCTATCGTCACTGCCGTAACCACATAATAATAATAACACTCTTCAGTGGAAGGTGACCACCAGGTGAGGTTAATGCTCAAAACATTTATGTGGTCACATACTCAAATTAACGAGGAAAAATTCATGCACTGGGTGGGATTCGAACCCCAACGGATCCCTACGCTACCTGGATTACCAGACCAGCGCGTTGCCACTCGACTACCAGTGCACGGACATACATATATGCAATGTGTTTACGTTTAATGTCTTTTTTAGCCACTAAAGTTCATATCGAGGCGAGATTTCTACAAGTGGTCAAATTTCCAAAGAATTGATGAGTAGGGTGGGAGTGGCGACATTACCAGATAGGTATTGGAATATGACGGTTGGTTGAAGCTATAATGCATTAGCATTAGTTCTCCTAATGTCGATGCTACCCACTAAAAATTGTGACATAAAAAAGTAGCTCTATATGTTTATAATTCAGAGGTCAGGTAAACAAGGGTAAAGATTACCAGACTTTAGCGCCTTAACAACGCCTTTACCTCTCGATTATCAATGCATAAATTTAGAGAAGAAATTATACCGCCTTACCAGTATAAAAAATTTCATAACTAGACTATAGCGCCTTAACGTCTCGGACATCAATGTATAAAAGGAGGAAAACTATATCACCTTTACTGGCGCCTTAACCTCTCGGACATTAATGCATTGAAAGAAATACCGAATTATCAATTCTCCTTCCTTATGGAAAATAAAAAAAATACCTCAATTAAATCCGTTTCACCAGGCTTAATAAGACAGAATTTCCTAAGCAATGACTCCCTTCCGCTCGCTAAACTGTTGGCATTCGTCCAAACGGTGGCACCGGGTGTGGCAAAACTTTGAAAACCGCTGAGAAATACAGTACCCTGAAGTATAAGTAGATATTCTGAAATAATATTATATTGAATTGTTACAATGTTAGATATACTTTAACCAGTTGATTCTATTTGTTTTGAACGTCCCAGTTTCATAAATTCAGGACTAGGGTTTCACCTTCCATTTGCTGTAAATGGTACCAGCTACGTATTATATATATATTTTTAGCGCATAACGCCAATGAACCTGACATTGGTAACTGTGCAAAATTTCATCTTACTACGACTTGTGGTTCTCGAGGTTTCCGAGGACAAACGTACACACACAAAGGAATCATTTTATTATCTCAGATGTCCCCTAACTTCACATACAGCCTGTATGACTCAGTGTTTGGAGTAATTAGCTTACGACACGGTTTTGTCGATTTCACACTTGTAAATTTCCGTCCGATTAAACAATTAAAAAAAGAGGGCGGGCTGTTCTAATTCCATTTTCGCGAAAAGTTTTTTTTTTTACTTTTGATTGATCCAGAGTATTGTTTTGGTTCTATTTTTTTTTTTTTTTTTTTTTTTTAAGTATTTTTTTTTAATACCTCACAGCCGTTTTCAATTCGTAGCGATGGAACAGCAGCTACTGTTGATGCTTATGGTCTGTGTTGTAGCTTGTCCATTTCGTAGTATTCCTCCCTTCTGATGGGCGAGATACTTCCCATTTTCCCAATCATGTGCTGCGTCAACACGAGCGCACCAAAAGGTATCCTTACTAACAATTGTAACCAAATATTGAATACATTTTTTTGTCGGCTCGGGGGTTTGAACTTGGGACCTTCCGCATGGCAAGCGAGTACCTTACCACTAAGTTAATCGCGCGCTCAAATTATGAGGTTAAAGTCTCAAATATATAATGTGAAAAACTTGAAGCATTATTATTATTATTATTATTTTTTTTTTGAATTAGTTGTGCCCCGGAACCGCTTTCGCATTACTTCAGGCACTTTACCTTTACATCCATGCCATTCCGGAAACGCAAAAACTCTGTTAGAATTTTCCGCTCCGTCCGGGATTCGAACCCGCAACCTCCGGGTCAGCAACCAATGCTCTTAAGCACTGAGCCACGGAGGCCGGCATCCAAACATATTAGATCACAAAAGAGTTCTGATATAATATGATTCACATTGGGTGGAATTCTTAGTAACACATCCCTACACGCTACCTGGACCATGAACCTAGCACCTAATACGTGTATCATGAACCTAGCACCTAATACGTGTATCATGAACCTAGCACCTAATACGTGTATCATGAACCTAGCACCTAATACGTGTATCATGAACCTAGCACCTAATACGTGTATCATGAACCTAGCACCTAATACGTGTATCATGAACCTAGCACCTAATACGTGTATCATGAACCTAGCACCTAATACGTGGACCATGAACCTAATACGTGGATCATGAACCTAGCACCTAATAACCAAACTTTGGTGGTCCGAATGGTAAACAAAAGACCAAATTCTAAATCACCTCGGGGAGAGTAATTTTATTATTATGCTTTATCATGTTCTTTCATCAGGTTCTACATTTTTTATTTTTTTTTTTTTATTTTTTTTTTTTTTAAATCTTATCTCTTTATAGTTTCTAGTAGGTATATTTTTTCATTATTAATATAATGTATTTTGACTTGCGTTAACAATGTATCTTCTTCTTCTTTCACTCTGTCTTATCCCGCTCAAGCAGGGTCGACGTTGTTCAACCTCATGATTGAGGTTGATTGGTTTTGGCACTTTTTTTTACGGCTGGATGCCCTTCCTAACGCCAAGGATTCTATTTGAACGGGGGTTTCCCTCCATTCGCTGGGAATCGTACCAGCTACCCACATTAACCTCACCCAGCCTGGGTAGGGCCGGAAATGCCAGCCTCACGTGTTTGGATAGAACAGAATTTTCTTCGAAAAGTCTGCCCCAGCCGGGAATTGAACTCGGGAACTCTGGACTACGGGCAGTAGTCACAACCCTTACGGCACGGAGGCTGGCTCATTAGACATAATATACATAAAAATTATTATTGTTACTCTCGACTTTGTCCCACTTGTAATAATTCTCTTTTTTGTACTTTTTGTACTTTACCTTTGTTTATTTTTCTTTCAGCAACTCGCTTAGTTTCCATATGCTTTTTTTCTGCTATGCATTTTTTCTCATCTATCCTGCTGCTGTAATTTTCCCGTTCGCATTACTTTTTGCGAATTCTCTCTTGAAAAAAAAAGAACATTCTCTCATTCCTTGTAATTATTCATGTATCCTCTCTTTCCATCCTAACTTTTACCCTTTTTATAGATCATAGGCAAGGTTGTATCCAGGTTTTTTTTCTAGGGAGGGGGGGGGGTCGAGTAATTATTCTAACATGCACTGTTGTGATTGAGACAAATATGGTTATAATATAATAACATAAAATACTGTCATATAAAGAAAAAGACAATAGCTCCTCTTAACACTTAGTACGCCAAGCCCAAAATCGTGATTTTCCCCTGAGGCCACACGATACAAAGGATTGTCTCTCAATATGTGCGACGTGGCCCCCAGCAAGTTTGTTTTTCATGGGGGGCCACGTCGCTCATATTGAGAGACACTTTGTTACCTCTGTTTTTGTATTTTAGTTGACTTTATCTTAAGCTGTCGCTCATATTGAGCGACGTGGCGTACAAAGTGTTAAAGTGGAAATGGAGCTAGAAAACCGAGTGGGTAGTTGAAGTGTCATGCTCGCT
The DNA here is from genome assembly GCA_024516035.1 of Bactericera cockerelli. Classification (NCBI taxonomy): domain Eukaryota; kingdom Metazoa; phylum Arthropoda; class Insecta; order Hemiptera; family Triozidae; genus Bactericera; species Bactericera cockerelli. The sequence continues at coordinate 4,860,040 of CM044962.1, read as the reverse complement.
TGTTCTGCGTGTAGATGTAGTCATCATCTCTCCTGAGGAGCCTTTGATTTCGGCCATGGACAACTGCAACTATCCAGCATAAAATCTGAAAATGAAAGGAAATTTATTTTCTAATCAAGTATTTATTTAATTATTTTATTTATTTACACTTTAATTTTTTACTAAACAATCAACAACAACAAATTAATAAAAATAAATTTAAAAAAAAACTTAGAAATATGTACAAAAAAATTAAGAAAAATATTAATTTTTAGTTAAAATTGTTTTGTAATCCCGGGCGAAGTTAATGCCTCAGGCATTCTCGACATGGTTTCAAGAGCGCGCGATTAGCTCAGTGGTCAGATACTTGCTTGCCATGCGGGAGGTTGCGGGTTCGAACCCCAGAGTCGATAAAAAATTGTATTATAAATTTGGTTACATACAATTGTTTGTAAGGGATACACCTTCCGGTGCGCTTGTGTTGATTAAATTTTATTAAAAATCAATATATACAATTTATAAAACAACACTTTCCCTAAGCTAATACAAAAATGTGTCTTTTTATTTTTTTATTATTATAACATATTATTTATTATAATACAAAAATATATTATTGAACTTATGTCAAGATTATATACAAAATTTAATTTATGTCAAAGTTCACCCACTTCAACCATAATTGCAGAATTTACCACTTTACCACTTTGCCCAAATCTCAAAATTCTTCATATTTTTGACAGACATGTTGAATTCTTGATGGAAATTTAAATACATAAATGATTTCACCTGTTGACTGTCATTCATGAGTCATGACTCTTATCCCTGAATAAAATATACATTGGGAAAGGTGCACCAGTCAAAACATGTCAAGTTTTGAATGAATTTACAAATATTTTTCACTTTTTCCAAATCTACTCGAGGTTGGCATTCTTAAATCTTCTCCTTGTGGTTGACATCGGTTGTTTCTAGCACTCCAACTTCCACATCGCCAACCCTGGTAAGGACGCCAATGATTTGTGCTTTGGCTTGACACAGCAAGTCTTTAAAAAATTGCTTTTAAAAGTAGGTTGTTTCTAAAATTTGTAGCTATTCCATTTTCAATAAATGAAGTCACCGTGGGCGAGTGATTTAGCGCGCTAGGCATTGCACGCACGGTGACCTGGGTTCGATCCCCAGCGGGCAGGATTTTTTCTGCTCTGTTCTTGGGTGTTCGGGGTCCACTCATATACGTCGTGAGGAAAAATGAGTAGCTGTTTTAATGTGAGCAGCGACCAGTGGCGGAATGATAGGCAAAAATAAGATATTAGGATATTAAAAGATAGGGAAAAGTCCTATAATTCTGCGCTACCCACTAAAAATTGTGACATAGTAACACAAAGAACACTCGCTATTATTTTCAATATGTGAATTAAATTTTGAATGTGAAAAGTTTGCTTTAGTCTCCTCTCATTTTCCGGCTTATCCCTACAATATTATATTCACAAAACAGGTAGGTAGTATACGGTGTTGAAAATTTTCAACAGTTTTCCATTCAATGGAAAGTTACAGAAGTTGGGAACATCTCTGCTACCGCCCATTATGTTTTGTCCTCTCCTTCTTTTCCTTTTCCTTCTTCTTTTTTCTTTTCTTCCTTCTTCCTCTCCTTCTTCTTCATATTTCCCTTTGTATTCAAATTCATATGCTTTTTATTGTTTCCTGCTCGATCCGGTCTTTTTTCTTTCTCATCCCTCATCCTCCTTTCCTGTGTTCCTCTTTCCTTCTCTCTGTCTAATTTATTTTTCTCCCCTCTTTTTTTTTTAAAGATAATTGTGCCCCGGAACCATTTTCGCATTACTTCATTGCACTTTACCTTTACATCCATGCCATTCCGGAAACGGAAAACTCGGTTAGAATTTTCCGCTCCGGCCGGGATTCGAACCCGCAACCTCCGGGTCAGCAAACAATGCTCTTAACCACTGAGCCACGTAGGTCGGCAGCTATCCTCCGTGGCGTGTAACCGATTTCGATTCCCGGTTGGAGCAGACTTTTCACACAGAACTTTTTGGGGCCGTACTCAAGCTGGGTGAGGTTATTATGGGTAGCTGGTACGATTCCTAGCGAATGATAGGTACAATCTTCGTCCTGAGTATCTCAAATCAGGACTTTAAAACCAAATAGAATAAAAATATAATCTGGGGGTCCATATTATCCTTTCATCTCCGAGATATACAGGGTGGCCCATTTTAAATGACGCACCCGTTTTACTCGGCCCCTGTTGGAGATACAGAAAATTTATTCTGAGGACTTTTTCATAACTCGGTGAGGGAAATCTCGTGGTGACCTTGGATTTTTTCTCAAGGTCACCCTTCAAGGTCAGATCAAGGTCAACTTCATTTTCTTAAATAGAATGACCCATTTTTTATTTCATATTCGTAATCTACGTGAATTTCTACATTCATTACACTATTTACTTGCTATCTCTCTATAGCCAATTAAAAAAGAAAAAAAAATTGAAATAATAATGAAAATGTGCTACAACGTAGTAAGTATCATGTAAAATAATATCAATAGATGAATTGGCCAAAATTACATCATCACAAAATAAAGAAGCTCCAATTACTCGCGAGGACATGATGGAAAGAATCCAGAGAGCATGTGAGCAAATACCGGAGTGTGTTGTTGAAAAGTGTGGAGGAGTTTGAGAGGCGCGTTCAAATGTGTCTAGAGGTCGATGGGGGTACGTTCGAACAACTTCGGCGGCGATAGGTGCCAAGTTAGCAGGTAAGAAGAAAGTCAAACACACAAATCAATTGAATTCAGTCTTTGAAGAAAAAAGTTCATTCCGGAAAATTTCAATTTTTTTTTCTTTTTTAATTGGCTATAGAAAGATAGCAAGTAAATAGTGTAATGAATGTAGAAGTTCACGTAGATTACGAATATGAAATAAAAAATGGGTCATTCTATTTAAGAAAATGAAGTTGACCTTGATCTGACCTTGAAGGGTGACCTTGAGAAAAAATCCAAGGTCACCACGAGATTTCCCCCTCCGAGTTATGAAATAGTCCTCAGAATAAATTTTCTGTATCTCCAACAGGGGCCGAGTAAAACGGGTGCGTCATTTAAAATGGGCCACCCTGTAGATAGGTATCTGAGCATACCTCACAGACACGGAATTATTATTATTATTCAACCGTCCCTCTTTCTATACTTCCGATTTATCTATCTCCCATCTTCCTCCCTCTTACCTTCTCTCTCTTCTTCATTTTTTTCACTCCTCTTCATTTCTCTCCGCTCTCTACCTCTTATCTTCTCTCCCTACTATTTATTTTTCTGTTCCCTTTCTCCCTCTTTCTTTCTCTCCCTTTTCTATTTATTTCTCTCTCCCCTTCTCTCCCTCTTTTTTTCTTGCTTTTTGACACTTTGATTTTCTGCTCACTGATCCATATCCTACACATATGTGTCCTAAACTTTTCCTCTGCCAATGTTCCCACACTATCTCTCTTTCTCTCTCTCTCTCTCTCTCTCTCTCTCTCTCTCTTTATCTATCTCTTTCTTTCTCTCTCCCCCCATTCCGTTGTCTCCTTTTTTGCCTGCTTTCTATTATTTTGTGATTTTCTTCACACTCGCTTACTTTTTCTTACATTCATTTTCTCTTTCACCCTCCATTTCTTTATGAAATTTGATTTTACGTTTAATATAGATAGGTACCTATCTCTTAAGTATCTCTTAGGTATAGTTATGTTTCTTAAAAAGAAAAAAAGAAGAAAAAAAACATCATTATTTCTAGGTTTCTCTTTCCTCCTTCTTTATCTCTCATTCCTTTTCTTTCTAGCCATGAAACATCAGCTACTTTAGCGCTTGTGGTTTGTGTTTTACCTTGCCCATTCCGTTGTATGGCTCCCCTCTGATGGGCGAAATGTGACACAATATTAAAGACTTCCCATTTGGGTGCACGATCAGACTAGAAAGGAGTCCTTTCAAACAGCTGTAACCAAATTTTAATATTTTTTTTTTGTCGTCTCTTGTGTTCGAACCCGGGACCATCAGCATAGCGAGCGCTCATCTCCAAAGTTGTACCTGAATAACCACAAAATAAAAAGGAAACTGGATTTATTTACTAGAAAGAGGCAAGCTTTCTAATGAAGATTGTATAAATGATAAATGATTGTAAGTTACAATAATATTATTGTTATGCTTCATTAGGTAAGACAAAAATATATATAGGTACAGTAAAATACAATGAAATTATAAAGAATAAAAAATAAGTAGATTGAACAAAGAAACAAGAACAAAAAATTGAATGAAGCTAATGCCCTATCTAAAGGGCGGGGTTATTGCCTGTGGCAATCTCTTTCACCCAATCATTGAGTTATTATACGACACTTACCACAATTATGAACAGTTTCGCCAACTTTACTGTCATCATAGATGTCTTAATGCGAACGATTTCACAGATATTAAAGTCTCTATATTAAAAATATTTCCGATTTTTACTTTATTTATCCTATAGAAGAAAAAAAATTACCCTCGCACTCGAAACTAATTATTTCTATGACGGTAAGGTTTTATGTATTTAATCAATAACAGCTGATTAAATACATAAAACTGTTACAGTACTAATGCGTTGAAACATGAAAAATAAACCTCATAGGGGTTCCCAAATAGCCCAATAGGATGCGGTGAGGAAATTGATGGACGAACAAAAATTCAATTATTTCAGAAAATATAATAGAGTCAAACCTGGATATAAGAGAAGTCAAGGATATGGATTTTTTAGAGAGCTAAATAGGACCTGGAAATTGTTCTCTTATATCTAAGTTTCTCTTATATCCAGATTCTCTTATATCCAGATGCGACTGTACTGTATTTACATAAATATGTATATCTCTTTCATAATTATGTCTCTTTAATGTCAGAAACCACTCGTGACGCGGTTTACTCACATATACCTAAAAGTTATTGTACAAAAACCAACTGATCTCACCTAGACTGGACCAGTCCAGTCTAGGTGAGATCAGCATAACCTGCATAACAGAGGTTCAAACGTGAGGTCACCTAACAAGTCCTGACCTCGCTGAAAGTTGCTTAACCTCAGCAATTTTACGAGGCATTAAAATCATCCAAATAGTCTTCCCAATTCTGCGCTACTTACTAAATAGTGATAATTGAGAGAAACAATCAATAATTTTTATTCTTATTATTTGTGTTTATATCACCAAAATAACACACAAATAATTCGTTATATAGATATTTATTTATTGTTATTTCAGAATTCAGATGTTTACCCAGAGATGTACCTACTCATCTCTATGGATAATGTAAAGAAATGCACCATAAGATTTATTTTGTGTTTATAGACTTAGAGAAAGCGTATGATAAGAGTAGGCAGGACTTGTGGAGATGAAAGGAGTGCCTGGAAAGTATGTCCCAATTGTCCCATAAGTGAAAGAAATGTATAAGAAAAGAAAAACCTTAATAAGAAGTAGTTCAAGGGTAAAAATAGGATTTGATGTATGGGTGGTCTGCATCAAGGATCAGTTATGTGTCCCTACCTGTTTGATCTGATTCTGGGTGTTCTAAGGTAAACGTAAACACTCATCATGTCCCATCTGCTCTTCTGTTTTCAGCTCCGGAAGCCGACCTCCACTCTCTCAATCCCGGGTTCGATGAAGGGCGCGGGGGGCAGTGGAGGGGCGCGGGGGGGAGGAGGCGGGCATCGCTCTGGTCGGGGTGCACAGCGACTACCCGCGCTACACGGAGGAGAGAACCCTATCAGGTAAGCTTGAACCCTGACTACCCGCGCTACACGGAGGAGAGAACCCTATCAGGTAAGCTTGAACCCTGACTACCCGCGCTACACGGAGGAGAGAACCCTATCAGGTAAGCTTGAACCCTATACCCTATACCAGAGCTGCCCAACCAGTCGATCGCGATCGACCGGTCGATCGCGGAGTGATTTTGGGTCGATCACGTCCAGAGAGGTGAGATGACGTTCTAAAAGTCTAGATCTCTAGAGTACAAAATTATTGTGAGCGAGGTTTTCTCGAATCTCATCATCTCACACAAGTGAAAATCCGAGATCTCCTTCCTTAACTCATGAGTAGAGTTGCCGCGATTAATCGAACTAATCGATTAATCGATTATTAATAATCGATTATTTGATAATCGATTAACGATTAGTGACTAGTCAGATAATCGATTAATCGATTATTTTCATGTCGATTAATCGATTATTTTGGACTATCTACTATCTAGTTAATATAGTACTAACTTATAGTTATCTAGATCTAGCAAGCACCTTGGGATTGGGGGAAAAAAAAGTAAAACTTGGGGGATTTTTTTTAATTTTTTCTGGCAACACTGGTTACTGGTTATAAAAGGTTACTGGTTATAAACAAATTAATATAAATTTTTAATTTGTTTTTATATATATATTTATTAGGGACTTTAGTCTCATCATATATATATGACATACCTAGGTCATTTTCTTTTCCCTTCTTTTTTTTCTCCTTTTGTTAATACTTTTTCGTTTGTTTTATAATTTGTTTTGTTTGTTTTCTTACTTTTGTTTTATATTTTGTGTTTTTGACCTGTGTTAGCAACCCAAGTGTTGATCAACACCAAATATATATTTCAATTCAATTCAATTCAATATATTATTATGATACTAGCTGACCCAACAGACGTTTTTCTGTTCAATACTTAAAAAAGAAGAGAAAGCAATTTTATCATTATAGCAATGAGAATGATACATGGTTTATAGGGTATATGTGTTTCTTTCTCTAAACATAACAGAAAACAAATCACCCATTGCCAGGTGTCGTTTTTTTTGACATTTTCATGTCTTTGCTCTGGCACATAACCAAAATTATGTGACGAAATTATGTAACGAAATTATGTAACGATATTATGTAACGATATTATGTAACGATATTATGTAACGAAATATCGAATTGTAAAGGGAGAGAAGTCTTCTAATATCGGATATCGATATTATGGTTTCGATATTATCGATATACCTAATATCGATATTTTCGTTTCGATATTGCAACCCTAAGAGAAGAGGGAAAGTGTGTGTCATGCGCACAATACGAAATTTGGTCAGTTGGGTTTTGGACCTTGAATAGTAAAGATGAAAATGTCGAAATGGTTGCAGACTCGTATGCAAGCGTTTTTTTTATTCAACCTGTGACATTCAACATGTCAAACTATGACAACTTGTTTTTTAAATTGATGAAATAAATGCCGTCGTGACAAACTATATAAAAAGAAAAAAAATATTAATAAAATCTAGTTAGGTGAAAAAATTGGTATTTTTTTTTTTTTTTTTTTTTTCAGTGTGGGCACTATAGATCCAGTAGAGGTCAAAATTGGCTCAATTAGTATCTAATTAAAGGAAAAGATATGAGAAATGATAATATGAAATAAAAATAATATGTCGTCGCGACAAAAAAAAAAGTAAAAATTAGTCAAAGTCAATTTTTTGTTAATTTCAGATAATCGTCAAATAATCGATTAATCGATTATTTGAGTGTCGATTAATCGATTAATCGATTACCAACGAGTCCGATTAATCGATAATCGATTAGCGAGATTTGAACTAATCGCGGCAACTCTACTCATGAGAATTAAAAGGAGGTTTCGTGACTTCTTGAAAATTTAGGCGGGGGGGGGGGGTCGATCGCGTTGATTATCTGTAACTTTATAGTAGATCTTCTTCTGTAAAGATTGGGCACCCCTGCCCTAGACCATACGATTAAGACTAGTAAGTGAGCATGAGTCATTCGTCACAAAACCCAATTGAGTGGATCACTTATCATTTTCCTGCTGGGTTTCCAACCCGCGACCGCGATTACCAAACCAACGCTATTCAGCTACCGAGACCGACTTCATCCTTCTTTCCTCTTCAGTCGTTTTCCTTCACCAACATTTTTACTCGGCCTACTTGAATTTTTAATGTAGCCTCCTCGTCTACCAACTTTTTCTTTCTATTTCTCCTACACTCCTACTCAATCCATGTTTTTTCCCCTGCAGACCTCTTTCCCCTCTCCCGTCCGTTTTCTCCACAAACCCGTGTAATGTCTGTAATAAAGTCAGAGAACTATGAAGAGGATATAGGGGAGGAAGGAGAAATTGTTTTATAAGGGCCGGGATGGGGGGATGTTCTAATTAATGTTCTCTTTATAATGAAGAACAGACAACCCCTCCCCCCCGCCCCTCCCCCGCCAACCCAAGTGTCTTTTGTTATGCAAGCAGCTCAAAATGAGACAAGTGCCCTTTGTACAACCTTTGAGTAGTTCGAGACTTCCCCTACCACATGGCTTCCCCTCCTTTCTCAACGTTTCTCCTACTTCCGTTCTCCCTTATTACCCCTCCCTCGCCTAATTTCCAATCACCATTCTCCTCTCTCTCTTAAAATAACTATTCTCTTCTGTTTACCCCCTCCTCTGCTCCATACTTCCCTACCTCTACATGTCCCGATAGTTTAGTGGTTAAGGCGACACTCTGTGAATCCAGAAGTCGCGGGTTCGAAACCCAGCTGGGACATGAAAAGTTATCCTCCTATTTGAGTTTTTACCGCATAATAATACGTTTTGGGCTTACTGCTGAGACAATCAAGCAGTGTAAATAAGGCGATATTATTTTACTGCCACTTAGACTATTTATCCAAATGGTAGTATTCCTGGCCAAGTGGGTGGCGTACTAGCCTTGCACCCCCGGCGACCTGGGTTCGATCCCCAGCGGTGCATAAATTTTTCTCCTCTACTTGGATGTCCAGGGTCCACTCATACTTCATGGAGGAAAAATGAGTAGCTGCTTTAAAATGAGCAGCGACCAGTGGCGGAATTATAGACTAAACCACTAAACTAAAATATAAGAATATGAAAAAATAGTAAAAAGTAATGTAATTCTGTGCTATCCACTAAAATTTTGATATAATAACACACAGGAACACATTTACTAACCCTGTTACCCCTCGTTTTTTACCAACATTTTCTCCATTGACTTCTTCCTTTCTCTCCTCTTTCCCCTACTTTTTCAGCTACCACTTCTCCTATACCTCCATCCTTCCTCTTCCCACTCTCTCCTTTCTACATTCCTCTTCTCTCCCTTTCCTACATTTCCCCACGTCCCTTTCCCATCACTTCCCCTACTGTCCCTTCCCATCACTTTCTCTCCCTTTCCCATACTTCCCTACCTCCTTTCCTATCACTTCCCATACTCTCCCTTTGCTTCCACTTCCCCTACTTTCCACGTATCCTTTCTTTCATATCACTTTTCCCTCCCTCCCACAACTTCCCCTTAATTCTCTCCTCCCGTCCCTCCTCTCTGACCTACCACAAGCGTATCCACAATGCATTACTAATTATTTATAATTTTTCTTCTTTGTGCTTCACATTGCTCCCCCCTCTGCTGCCGAGCTTGATAAGGACGGGGAAGCATTTTAGGAAATATATTATTATTTAGGGAAATCCAGACTCCGTGGAGTAATTTTGTGTGGAAGAAATTGCCACAGGCAATAACCCCGCCCTTTAGGTAGGACATCAACTTCATTCTCTTTTTTTTTGTTCTTGTATCTTTGCTTAATCTTTTTGTTTTTCTTTATATTTCATTGTACTTTACTGTATATATTTTTTGTTCTACCTAATAAAGCTGACTATAATAATAATAATAGTAACGTTTGTGAGACTTAATAATTTTAGAGTTGTATTAGAATGTCGGATTTTGCTGAATAACAAGTCATTCCATACTACCTACTTCCAGACTTCGTGGCGTAACGGTTGTACCTACTGTCCGTAGTCGAGAGATCCTTAGTTCGACTCCCGGTTGGAGCAGACTTTTCACATAGAAAATGCAATCCAACCCGTCAGGCTGCCTTTTTTGGCCTAACTCAGGCTGGGGTTGAGGTTAAGGTTAAGGTGGGTAGTTGGTACAGTTCCGAGCAAAGAAGGTTGAACCCCCGGTCCCAACTATCTCAAACCAGGACTTTGAAAACCAAAAAGAATCAACTGGTTACAATAGATCTAATTCAGTCGCAGTGTAAAATGCAAGGGTTTCATTGAAAATCCTACAACCATATCAGATAATCATAGGGAAGAATAAAAATGCATGTCAATTCAAAAATTTCACGCGAGCCATATTATGTGTGGATATTCTTGAGCCATGATTTGCAGATCTAATATTAGAATTATTTTAAGTAAGATTCCGACCTCAGTAGCTTAATTGATAAGGCGGCGGACTTGAAACCTGGAGGTCGGTGGTTGAAGTCCCGGATTCAGCGAAGATTTAGTGAAGCCAGTTTGAATAGTTGTGATGTCACGAAAGTGATTAACACAAATATGATAACTTTTCAACTTTCTTGTTTGTTCAGTGGAGCACTATGGGAAGAGCATTACAAACAGTTAGTCAATTAAGTTCGCTCTAGTTCACCATTACGTCGCCTCCTTCACTATCTCCCTCTCTTTTCTTCTTCAGTGAGTTGTGTATGTTTCATCCTCTATCTCCCTCTCTTTTCTTCTTCAATGAGTTGTGTATGTTTCATCCTTCTTCACCACCCCCCCCCCCCTCCCCTTCAGACACCGCCTCTATCACTCTATCTTTTCTTTTCGAATCTTTCAATTTCTGTGCTAGTTCTTCCCTGATGTTGAGTTTTGCCTGTGGGAATTTTCCCGTTCCAATTAGCGGTGCGTGCCATGTTTGGGGGGAAATTTTATTTCTTGTTGGGGGGGAAATTTTATTTCATGTTTGGGGGGATGTGTGGGTCTTTCCTGGAAATTGAAGTTCATTGCAGCCCGTTCCACTTTCTATAATATCTTTTAATTTTCTTATATATACTTACCCTCTACTCTGTCAAAGTTTTTTTTTATATATATATTGTATATATTTATGTATTGTATTGATGCTATTATTACCAGAACTGTTCTAATTCTTTTCCTTTCGCTCCAAGCTCACAAAAAAACTGTTCTAATTATTTTTCTTCCATTCGTAGCGGTAGCGGCCATGTTAACATGAACTGTTCTACTTCTCTTCCTATCACTCCTAGCGGCCATGTTTATGAGAATCTTTTACTTTCACTCCTAGCGGCCATGTTTACAAGAACTGTTCTAATTCTCTTCTTATCACTCCTAGCGGCCATGTTTTTAAGATTCTTTAACGTTCACTGCCAGCATGGAAGAACTGTTCTACTTCTCTTCCTATCAGTCCTAGCGGCCATGTTTATGAGAATCTTTTACTTTCACTCCTAGCGGCCATGTTTACAAGAACTGTTCTAATTCTCTTCTTATCACTCCTAGCGGACATGTTTATAAGATTCTTTAACGTTCACTCCTAGCGGCCATGTTTACAAGAACTGTTCTAATTCTCTTCCTTTCACTCCTAGCAGACATGTTTATTAGATTCTTTTACTTTCACTCCTAGCGGCCATGTTTACAAGAACTGTTCTAATTCTCTTCTTATCACTCCTAGCGGACATGTTTATAAGATTCTTTAACGTTCACTCCTAGCGGCCATGTTTACAAGAACTGTTCTAATTCTCTTCCTTTCACTCCTAGCAGACATGTTTATAAGATTCTTTAACGTTCACTCCTAGCGGCCATGTTTACAAGAACTGTTCTAATTCTCTTCTTATCACTCCTAGCGGACATGTTTATAAGATTCTTTAACGTTCACTCCTAGCGGCCATGTTTACAAGAACTGTTCTAATTCTCTTCCTTTCACTCCAGCGGCCATGTTTATAAGATTCTTATTATTATTATTACTAAACATGTTGGATCAAGTTTTATTTACAAATGACATAGAATATACATAGAAATTATAATTAACAAAACAAAACTTGATCAAGGGCGGTGCTAATGCCAACGGCATTCTCTTCCGCACCACCCTAATTCTTGTACTTTCACTCTTAGCGGCCATGTTCACATGAACTGTTCAAAACATACTAACACATATAATTATTTTCCTTTCGCTCCAGGCGGGCACATCTGCAAGGGCAACAGTCTCGGCTCGTCCAGCAACCTGAACATGGCGGGCAAGAACAAACCGAATGTCGGCTACCGGCTGGGCCGCCGCAAGGCGCTATTTGAGAAGCGCAAGCGCATCAGTGATTACGCCCTGGTCATGGGGATGTTCGGCATTGTGATAATGGTGATTGAGAACGAGCTGTGGGGCGCCGGGGTCTACACCAAGGTACGTTCACCCTATTTTTATTGTTTTTAGGACCACATTATGAAAGGGAATTAGTGAAAAGGCCTCAGATATTAATCTGATTTTGTACAAGATGTCCATATACTATGTATTTATGTTGTGTGTAAATTTAATTGTACAAATAAAGGCTACATTACATTACATTACATTACATTAGTGATAAGCCGATCCTACACCAAGGTATGTTCACCCTATTTTTATTGTTTTTAGGACCACATTATGAAACAGGATTAGTGATAAGCCGATCCTACACCAAGGTATGTCCACCCTATTTTCATTGTTTTTAGGACCACATTATGAAACAGGATTAGTAATAAGCCGATCCTACACCAAGGTATGTCCACCCTATTTTTATTGTTTTTAGGACCACATTATGAAACAGGATTAGTAATAAGCCGATCCTACACCAAGGTATGTCCACCCTATTTTTATTGCTTTTAGGACCACATTATGAAACAGGATTAGTAATAATAGCCCAAGAATATAAGTGCTAAAAAGTGGTCTTAGCGTTAAAAAATTGCTCAATAGCTGGAAATCGTTTTAAACCCTTTAATAATGGTATATGAGTTTGCGATGGATTTTAGGATGTGCTTCCGAGTTTAGGCCCTAAATATAGTGCAAATTTTTTGCACTTTTTTTTAAAACTGCGCTTATAACTCAAAAAGTATTTATCCTACAGAAAATTTTACTCCCTTCTTGTGTAAGGAGTATAAAATTATGCGTCTAATGACGTTTGAATCATTAAAATAAGTTTAGCCGTTTATAATAAGCCGATCCTTAGATTTTATCAGCTGAGCGATGCATTGAAAATAATATTTCCGCCACGAAGGCTGGCCACAGCTCCGTTAAGCCACAGAAGTAATATACAGGTATCAAACGTAAGACATTGAATCAAACAGAATCGTTGGCGTTAGGAAGGGCATCCAGCCGTAAAAATGTGCCACAACCAACCTTCCTCAACCATGCGGTTGAACAATGCCGACCCCAAGTAGGTTCGGGAAAAGGCAAAGTGAAAGAAGAAGAAGATCATAATAATAATTATATAAATATAATTATTATAATCTTCTTATTATAATTATGAATATAATTATTATAATCTTCTTATTATATGAATATAATTATTATAATCCTCTTCTTCTTATTATTCTTCATTGTAATTATTTTATTTTTTGTTCATTGATCATTCTCTCTTCCTTTATTTCCCTTTTATCGCCTTCTTCCCTCTCAACTATCCAATTTACATGTCCTCTCCTTTATCTCTCATCTATTTACATTGTCCCGTTCTACATTTCTCTCCCACTCTCTCTTTTTCTCTCTCTTCCTCTCTCTCTCTCCCACTCTCTCTCTCTCTCTCTCTCTCACTCTCTCTCTCTCGCTCTCTCTCTCCCTCTCTCTCTCCTCCTCTCTTGACTCCCTCTCTCTGTCTCATAATTGGTCTCCCATTCTTCCTTACCTCCTAACCTAACCTAATTTGTACTTCACCGCCATATTGATTTTGTGTCAAGAGCCGGGCCTTTCACAAAGTGTTACATAAAAGACTGCCCCCCCCTCCCGCGCTCCTGATGGGAAAAAAAGAGGGAGACAATGGAGAACAAGAAAATTGAAGAGGGAGAGAGAAGAGGGAAATGGATGAGAGGAGTAAAGTGAAATTTACAATAAGAAAATTAAGAGAAGCTTTAGCTCAGGAAAAATACCTTTGTATGTATTATTTTCTTTTTTTTTAGAATATTCATACGCAGTTTGTGATAATGCTGTGATACTGCAGTTTGTGATATCTTGTTATAAATAAATAAATATAAAAAAAAAAAAAGGCCAAAAGACAATAACACAATTGCGACACTCAATTTGTTATAGGCTTCATAAACTAATGTTACATGTAGTAATTTTATAAAAAAAATGTAACTAGATTCTTTAAATTTTACCATGAAGAAATAAATAGAAGACAGTTTTAAAGAGATACAGAGGAGTATGTGTTACGAAAAAAGAAATAGAGACAGTTAGAGAGATATAGAGGAGAAGTGTGACAAAGAAAGAAATAGAGAGATAAAAAAGAAGGAGAGATAGAGAGAGAGAGAAGGAAATATGTTTGAAGGGAATGTTTGACAGAGAGTAAAAAAGTAACAGAGAAGCTGGTAAAAAAGAGAGAGAGAGAGGAAGATATATATATAATTATATATAGAGAGAGGATTGACGTGGAGAGAGAAAAGAACAGAGAGAGAGAGGGAGAGGAATACTAAAACATAGGCTCACTCAATGAATAAAATTTCGAATTGAAAACAAAACTCCTGACTGGAAAATGGCCTTTTCTATGCTGACTGAAGTACCACGCTGATAATACTGACTTTCCTCATGCTGACTCTCTTTTGTGAAAGCTGACGCAATGAAGTGCTGAATAAAAGAGAATGCTGCTTTCTATTTAAATATTAAATTACCTGAAATTAGGTTCCTCTCTGTCTACTCAGTCAGACAAAGCACTCGCTTTGAGGTTTTTGAGAAAGCTCGTTTGTCAGTCATTATCAACCCGAGATGACAGAAGGGGCTAATTTGGCTTAACCCTTTCTTGCTCTGATTTGGTTTAGCCCTCTTTTGGTCTTGTGTCATAGAGAGGTAAGACTGTTATCTGGCTGGTTGTAGGGTGTCAGGAGAAACTCCGTACAATTAACAACACGAAATAATGACCCCCCCCTCTCCCCTTCCCCACTCCTGTTTATTATTATTATCATCCGACCTCAGTAGCTTGATTGATAAGGCGGCGGACTTGTAACCTGGAGGTTGGTGGTTCAAGTCCCGGTTTCAGAATGAGATTAATTTAATCTAAATTAGTTTTAATCTAGCAGTAAGAAAATTGTTCACACCGAAAGGTAAAATTACAATAAAAATTCAATTCAATTCAATTCAAGATTTATTAAAGCGAGTTTGAGTAGTTGTGATATCACGAAAGTGATTGACACAAATATGATAACTTATTATTATTCAACACTTTATTAGATATAAATGGACATATGTACAGTACAAATAATTATTTTAACGACGAAAAAGAAAAGAAAAATATTAAATATGTCCTAACTAAAGGGCGGGGTTATTGCCTATGGCAATCTCTTCCGCCCAACTTTTAGATCGTAATATTTACAACGAAATGGTTCTCCACAGCAGGTAATATTTATTGACTAACTTCATCTCTATTTAAATAATTTAAAACTGGAACGTGAGATGTTGAATGCCAAGATAGAAAAATACATTTGACCTGAATTCAACGTATCCCTCATTTCAGTGGATTCAAAAGTCTTTGCCAAAGCGTAAGGGTAAGAATATTGGCACTAGCTATCAATTATTGTGTCAATTGACTCTAGCGATTAGCGAAATAGAAAGGATTTCATTTTTTCTTTTCTTTCTTTTTTCAATTTATACGAGTATTAGGTACGTATAAATTGATATTGGTATTTTTTGTCTTTCTCTCCCTTTTTCTTCATCTCCTGAGTATTTCTCTTGTCTTTTAAGACAAAGGTGTCTTCTTCTTTTTGCCTTCATGGAATTCTTGTGTCCTTGAAAAAATTGCATTAAATAGGGATTTCTAATTCATCATCATAAATGGAGGGTATATTTCCTTCTATAGATCAACGTAGGCCCGAAGTAATGTACATCAGTTCCGGGGCTTAAACTCCAAATACCTTAAAAATGAGATGTTTTTTAGAGTTTAAAAATCCTTTCACAGGCTCCGATTTTGAAACAACGCCTGTGTTTGAAACAGCAAATTTTTTCCTTCACAAAAAAAGAACAGTCACAGTGGATCTCTCATATTGAAGAGATCAAGATGATAGAAAACAATTAGTTTAGATGTGCAATTCTACCAGTTTGAAACCTTTTCAGACACCTCTTTCCATAAATTTTCTTTGAAGTAAATTTCAGTGACTATGAATTAGTCCAAATGACAATAGGTGTAGATTTCTTTTGGATATTTTTTTTCCAGGTCTGGTATTTCCAAATATTTCCATTTTATTCCAAATATTTCCAATTTCCAGTTTAGCTTCCGCACTATTCGTGAAAGAAAAATGCGTTTCGGTACTGAAATGGAAGCAAGAATTTGGTTAACCAAACTGGAAGAAGATTTTTCCTCTTACAAAAGATAAATCCACTTTGGTTAGAAAGAAAAATACGGCTAATACATAATATATATAAAACACCTCGGCCGAGGTGTTAAGAACGCCTATTCAAAGAAAGAGACATAATTGTTACATATTGGATGTCAAACACGTTGAATTTATAAATTGTCTTCGTGATGTACCTGTATAGTTATGACGTGAGTGTAGTTACAAAGTATAGCGTACTAGTTTAGAACGGAAGTAATGTAGCTTGAAATACTAGACCAGAATGAGAAAACAAACTCTTCTCTCCCGTCGTCTTATTGCTACTCTCCTAATCTTAAGGGAGGAAACTAGGGAAGTACTGTAATTTAAATATGTATGTTATAGTTATGTTCTGGCTGGGGGGCTATAAACAGGGAGTAGACCAGCAGTCTGACTGGGGGACTATGAACAGGGAGTATACCAGCATTGGCTCGGTTCTGGGGGCCCTTGTCAATTATTAGCCTCCTTGTAAAGACAGTGGTATTAGAAGTTCTGAGTCATTCCTCCACTGTCTGGGTACCATCGTTCACGATGATGCCACCCTATGATGATGATATACATAGTTATAACCCAAAAAAAAATAATAGTCAGTTTTCGATGACAAACCATGTTTTAGAGGCCCCACAGCCTAAGCTCAAAGTTTTAGATCTTTTTATATACTTTATTAATTAATTATTTATTGCCTTTGGCAATCTCTTAAACCCAAAGCTTTCTGTATATGTTGTTTTCGCGGCAGTGTACTACTACTTTAATTGTAGGTAAGATCATGTTTTCCTCTGAAAGATCTGAAAACATGATCTTGAACTTTATTCTGATTCATTGAACTTTTAGAAACTTATTTTGAATTTACCACCGGTATTTTGGGGGTACTAAAAATTCATAAATTATCACTCGCCTCCCCCTGCTAATTCATTTAATAATCTTGATTTATTACTAAATACCAGTTAATCTCTATATATAAAACAGAAAAAGGGACTACCTACCTATGTTTGTTTGTTTGTTTGTTTGTTTGTTTGTCCGGAGTTGTTTAGCCAAAACGGTAAGAGATAGCGAAAAATGTCTCAGAATTGACCCCCCCAAAACCATTATCGCTTTGTCTAGAAAAATTATAAAAAGTTCAAAAAGGCATTGCTGTCCAGCAGTACGGCCATGCCTTAGTAAATTTGAGATTTAGTCCCGTTGCAAAGCACGGGCAAACGGCTAGTAGAATATAATTTCCAAAATTCGTTAGTAAATGTAGTAGAATCTGCATATAAGAGAACCCAAGGAACCGGATTTTTTTTCTCTTCCACAATTATATCCAGCTTTTTCTTTCTAAAAAGAACCCTGGATATAATGAAACTTGTTTATATTTGTTAAGTAATAATATTATATAGAGGTTATTTTCCTCTATAAATGCTTAATTGGACCTGGTAATTGTTCTCTTATATTCAGGTTTCTCGTATATGTATTAAATTTTCACTTTCTTTTCGAGAGAGAGGTAAAGTCGTGTGATGTTCACAACAGTTTATTTTCCAATCGACTAAGTTTGCAATTTTTGCATTGTTTTCTAATCTATCATAATTTTATCTCAAGCCATGAATAATTTTGCAATAATTTCGCTCCAGATGCTGAGAAATTGTGTCACTAAAAAATTCCCAACGCGAGATTCTTTTACACAGAATTTACTTTTTCTTTTTTTACTTTCTAGAATCTATAAGGTATAGAAAAATATTTTTTTTTTGCTTCTATTTTCTAAATTTACTTAATATTTTTTCCTAGCATTTTAATTTTATTTATTATTTTTATCATATTTGTGTTCATTACAGTTGTGAAGCAAGTAATTTTTCTGTTGGAAGAGGAAATTTTCCTCTTCCTTCTTCCAGTTTGGTTAACCAAAATGGAAGTAGAAATTTCTTGCTTCCAGTTCTTTTATAGGTTAAGTCCATTGTTTATCTTTAAAAGCACCGAAACGCATTTTTCTTTCACGAATGTGGTGAAGTTGACCTACCCAGGCTGGGTGAGGTTAATGTGGGTAGCTGGTACAATTCCCAGCGAATGGAGGGTAAAATACCTGTTCTGTCTACCTCAAGTCAGGACTTGAAAACCAAATAGAATAAATGGACATGAAAGGAGCCTAGACATTGGATCTTGGCGTCCATATAATCCTCTCACCCCCCCCCCCCCCCCCCCAAATCTCAGCAGAATTCAGTAAGAGGCAAGACTCGTAAGAAACTGTATGAATTCTGTAAGAAACTATCAGAATCACAATGAATTCTGCGGACGTGTCGCGAATTCACACAATTTCTCTCTCTTTCTCTTTCCGGCTCTCTGTCTTTAAATCCCTCTTTCTCTCTCTCTCCCTCTCTATAACTCTCTCTCTTTCTGTCTCTATCTTTTTCCATATCTCTCTCTCTTTCTTGCTCTCTGTCTATCTCTCTCCTATCTAATTTTTCGGTTTTGAGAGAGGAGGTAAGGAATTTTTCAAGCATGGCACGAATGATTGAGATTATGAGGTACAATTACTGCGGCTTATCTAAGAAAATAATTCAGAAGAAAGAAGAATCACTCCTTAATCGATCCTCTTAAAGTTCAAATTTTAGTCCAAAAGTTTTAATTTAACTCCAGGATTTTCGTGTTTCATATTTCTAGCATAAAGAACCGACATTTGTAGCTTGATTGATCAGGCGGCGGACTTGTAACCTGGAGCTCCGTGGTTCAAGTCCCTTTAGCATAGATTTAGTAAAGCGAGTTTGAATAGTTGTGATATATCACGAAAGTGATTAACACAGATATGAAAACTTTACTTTTCTAGAATAATTAGTCTAGGAGGCTAGGAGAATGCATAATTTTTCTCGCTCATTTTTTGAGATTTTAAACTTAGCCACATACCTATATCAATAATGACAATACAATCCTAAACTTGAGATCTTAAACATACCACACCATAAAAGAAAATCAATTTTAAACGTGATATCATTTTAACTATATTACATAATAATAGCAACACCCAGGATCGAACCCAGGTAACCGTAAGTGCAAGCCCACCGCGCTGCAACACTTGACCACTACAAGGAGGGACTAGTGCTAATGCATTCCATATTGCAGAATTCCTCCGACCGCCTCTATTGGTTCACACCCATTC
>CM044962.1:4825630-4838130 GCA_024516035.1 Bactericera cockerelli | reverse complement strand
GGGTAGAAAAAG
Organism: Bactericera cockerelli; assembly: GCA_024516035.1. Lineage (NCBI taxonomy): Eukaryota > Metazoa > Arthropoda > Insecta > Hemiptera > Triozidae > Bactericera > Bactericera cockerelli. Next base: position 4,838,118 of record CM044962.1, on the reverse strand, counting down.
AGAGATTGAGTGTATATATAATACATTTATATTATTATAAAGATAGTTACACAGAGAGAGAGAAAGAAGGATAGGGAGGGAGAGAAAGAGAAGGACAGAGGAGAGAACTTTAATGAAGGCAATGAATAACATTTCCTGAAGCTCTAAGTCAATGGGGATGCTCAAGTAGGTATGAATGTGAGTATACCTATAGTAGAAATGAATGGGAGTGTACCTAATAATGTCTAATACATACACACATCTAATACTAATGTCTAATACATACACACAGATATTAGTCTCCTTCAGGCATATTTCTCTATTTAATTAAGTGTAATGATTATTCATTCTATTGGATTTAGTTATGTAATAAAGAATTATCAGAATTTGTGTTAATCACCGACCTCCAGGTTACAAGTCCGCCGCCTTATCGATCAAGATACTGAGGTCACTAATAATGTATAACAGTATAAATAATGAAAGTGTTCCTGAGAGCTTGATAAAAAAAAACAATTAACTCTTAAGCCATCAAATTGGTACTTACAGCTATTTGTAAGGGACACCTTCTGGTGCGCTCATGTTGACGCAGCAAGATGAAGTACTGTTTCTCTCCTCGCCCATCAGAGGGGAAGCATACTACGAGATGGGCAGGCTACAGACCACAAGCGTATAGAGTAGCTGCTGTTTCACAAAAAAAAAAGGCGGTGGAACACTCATACAAAAATGAAGAAAAAAAAAGTATGTCATCAATATTGTCTTCAACATCAGCACAGAAAACATGCAAAGTCAAAGGCACAACGTCTAGAGGACAACCCAGGTTATTGACGAGCTAATGAATAATGATGGGACATCATTTCCTTCAATCAATGAAGAATAAGGGGAGGGAGAAATATATGGGTGGGGATAAGGTAGGAGGGAGGAAGAAATGGGAAGGAGGAAAATATGAGAGGGAATAATAAATGGAAGGGAGGAATAGATGGGAGGGACGTGATGTTTACCCCTGACACAGGAACCTAGAATGAGCGCTCGATTAGCTCAGTGGTTAAGCACTCGCTTGCCATGCGGAAAGTCCCGAGTTCGATCCCCAGCGAATAATAATAATAATAATGCCCGGTGTACGGGTACATTTATTGACGGTACAATACCTTTATACAAATTATAAACATGTCATAAACATTAAATTCCAAAAGAAGAATGGTAAACAAACAATTTACATCGGTTGAAAATTTTAATGTAAAAAATGTAAAATATTAAGAAGATAAAGCAGCAAAATATGTTCAAATATCATTTGCATGTCTCATCATTCGGTTGAGAGGGGCATAGTAGGTGTAATTGGTTGCACATTTGTTGACATAAAATGTTTTTTTTACCTCTCAAACGGCGATGACAATCAAGTGTGACAAGTCCCAATAGCTTGGGACTGTCTACTTCACCATTACACAATTTGATGAAAAAGTTGTCCTCTGCTGCTAGCCTGCGATCCTGAAGACTGGAAAACTCATAAGAAGAATGAGGAAAACGATACCGAAAGTAAGACAAGAACTTTTTTTGAACACGTTCAAGGTAGATATATGAGTTTCGTAGAAGGGAGACCAGATAACACAGCAATACTCGAGGATCGATCTGATGAGGGCTTTGTAGAGTATGCTGAAAGCTTCAGAAGATAGATCTTTAGAATTTCTCACAACATAACCCAGCAACCGGTGACAGCGCATTGCTAAGTTATTAATATGAGAGGAGAAACTCAATTTGTCATCACAAAGAATGCCCAAATCTTTGATCTCGTGAACATTTGACAAAGAAGTAGATTCGATGGAATAGGTGAAATCGAAGAGGTTGTTATTACGAGAGAAAATCATCACCGAGCATTTATGAAGAGATAGTTGTAAACCATTAGCTGATAGCCATTGATAGAAACTATTCAAATCATGTTGAAGAAGAAGGCAGTCGTCAACTGACCGAATGGCTTTATACAGTTTGACATCATCAGCAAACATGAGCAGCATCGAAGAACGAATGAATTTCGGTAAATCATTAAAGAAGAGGCTGAACAATAGAGGACCAATATGGCTACCTTGACCAACTCCAGAAAGAACTTTAATAGGATTTGAAAGAGTTTCGCCAATTTGAACGGCTTGGGTTCTATCTTGAAAGTAGTCGGTTAACCATTGGAGAAAAGGACCGCCAATGCCATAAGATTTCAATTTTTCACTAAGAAAACCACAATCAACTCTATCAAATGCTTTGGCAACATCTGTATAGACGGAATGGACAGATGATCCTTGTTGAAAAGATTTAAGGATGTCATTTTGATAACAGAGAAGATTGGTTGCTGTTGACCTTTTGGATGTAAATCCATGTTGAAAATCAGTGATGAAGTTTTTACAGGCATAAGATAATCGGGTCGTAACAAGCTTGTCAAGTACTTTAGGAATTGCTGATTGGATACATACACCTCGATAATTTGCAATATTGGATCTGTCACCGGATTTGAAGATGGGAATTAGAAAACTTGACTTCCAGTATTTTGGAAACGAACCCGAGGACAAAGATCTATTATAAATCAAAGATAGAGGATTCGCCAGCACAGATGCACATTTTTTTAAAATGAATGACGGAATGTTGTCTGGCCCAGAAGAAAACTTTGGTTTTAGGGAGGAAAGTGCAGTAAAAACCTCTTTCTGAGAAAAATCACAAGTTTGAAAATCAATTAGATCATTTTCAGCGTAGGTGGCAATTTGCTGGTTAGATAATTGGTAGACAGAGGAGAACGACTGAGCAAAAAGATCAGCTGTTTCCTCGGGTGAGGAACTTGTAACCTCATTGAAGAACATAAACTTTGGGAACCCACTAACTTTGCGCGACTCATCTGTGTACTTCCAGAAATATTTTGGATCAGATTTTATGCTACTATTGACTTTGGAGATATACTCATTGTAGCATTGATTGCTCAATGATTAACAAAGAGCTCGTAGCGTTGAAAAGCGGATATAGTCGGAAGGCAGACGAGTGCCTTCCGAATAGAGAGTAAAACCTCCGTCTTTTTTTTTTTTTTTTTTTTTTTATTAAGCTTTATTAGGAGGACAAACATGCAACATTATAAAATTAAGAAAAGACAGAAGAAAAAAGAACAAACAAATGACAAAATAAAAAAGAAAAGAAAATAACAATAATGTCCTACCTAAAGGGCGGGGTTATTGCCTGTGGCAATCTCTTCCACCCAACCCTTATCACCTTAGCACTTGAAAGGGCGAAACCGAAAAAAATAACAGAATACCGTCGATCTCGGTTATAAGAGAACTCAAGGGAATAAAATTCTCTCATATCCAGTCTCCCCAGGTATCTCTTATAAAGATATTATTTTCCTCATTATCTTCTTTTACTTTGCCCTTTCCCAAACCTACTTGGGGTCGGCAGTGTTCAACCTCATAGTGGTTGGTTGTTTGGTTGTGGCACATTTTTACGGCGGGATGGCCTTCTTAAGGCCAACTCTCTTTGAATGTCCTGATCAGGACGGGTGATGTTTTACCCTGTATTTGGTTAGAATCGTACCAGCTACTCACATTAACCTCACCCAGCTGAGTAAGGACAGAAATACCAGCCTCATGTGTTCGGAGGGAACAGAATTTTCTGTGTGAAAAGTCTGCCCCAACCGGGAATCGATCTCGAGATCTCTGGACTACGAGCAGCAATCACAACCGTTCCGCCACGGAGGCTGGCATGGGAGCTGGCACAACTTAACGGTAAAACAATGAACAACAAGCTTCATATTATTAATTTAACTGCCAACCTTTTTCTTTTCGAGGGTGACGTGGGACGAGTGTCACTTGATGGCGTCCCATCCACCTAGCATGACGTCAGATATAACGTCCGAGACCCCCCCCAACCCCCCCCCCCTTCGCTTGGGGGTCCTGTCATTTTCAAATCCTTGAAGAAAAAACAAACGAAGAAAGTATAAAAAAACGGACGAAAAGAAAGTGGGGAGATAAGTTTGAGATTGATATCCCACTGAGTGCAACATTTTGTATCGCAACGTTGCCCAGCCCTTCCTTTAGAATCAAATAAGATCAAAATAAATCCTATCCTATCGACTGTTATGCTTCGCAACGCTTTGCAACACTTCCCATTCAAAATCCCAGACAAAATGTTGCGAAACGTTCGCAACAGAATGTTGCACTCAGATCCGGCCCCAACAGCACCAAACTTTTTAGCTCGGATCAAGAACAAACCAGTTATTTACTATTCTGTTTGTGGTTTCTAATTATTGTGTTGGGACTCGAACCACCGACCTCCAGGTTACTAGTCCACTGTATCCTGCATAGTTAACCTTGTAGGTGTTTTAACCTCTGTTAAAGCACCTACAAGGTTAAAACACCTAGCAAGGAGCCCAACTGTTTGTTAATTATAAAAAATGCAATCTCAACTTCTCGTTCTATTTAACCGAATCACGAATTGCATACTCACGTTTTAACAATTAGCTAGGAAATGCTTTTATCATTTGCTAATGGAGGAGAAGAAAGAGCGAGAAGGGAAATCTAATAGAAATGGAAGAGAAGGATAAGTGGAAGAGGAGGATAAGTGGAAGAGAAGTATAAGTGGAAGAGGAGGATAAGTGGAAGAGAAGGATAAATGGAAGAGGAGGATAAGTGGAAGAGGAGGATAAGTGGAAGAGAAGGATAAGTGGAAGAGAAGTATAAGTTGAAGAGAAGGATAAGTGGAAGAGGAGGATAAATGGAAGAGGAGGATAAGTGGAAGAGAAGGATAAATGGAAGAGGAGGATAAGTGAAAGAGAAGGATAAGTGAAAGAGAAGGATAAGTGGAAGAGGAGGATAAGTGGAAAAGGAGGATAAGTGGAAGAAAAGTATAAGTGGAAGAGAAGTATAAGTTGAAGAGGAAGATAAGTGGAAGACAAGGATAAGTGGAAGAGGAGGATAAGTGAAAGAGAAGGATAAGTGGAAGAGGAGGATAAGTGGAAGAGGAGGATAAGTGGAAGAGGAGGATAAGTGAAAGAGGAGGATAAGTGGAAGAAAAGTATAAGTGAAAGAGAAGTATAAGTTGAAGAAGAGGATAAGTGGAAGAAAAGTATAAGTGAAAGAGAAGTATAAGTTGAAGAAGAGGATAAGTGGAAGAGAAGGATAAGTGAAAGAGGAGGATAAGTGGAAGAAAAGTATAAGTGGAAGAGAAGTATAAGTTGAAGAGGAGGATAAGTGGAAAAGGAGGATAAGTGGAAGAAAAGTATAAGTGGAAGAGAAGTATAAGTTGAAGAGGAGGATAAGTGGAAGAGGAGGATAAGTGAAAGAGGAGGATAAGTGGAAGAAAAGTATAAGTGGAAGAGAAGTATAAGTTGAAGAGGAGGATAAGTGGAAGAGGAGGATAAGTGGAAAAGGAGGATAAGTGGAAGAAAAGTATAAGTGGAAGAGAAGTATAAGTTGAAGAGGAGGATAAGTGGAAGAGGAGGATAAATGGAAGAGGAGGATAAGTGGAAGAGAAGGATAAATGGAAGAGGAGGATAAGGAAAGAGGAGGATAAATGGAAGAGGAGGATGAGTGGAAGAGAAGGATAAGTGGAAGAGGAGGATAAGTGGAAGAGAAGTATAAGTGGAAGAGGAGGATAAGTGGAAGAGAAGGATAAATGGAAGAGGAGGATAAGTGGAAGAGGAGGATAAGTGGAAGAGAAGGATAAGTGGAAGAGAAGTATAAGTTGACTTCACCATCCCTCTTCGACCAATTCCCCCCTACACCTATTCCCTGCCTACATCTAATCCTCTTCTTCACCTATTCCTCGTTCTCACCTATCCCCTGTCTTCACCTATCCGCCCCTACACCTATTCCTCTCCACACCCTAATCCTCTGTCTTCACCTATCCTCTCCTTCACCTATTCCTCTTCTTCACCCATTCCTCTTCTTCACCTATTCCTCTCCTTCACCCATTCCCTGCTTCACCTATCCCTCTTCTTCACCCATTCCTCTTCTTCACCTATTCCTGCTCTGTCACCAATCCCTGCTTCTTCACCTATTCCTCGTCATCACCTATCCTCTTCTTCACCTATCCCTCGTCTCACCGAGTCCGTCTGCGTCACCTAGGTCCCCTTCTCACCTATTCCTCCCCTACACCTATTCCTCTCCTACCCCCAATCCTCTTCTGCACCTATTCCTCTCCTTCACCCATCCCTCTTCTTCACCTATTCCTCTTCGTCACCAGTCCTCTTCTCACCATCCCTCGTCCCTTCACCGTATCCCTCTCTCACCTCACCTATTTCCGCTGCTCACCGATTCCGCTGTCTGTCACCTATTCCTCTCCCACCATCCCTCTTCTGCACCTATTCCTCGCTCTCTCGCTCTCTCTCTCCTCTCTCTCGCTCTCTCGTCTCCCCCTCTGGCTTATACTCCCCCCCCCCACAAAAAAAAAAAAAAAAACCACAAATTATAACCACCCCACTGAGCACACCCCCCACCACCCCACCTCACCACCCAAACCTCTGCCCCCGGACATGCCCCCCGCCCACCCGGAAATCCCGACCTTCGCCAACACGCTCCCTCACCATCTTGATACTGATCGCACACCCACTATACCCCCCCCAAACCACGCACCCGACTGAATCCCCATAGCAGTACGCAGTCGTGCCGCACCCACTCTACCCACAGGCCCATACAAACCCACCTGATTCCACCCCGAAACCCCCCATACTAATATGATACCCCCCCCAATTCCCCCGATTCCCCCCCCAAACTCCTCCCCCCAGATTTATCTGTGGAGGACACGCGAACGCTATCGAGGCACAACGGGGTAGAAATGAAAGAATTAAAATAAACACATTGGATAATTCTCTTAGGCGAAGAATGACGATGAGCGGCGAAGGTACTAAAAGCGGGGCGCAAGAGTTCCGAAGAGAGGCTAAAGAGCACCCAAGACGAGAACTAAGAGGGGTGAATGATTACGAAGAGGTGCGAAAGAATTCACGAAGAGGCGAAGATGGACGAAGGGGCGAAGAGAGCTGGGTGTTGCGGGGTTAAAGTGGTTCGGATTTGCCTACTGTATCTGAAATCAGCTCGTGTTGGCAGTGAGCCAAGAGTTTGAAACAGCTGAGGGAAGGACGGATGGGCGCATTATCTCTCTAGCGGACGTAATGGGGATTTTTTTCTATCAATTTCCTCATGTGGATAATTCATTTTTTGGTTAGCTGATATTATACCGATTGGTTACAGTTAGCTGATGGTCTCAATAATCCTAAACTGCATCGCAATAGTCCATGAGTACGCGTCATGGTGCTGGAAGGATGTGTTGAAGATCGAAATTCTTGGACAGAAGCAATGTTTTGGGTTCCCTCCCGCATATCTACTGTCCCCTCTTCATTGTCCCCAACAAAAAGCAGTTTTTTTTATTGAACAAAGCGAACCGAGCTGCCTGGTCACTGAAATTCACTTTTTTTTATTTGACCGGACCGAAAAATCCTGACCAGAGTGACCGGCTCGTTCGTTCGGTCATGGTGTTTGGTTCAGTAAGAAGAAGAAGAAGTGGCTAATTTCAAATGCAAAATGTAAACAAAACCGATATCTTTAATGTAAACAAACCAGAGTTCCAAAAATAACTTTTTTTAATTCTTCAAATTTTGGTTGACCAGAGCTGACTGTTCGGTCTCGTTCAGGCTTTTCGTTCAATTAAAAAAAAACCGCTTAAAATCGCCACATTTCCGACCTGAACAGCCATTTTAATTAGATGAAATTTAATTAAGCTACAGGAATGTATCTAGTTCTAGAGTACCTACCCTTAACACGAGAAAAGATATTCAGAAAATTTATGCATTTATAATATATTATGTATGTTCTACCTTTTCTCAACACACACACAAATTTTTCCATGGATTTCGTATCTTCACCATATTTACGAGTATGTACATCTCATTTATTTGCTTTCTATGGATCTCCTTTCTCTATCTCTCTCTCTCTCTCTCTCTTTCTCTCTCTCTCTCTCTCTTTCTCTCTCTCTCTCTTTCTCTCTCCCTCTTTCTCTCTTCCTCTCTCTCTCTCTCTCTCTCTCTCTCTCTCTCTCTTTCTCTCTCTTCCTCCTAGATTTCTCTGGACTCCGCACATTCAAGTATAGAGCAGAGTCTGGTGCGCCAATCCCTTTGGCCACGTTTACTATTTACTATTTCCTGAAAATAAATGTAGATTTTAATGTCGAGGCCAAAATACCAATAAAGTTCCTAAACATGGCCAAAATAAAAGGCTTAAATATTTTATCTCATTAGATCTACCCTACAGAGAGAGATACATAATTTTATCAAAAGGAAAAAAGAGAAGAGAGAGGGGAGAGAAAGAGGGGTAGTAGAGAGAGAAAGCAAGGGAGGGATAGAGAGAGGGAGAGAGAGAGAAAAAGAGAGAGAGCAAGGGAGGGATAGAGGGAGAGAAAGAGAAGGAGAAAGAGAAAAGAGAAAGTGAAATACAGAGAGAGAGAGAGAGAGTGAGCGATACGTGTGTGATAAAGAGAGAAAGATTTGAAGGCAATAGAAATTGTAGAAGCGGCAAAAGGGAGCCAATAAAATTTGAATATGGTAATGTAACGTCGTACATTTTTCCGCCAAAGAGTTCTGAGATCATGCTGGGAACGAGACTGTCGAATATCGAAAGCCTTTCTGACATTAAATTTCAACAGAGAGGCTGAAATATTTCAACCCTCACATAAGCTTTACGTCTGGGGAGCCTTTCTAAGTGAATTTTTTGGCAAATCGCCTCGTTGGAAATGTCATACCACATATATTATGTTATATACCTATTAAATGAAAATTTAGACTTTACTCTTAGCTGTCAATGGAAGAAGGTTATTGAAGAATTTTCTAAAGATTGGCCCAAAAGGGAAGTTATCTTTTTTGAATTTTATTGTGTTTAGAATTCACTTTCTAAAATATTCTGATATCTACATAACTAATAATTTTATCAATAACAAAAGTATACTCACCCATATCTGGCCCAACTCAGACTGGGTTAGGTTCATAATATGTTGGTAGCTGTTTGGTGAGAGTTGGTGAGCACCTTTACTAAATCCGGCCCAACTCAGGCTGGGTGAGGTGGGTAGCTGTTTGGTGAGATTCCAAAACCTGCCGTCTGATGAATGACCTCATCAGTTGAACTTCCATGTTGAACACCAAAAACTTAAAATAGATTTACCTACACTCACTTTCCACAGGTATATATCATATGTGTGATTTACCTACACTACAAAAAAAAAAAGAATCTAAATCTTACCGACGTTTGTGTGCTCTCGTAACCCGGAGGTCGGTGGTTCGAGTCCTGAGCACGGCAGATTTAAGTAAGGCTGGTTTGAGGATCTGAGAGGTCATCAATCTTGTGTCCAAAAACGGCGTGGGTCGTGGGTCTCTTTTGACACAACTTTTGAGAGAGAAGAGGAGGGGGGGGGGGGGGGGGGGGGGGTAGAGATAGATAGAGCAAAGGCGGGAGGTAGTAGAGGTATCTAAATGAATTTCTAAATCTCTCAGAGAAAGAGGGGAGGATGAAGTAAAGAGAGAGAGATGGAACAGAGGGTATTTTGTGGCTGAATAAACACCTCTTGCTAAGAAAGAGAGAGAAGAGAGGGAAGAGAGAGAAATAAATAAATAGAGAGAGAGAAAAAAAAGAGAGAGAGAAAGAGAGAGAGAGAAGAGAGAAAAGAGAGAGAGAGAGAGAGAGAGAGAGAGAGAGGAGGGTTCGTTGCGTGGAATTGTCTTAGCAAACAAACCTGTACTCAGTGGACCGGAGTGGAATTGATTTACTGGAACAGATTGGATTTGGGAAGCCCTAGTAGTTCCCCCCCCCCCCTCCTCCTCCTCCTCCTCCTTCTAACCTCCCACTTCGTCCTACCAGTTTCCTCCCCTCCCTGTTCCTGCTAATTTCCCCCCCCCCACCCCCTCCTTAGCACCTGCCACTATTCCTGCTATTTGACCACTATTTCCTACCAGTCGCCCTGTCTCCCTGCAAGCTGCCATTACGTCTACGAGAATACTGTTGCTGTTTAGCTTCTACTAATGCTGGCTTTCCTCAACCCCCAGTGTGTATTATTTGAATGAGGATATCTTGTACACGGGGACTAGACACTCTAGACAGCCCCCTCTACTATATCTTGATACTGGTAGGTAGTACTACCCGGTAGCTCAGTGATCAAGGTGCGGGACTGGTAACTCAAAGGTCGCGGGTTCAAAACCCAGCCCCGGGACATGACAAGGACATAATACGTCTTGCGCTTACTGCAATAATAATAATGTTTTATCTTTGTGTTGTTATGTTTTTAGAACCGCCTAACTTATTTACGGTGAAAAACATACTGGAATGTGTTTATAAAATTTTGGTTTTAATGCCGATATTTGGTTCCAAGTGCTAAAAGGAAAGCGTGAAACCTGGGTGTATTTAAAAGATTTTTGTCCTACCTTTATAAAAGTTTGAGGTCGGATTTTAGTTTTTTTTTCATCAACCCTGTAAACATGGCATTGTTTAGTAAGCATTATGTGTTTATGCTGTTAGCGCTCAGTTAGATATGAAATTAGGGAGGCTTAAACGCTGAAACACAAGGAACGCTTGAACATAACATGTTAAGTGAACTTTGGAGTACAATATTTAGAATGATAGTACATAGGTATAAGATAGGTATGGAAGAGAAGGCCGTTGGCATTAGCACCGCCCTTGATCAAGTTTTGTTTTATTTCAATTTCTATGTAACTACTTTATTGTAAATAAAACTTGATCCAACATGTTTAATAATAATAAAGGTATAAAATTTTTGGAGATACAAGTGATTTAGGAAATAATCTCGAAATATAGCTATAGTGAAAAGTTGATGAATTTTTATTGAAAAGTGTATGCAATGTGAACCAAGCAAGAGGAAGTATTGTGTCCCTAATTGGCACTTGGTTGTTTTTTTTTTTATAAAAAAAGAATATAATTTGTAATCAGTCAGTATGTATAAAAGAAATATAAATCAAATAGAATCGTTGGCGTTAGGAAGGGCATCCAGCCGTAAAATATGTGCCAAAAACCAACCAATCTCAACCATGAGGTTGAACAACTTCGACCCTACTTGAGCGGGGTCGACGTTGAGACAGAGTAAAAGAAGAATCAGTCAGTATGAATAGAAACCAATTTTACTTTCCTTGTTCTATGTATAGTGAGGAAAGTATTGTATTTACTTTATTTTATTTATTAGGTATTTTAGATGTGTAAGTCTGTCCCGGTAGCTCAGTGGTAAAGGCGGCACTCTGTGATTCCAAAGATTCCATAGGTCGTGGGTTCGAAACCCAGCCGGGACATGACAAGTTATCCGCCCATTTGGGATTTTTATCACATAATAATATGTCTTGAGCTTACTGCTGGAATAATGGGACTTTAATAGTGTTAATCGGGCAGTATAAATAAGGCGATATTATTATTATTATAAATTGGAGATGGCGGCAAAGAGCAAAGTCGTGTTTGAGAAAACTTTGCTTCAATTTGAAAAAAAAAATATTTATTAAATAATTACTAATCTAAATATTTATCAAGATTCACAATACGATAAGGCAGACTGCCAAATGCTAATTTTGTTACACTGAAATTGTTTTACAGCTTTCACTTTTTGTTAAGAAACACTCGTTCTGAAATTTTATGTTCACAAATAAAAGCTTAAAAAAGAGTGAAAATTTAGAATTAAATATTAATTTAATGTTGAGCAGAGGTGTATCTGTACAGAAATTAGCAGTTTTGTTTGCAGGAAAAAGTTTTCAAACTTGGAAGACAAAAATAATTTATTAAATTATTTTATCATTCTTAACTTCCTAACTCGAAAGAGTCTAAAGTATTAGTTATAACTTTTTTTTTGTAACTGGAAATTTGAAAATAAATAAACTATGATTATGTTTATTTTCTTATTTATATTAATAATTAAACTTTTAAAATATTGTATAATTTTTCTTTCAGAGGAATTTAAAGTTAATTTGACTTTTGTTTTACTTTCTTCCAAATTAACTGTTCCCATCTCTCTGGCACTTTTTTTTTTATCATATCCCCCGCCTTTTATTCCATTTTTTTACGAGAAAATTCGAAATTTTCCAATTTGTAAAAAATGTAAATTATAATTAAGTTTCGAGCTAGCGATTTTTGCCCCTCAAAGATTTGAAAAAAGTATTTTCTAAATTTTGTTACAGAAGAATTTCTCGTCTTTGTAAAGAATGTATGAAACCATGGATATAAAGAAAGAGAGGAGAATCGGTGGGAAGAAAATGAAGAGAATATGAAAATGGAAAGCAGATGAGATGATGGGACCAAAAGAAAGAAGAAGAAGAGAGCGCGCGATTAGCTCAGTGGTTAAGCCATGCGGAAGGTACCGGGTTCAATACCCCGTGCCGATAAAAAAATTGTCTTCTTCATTTGCTTACAGTTGTTTGTAAGGGATACAGTGCGCTCTTGTGACCCAGCACCTAAATGGGAAGTATTGTGTCACTTCTCGCCCATCAGAGAGGACGGACATGCTACAACACAGTAGCGCCT